>CAMTDV010000029.1:75219909-75819909 GCA_947069175.1 Scalesia atractyloides | reverse complement strand
CGCGAAAAAAGCTAAACGAGATTATGGCGTTATACGCTAATGAAATAGATAATGATGACGAGTCTAAAGAAAGTGATGACCAAAGTGTTGGGTACATCTCTGATGTAATACCATCCACAGAAGACTATTAGTTTACTTTGATTGCGTCTTAGTTGTAATGTTTTGAATTATTAATGAACGCTAAGCTATTTACCTTTATAAGATATAAGAGATTAATTCAACTGGACAGATCTACAAATGAAGTGGTTGCTGAAAGGGAAGAATGTGAAAACGCCATAATGAACAAACCATTGGTTTTGTGATAAACAATAAGAATTACTGATTTACTATAACCCTAAAACATTTTAATGAAAACGCCATAATTCATATACGCGTAACAATGTGAAACGCCATTGGTAAGTTCTAAATAATGAAAATGCCGAATATTAATTCTAAGTTGAAGAACATAATGACATTTTTCAAAAAAAAAATTGCTTTGAAAATATAGAACAACACGCAATATCTGATGGACTTTTTCTTTAAAATGAATTATAACGCTATCTATTAAGCGGACTTTAACAATGACAATCGTACCCCACATATCATTTAGCGCCCCCTGACACGTGTTCGACCAGAATCCGTTCTCACCATTTTCACACTTCCAATCGTTTTCTCCTGATCCATATATATATATATATATAATATATATATATATATATATATATATATATGGGGAGGATAAAATGAAAACCCACTTGAGTTGAGAAAAGTGAAAAAACCTTTGTAAAAACCTCATGTAACATTTTTATTTTTTTCTAAAAAAACTAGGAAATGTAACATACATATATTTGAACATTTTTATAAAAGAAACACAAAAAACGCCGAGTACTTTATTTTTTTAAAACAATATAAAAAATTTCATGTTACACAATATGTATGTCCAAAAAATGTAACATACAAATTTGAAACTTTAAACAAAAAACAAGTAGGTGCTTTTTACATTTTTGTTTATAAAAATGTTCAAGTACATTAAGGTTACATTCCCCTATTTTTTTAGAAAAAAAATATTACATAGAGTTTTCTTGAGTTTTCTCAACTCAAGTGGGTTTTCGTTTATATATATATATATATATATATATATATATATATGATTAGGATCATTTGTGAACAAAATTCTAATAGTGAACTGTGTGAACTGATCTAGACCGTTGATCTATTTATTAGTTGTCAAGGGTAGGATCGTAATTAAACAATATTATATTAATTTTCAATTTTTGTTTAACAATTTTTATATTAGGTAGTTACATTATTTCCTAATATATAGATTTTTATCAAATCAAAACATATATTATTAATCTATAATTTAATTTCAACAGTTATGTAAGATCAATTTTCGAAATCTGGGTTATGTTCAAGAATGAATCAGTTAAGTAGGATCAATTTTTTCGGAAAACTGGGTGAAGATCAAGACTGGAACAGTTGCGTAAAAACAATTTTTCGAAAACTGGGGGCGAAGATTGTAACATTTGTCAAAAACGGGTTTTCCAAACCCGCTCCATTTGTAATCGAATATCAAGTTATAAATGTTCGTTGCGTATTTATGCCTATTTTGATTTTTAATGATATATAATTAATAAACAAACTAATCTATAAAAGTTATAATTGATAAAAAGTAAAAATAAAATAATTAAAAATAAAATGAGGCTGCCGGGACTCGAACCCGGGTCAGCCGGAAGAGAACTCAAAGACTTAACACACACACGCATAACCACTCCGCCACTTGTTGTTTTCTGTCAACTCTAGGAAACAAATAAATCTTATAAACAAACATAAATCAACCGGTTATGCCAACTGTAACTGAAATCGGTCATCAAACGCTCAAAGACGATTTGAGTACTCGCGGTTCACTGGGTATAACCGATATACCGACGTTTTCAATCAAGTTGCTTTGAATGAACTTGAATTCTAGAAGTGGATCGGTTTTTATAACCGAAAATCTTCAATTCCAGTATTACTTCCATCCTTGTACTCCTTCGCGACTCAAACATAATCTACAGACTCTCAATTACATTTTCGCTCAAGTTTCAGTCCGCCGGAGAATCAAATTTTACTCGCCGGAAAGTTTCTGCAAGTCGCCGGAAAACCGTATTCTCCATCAAAACGGTAAGTCTTTCAATACCGTCGTGGTCTATCAATTGTTAAGCTATTTCTAACTCAGACCTTTCAATTGAAATCAAATTCAGACGCTGCTATCTGATAATTCCAGTTCGCCGGAAAACTTCTGGAAATCCTTATTTTCAGCTGTGAAATGGTATGGACATTTAAACACCCTGTTAAAACGTTTGTTTAGCATTTCAATTCCACGATTAGCTAATCAAAACGGATAATTTGCTTGCTCAGTTGAAGTTCATAAAAACAGAGCCGACGCCTTGCCGGAATTCTGAGTTAAATTATTCCTCCGGTATGTTTGTTTCCAACACCGTCTTTGTCATTTCATCTTAGTCTTATGAATGGTTAATCGTTTTAAAACAAGAAACAGGGGGTAATTTGCTGTCTGTAAAAATTAACGGAGAAGATGAACTGTGCTAACATTATAAGGATAATTAAAATTGGTATTTTAAACGGGTTAGACACACAGTCCAGCGGTGGACTGTGTGCAAATAATACGCGCACGCCGCGAGTTCGATCCCTGATACACGCACCCTCTCTGTAATAAAAACGTTTTATTTTTCTAACTGAACCGGGTTAACTTACGTTAGTTGTTAAGTATAATAAAAATGTGTATATTAACCAAGTTAGACACACAGTCCAGCGGTGGACTGTGTGTAACGTTAAAGCACAGGTCCCGGGTTCGAGACCTGTTAGTGACACCGGTTCGATGATTTAAAATGTTTTTGAAAATAAAAGAATTTTGGATAAGCTGAGTTAATATATAAGTATAATTAAAAACAGAATTATTTTGGGTTAGACACGTAACTCAGTTGGTAGAGCTGCGTGCACGCGTACGGGAGGTCTCGGGTTCGAGCCTTACCCAGCGCATTGCAATTACACAATAAACCGGTCAAACAGTCAAAGTCAAAAAGTCAACGGTCAACCCAAAAAGTCAACATATTTTTATATTTTTAATTATTTAATTTAATTTAAAAATCAATTAAAAATACTTAAAAATAATGTTTTTAAAGATAGGAAATAGCCTTAAACTCGCAAAAATATATCTAAAAATTCTATTAAAATCCTTAATAAAATCCACTCATTTACTATATTTTCCGTTATTATTTAGGTTAGTTAATTCTCGTTGTTCAGCTCTTCCAACTCGTGCGCATCTCACCATCTCCAATCCAACGCACCCAATGTGAGTGAATCTTTACAAATTCCCCGTTTTAATCACGTTTTTTGGGTGTATCATGTGTCTTGCTATTTATTATATTTAAATCATTGTGCGTACATCATATCATGAACAAATGTGTATTCAGTTTGTTTCAACTATTTGTGTGATTATTGTTAGATTTAATTTATTATTTTCAGTACATGCAATTTCATAGGCCGCCGCTCCCCATTACATTATGAGCGTTGAGCATGTTCCCCATTACATTATGAGCGTGAACCTGCCGTGCCAACATACGATCGGCTCCGTTTGATTGAGCCTTGATCGCACAGACATTTATCATTTTCAGTACATGCAATACGATCGGCTCTGTTTGATTGAGCCTTGATCGCACAGTTACATTCATGTTATTTATTGTATGATGTTGGTATGTTATTGTATGTTATAGTTTGTGATTGTTATTGCTACTGTTTGATTATTTACATTTGCTCACTTATGATTATTGCACAATTTTTCATTGATAAACTAACAAGAAAATCAATAATAAATGTTTATCTAACAAGGTTCACTCGCCAACTTATGTTGACCCAAAAACCCCCATTTTTACACATGATACAGGTGAACCAGCTGCAGCAAGAAACACATAGGATTGGCCTAGAAGAATAAAATGATTTAGAGCTTGGAATTGTTTAGTTGGTTATTTTCTTTGTATTTGTATGGACATGTTTGGATTATTGGGAATGTAATTTTGACTTAAATAAATATGAAACATATTAGTAAATATCATGAGCTTTGGTGATAACCCAATTATGCCCCGACTCTTATTCCGCTGCGGGTCGGGGTGTGACAAAGATCAAGATTGAATCACAACTTTATCTAACCGTTTCTTAATCCAAACTTATTTTTAATCAAATTTCTAAAATTGCAGAAGATCCAGATTGAATATAAACTATTCGAACAGATTATTAATCCAAATTTATTTATAATCAAATGAAAACAAATATTTTATAATCTAGGCTGTATTTTTATTCAGTTATATAATCAAAAAAGTTTCGCGATTTCATAGATTTCTGCCGATTTGTTCGAATAGTTTGTTGAATCCATTATACTTTTCACCTTCATTCATATGATTAATATATACATATTTCTTAAACTTTTGTTAATTCCCTGAATTTTTGTCAATTAGTTTTGAACTGTGTTTTTTTAAGCCGCATATTATGAACAACTACGAACACAGAACAAATACGAACAATTTGAGATGGATACGAACAAAACAATGGTGAATGATGATGCAGTCAACAGTGATAATGACGGTAATGTTTTTGTTACTACGTTGGATCGTCCAGGTGCGTTGTATTTTTTGATTTTCCTCAATTTGGTCAGTTAGAAATGTTATATTTTCTTTGTTTAATTGTTGAGTTCTTCGCTTGTTCAGTTCTGTTTGATGTTATGTGGCTACACGATAAGACAGTGTATGTTTGTATAATAGTGTTATACGTTGTTGTGTTTGTTGCTATGTTGATGTTGTAAGATTGGTGCAGATTATAACTTATGAGTTTATATGATGGTTTTGCGTTTTGGGATGTTTAATTCAATGTAGTAGTTAGAGCGATGTAGAACAGGTACACTTGTGTACGTTTGGCTGATCTATGCGGCTGTATATGCCAGACATTAATCATATGCATACATGTTGTTCTTCCGTGCGCTGTGTATGATTAAGTTGTTTTATTGAATTGTCAATAATTTTGCAGAACTGTACACTTGTGTACTGTTAGGATTTAAGTGTGTTTTTTTATCTGACTGTCACTATTTGTCAAGATGTTTAAAGAACTGTACACGCATGTATTTTTAATTCTGATGTATTCGTTGACATGTCATAGTTAAGTACATTTGTGTAATCTATAATGTTTAATATCACAGTACACATGTGTATAAATATTTTGCAGAATGAGTTGCCAGCAATATAATGTTTAAATTTTTATGTGTCTTAACCATTTTGCAGAATCAGTTGCCAGCAATGTATAAGAAACGCCTAACGGTACTAGGTACTGGACACCAACCGTCCCTCCCGGATTCAAACCATTTATTAAAGCTAGATTTAGTACTATTGAAGAAGCTATATCTAAGTATGAAGAGTATGCTCAACTGGACGGGTTTGGAACCCGTCTTGGTACATCACAGAAGAAAAAAATAGGTGACAAAATTGTTAATAATAGGCGTTACGTTTTATGTTCAAGAGCCAACAAACGAAAACGTAAAGATGGTACGGGTGATCAAGCAAATTCAAGTTCACCAAAAAGACGGTCCAATGTTAAAGTCACAGACTGCAAGGCATGTGTTAAATTTGTGCATGTAAAAAATTCATATGAGTACGAGATATATGACTTTGTAGAGCAACATAACCATGGATTTACTACACCTGAAAATCTTGATCTATCATTGAAGAGGAGGAAGCTTGACTTTTCCAAGAGTTTATAGCTAAATGCCAAAACGCAAACTTAGGACCTACCAAGTCTCACAAAGTACACGTTGTTTTAAAAGGTGGGCATCATAATGTACACGGAACCGTTGTCGACTACAAAAATTATGGGCGCGATATCCGAGACTTAATCGGGGATAGGGACGCCCAGATGATAATTGACAAATTCAAGGAACGTAGCAAAAACAAGGAAAACTACACATTTAACACCCACATTGTTGATACCGAACTTCAGTTAATTTTTTGGTGTGATGCGGTATCGAAATCGAACTATGACTCATTTGGCGAGGTTATTGCCTTCGATGCGACATATCACTCAAATATGTGAGTAGTACATCAAATTTTAAACATATTATTTTTCTTTTAATATACTAATCTACATGTTTTTTTTTTTGTAAAAACAGGTATGATATGATTTTTGTACCTTTTACTGGGGTCAATCACCACAGGAGGTGTACAATTTTTGGTGCAGGGTTGCTTCATAATGAGACTATCGAGTCTTATACATGGCTACTTCAAAAATTCATTGACGTACACAATGGTAAACAACTACTTCTGGTGCTAACTGATCAAGACTGTGCTATGAAACAAGCTGTCGAAAAGGTTTTTGACAAGTCAAAACACAGGTTGTGTATGTGGCACATTATTCAAAAACTGCCGGTTAAGGTACTAAATCTCAATCCAAAATTTTTTTTATTAGTACATAAGTGTATATTTGTAAAGCAATATGTCTTGTATATAATTTTTGTTCTTTTTTATATTAAATGTAGATCAAGGGGAATGACAGTAGGAATGCTGAAATCAAACAAAAGTTCCATAAGCTCGTTTGGAATGTTTACATTCAACCACAAACTTTTGAGCGTAGATGGCAAAATCTTATCGCTGAATACGGGTTACAGGACCATTCCTGATTGTCAGAGATGTATTCAATTCGGGCGAATTGGATACCAGCATATTTCCGCGAGATACAGATGTGTACTTTAATAAAGACCACTTCCAGGTGTGAGAGTGCAAACCACTTGTTCAAATCCAATTCTAGTCCTCACAACACCTTGGTTCAGTTCATGTTGTGTTACGACACATCTGTTGATGGGATACGGAACGAACAGAGGGAATTAACGCCTCAAACTGACACCATTAATCCCGAATTCAAAACATCTTGGCCTATTGAACGGCATGCAAATGACATATACACACGGAGAATTTTTTATGATGTTCAAAAGGAAATTATCAACGGCAAGGAAAATTGTTATATTGCTGAACGATGTGTATCTGAATGTATAACCAGCTTGTGATCGCACACCAAGACCACATGAAAGAAGTTATAAACGAGTTCAAGGTTGGTTTTTTTACATTCAGTAAACTGTCTTTTTATCATATTAGAACACAAGTGTGCATTATTATACTACACAAATCTGTGCATTATTATCCTACACAAATCTCTTTTACTTATACATCTTGAATCATTATATTACAGGTCACCTTCAACAAAGAAGACGTCTTAGCTTCGTGTGAATGCATGGGTTTTACGAGAAACGGATATATATGTCATCATGTATTATGCGTTTTTGGGCACCATAACGTTCATAAGATTCCGGTACGGTATATTCACCCAAGATGGAGGAGAGACGCTTTGTCATCTACTGTATATAGCATTGATAATAGATTATCTGTAGATCAGAGTCGAAGTGGAAGAATCTGGCGTAGGATGCTTGAGAATATTGAAATGTGTCGAGAGAGAGTTCGTGGTAGGATTGATAAATTACAGGAATTAGATGAGCAAGTACAATTGTTGAAAGATAAGATTTTTAGTGAAGTTCAACCGGATCCGCAACTTAAAAAAAAGTTCGTCGTTTACCAGGAATTCTTGCTCATAACGAACCAGAAGAGGTATCATGTACCGCACCAAAGAAAATACGAAACAAAGGATGTGGTAAGCACAAGCGTCCAATTGGTCCTCGAGAGACAGCAATAAAACAGAGCAAGAAACATAGAAGAAAATGCAACTATTGCGGAAAAAGGGTGAGAACGTATGATAAAAGAAATTGTCCATTGAAAAAAGGTAACATTACAAAGGATGATTCGTCTACGGACGAAGACGGCGAGGGAGACGATGGTGAATCAAACGAGTATGATGACCGCACCAATAGTGGAAGTGAAGCTCAAACGCATGACAGTGAAGACGATGACATTATGAGTTGAATTAAATTATATGATGCATAACAAAATGTATTGATACAATGTAACTGGTACATTTCTGATTGATTTCCAACACATTTTTTTGGTGTATATGGTACATTTTGGTTACAGTTTCTTCCAACTATATTTTATATTTTATTGGAAATGTGTTTAATAAAAATTCAAATACGATGGTGATAAATAGTGTACCATTTTCAGCATATTTGAATCCACAATTTTCATATACAATATAAGTGAACTTCAAATTAAATTCATTTAATTGAACCCAGTCAACAAATAAAAAAACAACACATATGTACAGTTCACATAGTACACGTTGTATGTTGAGCGTCTTATTAAAACAAAACATCATTCACTAGATATTTAACAAGTGCTTTATACTATAGAATACCATATTTTTGTGGAATGATACGTAATTCAATCAAATAAAAACACCACGTACTAACAGTTCACATGTGTATTCTCGAACTGTACACACGGTACACAGATGTATTCCTGCATATAAATAATAGTATACACACAGATACTGTTTTTCTTTCATGTTTTGTCCATTATTAGCTCAAAACGACTGTATCGCTCAGATACAATTATACCTATACGTATATTCTAGATAGGTTTTTTTTAACATGTAATAAGGAAAATATATAAACGTATAAGCCTAACAAATACCACTGGTAATATCCAAGATTGTCATTAGTACATGCCACTGCAATGTTTAATCACCATTGAGGATTCAATTCATATGTAGCGACCTATTAAATATCAAACATCCCGTCTAACGAATTAAATTGTTTTTGCCCGCAACGATACGCTAATTTTCCATAAAAATTGTACCAACTTCGTACACTAACAGAAATAAAATGCTTTTTCAAACTCCTCTGCTTCAGCCAATACACGGATGTTCACCCTCGAAGTTACCAATTTAACCGCATATTTCTTTCGTAGCTTTGTCAAGGTTGTCTTTTTCTGTGCATGACCAAGAGGTAATCCACAATCCCATTTTCCTTCGGTAACCCCAAACCATGTTTCCAAGTGCCTCGTGACAAACACACCGCAATCAACCGTGTTACCCACACTCTTCCACGGAAAGTCGATATTAGACGGGACTGCCTTTTCAATCTGCATAGCTTTTGGATGATTCACCAGTTTCAAATACTTGGTGAAAATGTCCCACTGAAAGCATAGTAAAATCAAAAATCCAAATTACTGTTATTGAAAATTAGAGTAAAAAAAACCAAAAACAAAAATAATAATAATAATAAAAATTCTTACAACTTTGTACGAAGTACTTTTCTTGAAAAAGTTTTCGTCATTTATGAGTTGGACCGGGCTTTCATTTGCCGACATATTATCAATCACCGTAACTGCGGGCCTTACAAGATCAAAGCTAACAATGAAAAAATGTCCATGATCAAGAATGGGGAAGCTTACTACACAATAGGTTGACAAACTCATCAACGATGTCTTCTTATCCACAACGAGAAACAACGAACTTCTAAACTTTTCTACCCGATCAACATCTCCATACACTTTATTATTCAGTGTATCATCAGTCTGCAACACGTAGTAAATAATCTCAAAACAACAATCAGCATATAATTAAGTTTTCAAATAAAATATTTAATATTTTTATTTCAATCGCGAATCACTTACAAAACAGTCTGTGTGGCAACACAAACACGGCTTCAATCCTCTCTCTTGATCCACACCTCCAAAAACATTTTCCCTGGCGAGTCTTTGAATTTCTTCATGGTTTAGCATTCATGCGAAACAATTTATAACCGCACTATTCACCCATTGGCTTGGTTGAAGGTCTTTCATTTGAAAATGGTAAAGACCAACTCTCGTTTCGGTTTCAAACACAAGCCGCCTGATAAAAAGGTCATAGACTTCTTTTTTATATATTTAGCACACAATCTGCTTACTTTACATTTATTGTACCTTATTCGGTACACATACCGTTTCAGAATTATCTGTTTTATATATTTTTTTCAGTACAATTTCTGAACTTTCCAATAAAAACTGAATCTAAAAACATAACAACTGACGGTCACCATAGTTTACATGTGTACTATTTTCTATACACATATGGTTCAAATATTATACCACATACAGCATCAATATGGTTACATACATCTTACATGTACATTTTTTGTTCATCACACTTGGGTCACATGTATTTGTAGATATTCAGTACACAATCTGATTAATTTTACTTTTAATGTACCTTATTCAGTGCATATAAAGTTATAGACTTCTTTGATTTCCATTTGTTTTTCAGTACACATGTGAACTGACTGAAAAAGTATTTAATCTATAACCAACTAATCCTGGTCATATCAGTATACACATATGTACCAAATAACCAATAACCTATTTTTACACATACACTAAAAACACTCCCCCTAGTATACATGTGTACTATTTTCAATGCACATATGGTTCAAATTATTAGACCTCATACAACACCCATATGGTAACATACATATTTCATGTACATTTTTGTTCAGCGCACCTGGGTCACATGTATTTGTAGATTTTCAGTACACATTCTGATTAATTTTACTTTTATTGTACCCTATTTTAGTGCACAATAAAGTTATACACTTCTTAGTTTTCCATTTGTTTTTAGTACACTTGTGAACTGGCCGAAAAAGTATTAAATATATAACCAACTAATCCTGGTCATACCAGTATACACATGTGTACCAAAAAACCAATAACCTATTTTGACTAATGTACTTAAACTAGACAAATTCCTAACAATGTGTTATGCGGTTAACCTTATCCTAATTTATCACAAATATTACTAAACATAGGTTAATTTTACGTCAGATAATTTAGATTTACTTACGCATTTGTAGCTTCGACCTCTGCCGCTTCTGTTGCATCACTTGATCTGTTCGCGTCATCGTGTACCATTTTTTCTTAGCTTTCGTCATCCTGCGTATGACATTAAAAACACAAGCATGCTTTCAAATTATAATAAGGACAATATTAAAAAACATTATTGATTGCAAATTAGAATAGGAAAACTAAACAATTTTAGAAGTAATTATAACGTATGTATTGTTGTTAGCAGTAGTAGACAGGTATTTCCATAACATACTTTCCCTCTTGCTTAACCAGCTATTCACACTCACTGCTTTTGTCAAAAATGGCGATTGCACATATTTCGAACCAACCTTCTTTCTTTTGCCTTTACTGGCAGATACAACATCTTCCCTAACACGTGTTTCGTCCTTAACATGGGTTTGCATGTTCTCTTGGTTTTCAAACTCGTCCTGTGTCATGCCAAGGCTGAATGTAGGTATAACATCTAGCCTTTGGGTGTCATACGCCCCTGAAATTATATCCTCAATTACCTCTGCAGACTTCATAAAAAGCTGAGTTGTCGGAGAAGCAAAATGTGTTGGTATAGGAGTATCCCTATGCATTTTTATGCCACTTGGACTCTTTGCTTTCCCTATCCGGTCAGCCATACCTGAAACTTCTTAATATTAAAGAATTTACTAACGTTCCAAGTAAACTTCCCATGTCGTATTTTAAAAAAAATACAGTTTTCATTTACCAGTTTCTTTCATCATTGGACTTGTAAAACTATCTTTTCCTTCTGGGGTATCAACAGCTGACTTGTTAAAAAATTCCTTATACCTCGAAAGAATTGGTATAACAGACACATGTGATGGGTATCGTGTCGTATGCTCCTTTATTACAGCCTCCAATTTCATTTTATACATCTCAATTTCATCAAACATTGATAAAATCATTCCACTACTCTCATACGGGTTCAAAAAAGAAAAAAAATTAACAAAAAAATCAAATAATGGAATAAAATAACATGAAAAAATAAAATAAATGGAATAACTATACATTTAATACCAATTGGTGCAACAAAATTGTACTTATAGGATAACATTTAATATACCTCTGCAGACGACCAATCTTACGGACCCTTTTCTACCCCATCACGATTCTTTGGTTTGTCATTCACCGTTTCTCCAGTCACTTCCTCATCATCTTCAACATCATATAAATCCCTCAATTCTCCAAGCCCAAATCCGCCATTTTTAATCTCTTGATTCTTCCGTTGGTTCATTAAATCAATTATCCAAAATTTAAGTGGCTCTTCACGTCGTTCATGATTGAATCCGGGACATTCGGTCGCATCCAAATACAATAGCTAATACAATTAAAAAGTTAATTAGTTACATTTTATAGAATAGCTAATACAGTACACATATGCACTCACAATAGCTAATACAGTACACATGTGCATTCACATGTGCATTCACATAAGGAAACACATGTGCATACACTATTAGAATATGTAAAAAGGTTTCTTAAACATACCACAAGATAGGTAAGGGGTCCCCGAAAATACACATTTGTATCACATCTTACCCAATCATCTTTGCATTTTTTACAACATCAACCACGAACTGACCCCAATCGTGTTGATTGAAACTCTTTTTATGATTAAACAAGTCCAACATGTTGTACATCACGCTACCATTTTTGGTGCATCCGATCATCGTCGATATAAAGAGCAGCACAAAATCCAGAATGAACATATCTCTGTCTTTATAGGAACCTTCCCTAATCTTATCAACAATATTTTTAAAACTAACCGGTATCTTATCAAACCTAGCCAACCATTTCCCTTTCATTGGATGACCATTTTCATCTATATTTTTTTAATACCTTTATGTCTCCTGCAGGTACCCCAAGTATTTTCCGGACTGAATCTTTATCAACCACAATATGCCTATCTCCCAAATTAATCATCATATTCGACGTATCTAACCTATCTACCACAAAATGTCCTATGTGAGCCGAAACCTCACTAACCTCCAAACCCAACAATTTTCCAAAACCTAAATCCCTAACCATCTCCTTCTGCCATGCTTTCATAACTCTAATAGCTTCATAAAGTTTATTTGGTGAAGTCCTAACCCTAATCGATGGCAGACCACTTCGATGTTTCAATCGTTTGGTGCGCGGTAACTTGTCCTTTTTCTTTTTTTTCGTGATACCCATCTTTCGGTAGTTAAAAAGTTCATCTGCAAACATTTATGAACCATAAATTATTATAGTAAAATAAGAATATTACTAGATATTGATTACAACAGGAAATGTTAACTGACAAACTACAACAAATTTTGTCTCAAAAATTACCTAAGTCTTCTTCATCGTCATCCTTCACGGAAAAATCCTTGTCACCCTTCAAACCTTTTGTATCAATCGTCTCAATCCCTACGAATGATAAACATCACAAAAATAAAAAAATGGTACACAACTTCATTGTACAATATGTATAATTGTGAAACAAAAACCTACCTTCATCTTCAACGGTTTCTTGATTGACTGCTATTTTACGACGTGCTTTTCGATGTTTAGGTGAATTACCTTCTTTACGTGCATCATATCCTGCTAAAACATTTCATTGAACACGAGGTTAAAACATAGAAATTCTATTTTGGTAATACAGTTTCACCAAAAAAATGATATATGTCTACTGGAAATCATAACATACTATAGGAAATACCAACTACTACTTTTTGATAGTAAACATACCTGTTTCTTCTTTACCTACATGCTCTTCCGTCTTCTGAACCCTTTTGCGCTTTGCAATACTAAACTGACCACCTTTAACATCTACACCAAACCATATTAATTATTTTATGAAATAAATTGGTCCAGTACACTTTATTTATAATAAATTAACCAATCAAACCTTCTTCGTCGTTCCGGAAAAGGGACTTGAACCGTGTGCAATTTTTCCTTATAATTTTTTTGTTGCTTTACTTTTCTTCCTACCTTTCATTCCCACATGATTCCCACTATGATCACTATTATTCTGAGTTTTTTTCCCTCTCATTTGTCTTGTTTACCACTGGAACTTTTCAAATTTTGACAATCATCTTCAATTGCACCAACAAGAATTTAAGAACAATATAAAAAAACATTAACACACGTGTAACAGTGAAAAACTATAAACATCATCTGTATGCATTTTGCGGACTTTAGGGCTCACCTTCACCCGGTCCGGTTTGGGACTTATGCTTCCTAACATAATAAACAAAAAAATTAAAAAAAAAACAAACCAATCATAACTGAATTATAATGCGTTGTCTAGTAAATGCTCAATACAATTGGATATATGTTTTCTTTTTAATTTTATACTATTCAAAAACAACATATCCAAATTCTATTTACCTTCCGCGTCTTTATCGGAAATCGTTTCATCGTCAGAAAATTCAATAGGGTCATCAATTGTGTTACTGAACCTACTCGCTCTCATACGAGCTATTCTTTCGCTTTTAGTACCTTCAAGACTCAATGGGTAATATTCATTAAAATTATATACAAACTCATAAACATATATAGGTACACATAAAACTAGTAGATTAAAAACTTACGCTTCTTCATTTTGGTATCAGTTCTTTGGTATCGTCTGCATAACAAACATCACACATAACAGCTTATTAATCTAATCTTTTTACGATTATTATATTACAACTAAAAAAAATAATAAAGACCCTAAACAATATTCAGGAGTGGTCCTAGCAGTGTTTACTATATTAAACTACAACATACATAACACCAGCAAGTAATTCAAGATTCAATAAAGAGACTCTTAAACATATAATAGAATTAAACATCATCAAATTTGTCAACATACACTAAAAACACTCACAAGTATACTCTACACATGTGTACTTATTGACATCAAAAATTACATTCACAGAATAAAATTCCTGTTTTACTACTTGTAACACCCTGTAAAATGGTGTCCAATAGTATAGTGACACGTGTTGTATTTTTAATATAGTCTATTAAAGACCAATAAGGACTAAAGGCGTCAACATGCTCAAGTTGAGCCTCTGAGTTACGAACCGATATCAACATGCATAAATAATAGCCTCTGAGTGACTGATATGTCAACATGCTTAAACCATTAGCCTCTGAGTGACTGATACGTCAACATGCTTGAAACTTGGCCTCTGAGTGACTAATATGTCAACATGCCCAGCCTCTGAGTGACATCGGAATCAACATGCTTGTAATAAGCCTCTGAGTGATCCTTTGTGAAGTCCTAACTCTCATACGTGCCATCTGTTAGACGAGAGGGTTCAATTTTGTAAATATGTAAAAGTTGGATAATGGAGGGATTAAAAGTGTCAACATGTTAATTTATACCTCTGAGTGACCTTTTAACGAACCGAGAGCTCAACAATGTCTGGGCATAATCCCGGGTATGCCAAGTATTGGCTAAGGATGGCTAAAAGTGCTAAAAAGGTGTTTTAGAAGGCCTTTAGAGGCTTTATATAGTTCAGGGGTTAAAAGTGTCAAACTTTGGAAATGGCCATGGGGCGGTCGCGGGCCGCGAGAGACATGGCCTGTGTCTCTCACGCCCCGCGAGACAGGCTCTGTTTCAGAAAAATTGTTTGGAGGTCAAGCAAAACTCCAAAACCATTCAATTCGAAACCATGGCTTCTTTAAACTGCTATGCCACGTTTTGGGATACTTGTAAGCTTCTTCTTACTCCCCTAAAACACCTGGCTTCACCTCCTTTGAGTTCTCCAACTATAAATAGGTGTTCAAGTGTTCATTCCAACTTGCACCTTTCTTAAACATAACTCTTCTCCCTCCTCTGGAAGTTCCTAGCTGAAAGGAGCATCCAACTTAGTTCTCTTGCATTGTAGGAACCTCTTGTAAGTGTTCCTTACTCTTGCATTTTCGTTTATAGGCTTCTATAGCCAAAAGTCAACGTTTTACGGCAAACGCTTTGACTTTCGGTTAAGACCATTATGGTCCAGCCATTGTTCGAAATGAACATGGCTAAGTGATCGTAATAAGGTAGGTGTTAATCCCTATAAAGGGCACCTTCTGAAGATCACGTTTGCTAGACCAATTGACGGGTCAAAGTTATGTTATTGAAAAGTCAAACATGCCATTTTTCGAAAAAATCATAAATTGATCTTATATATGTTATGAAACATGTTTTGACACTTAAACAAGTTGGTAATAATTATTAGAACATGTAAGAGCATGTTCGGCTCGTCAATTTCAGTTCTAGGGTCGGTTCGCAACCGAAAGTCGCAAAGTTTGACTTCTGCTTTGACTTTCGATTCTGACCCGATTTAGATTAGTTACCTACTGATCTAAAGTTGTATTATGATCATAATATAATGTAGCATAACCCTTTGAGGTTATATTACATGATCATAATCAGAATCTAAGTTTATGCACAGGTTCCATAATTATGCCATTTTTTTTTTATCAAAATGCCCTTTTTGAACAAAACAAGGTTTTAATGATAATAAACTTGAAATTGAGTTTTCTACTAATGTAATATTATAAGTAGGATTATTTGGGATGTTAAACCAAGTTGTAAACTGAGTTTCCAAGCAGGTCCTTAAACTATGTCGATAAATGACGGTTTTAGTCCTTGTGACTCATAAAATGATTTTAATCAATCTTTTCAAGGTAAATCATTTACCTACTGATATGTTATATTAAATAACATATTTTAAAAATTTTAAGTATGACCCTAAGGTCAGGTTTCATTAAAATCGCTTAACAACGTCATCTTACGACATAAGCGCCATTTCGGCGCATAGTATGGTTTTAAACCATATTATTGACCAAAACTTGATACCTACTGATTTCAAAACTTATTTTAAACATAATTACAGTAGGTACATGTTATAAGCTCAGAATCCCAAATAATTTATAAACTATGTGTAAATTGACCAAAATGCCCCTTCGGTGCTTAGTTTGGTCATAAAAGATAATTTACACATATCATTGACATCCTACTAATATTATGTCATAAATAAAGTATTTTTCCAGAATACTTATAATTGTAACATTAAATTATATTCAAGTTCTTTTATATGGTATGAAATTACCAAAATGGCCTTATGAGGCATAGTTTCAGTTTTAAAACCTTAATGGGCATACAACTTATTTAAAGTATAATGGCATATAGAACTTGTCCATGACTTATCCGGTTACCCGATATCGCTATTTTGCGCACAGTTACGTATATGTAACTATTTTACGGAATTTACCGTAATGGGTTTAACCTTGTCATTTAGCCTCAAAATCAAGAATGTTTATAGTTTACCCATATTATACAAGTCAAGTACTTGTCAGCTTTAAACTACATTCTATCCGATCATCGTTTAATCAAGCGTTATACGTAATGATCATGTACACTATTCGGTATATAAGACCATTAGTATTTAATTGGCTAGCTTATGCCATAATCCAGACTAGAGCCTTCTCGGTAAATGTTATCTGCACTTGGTACTTTTGTATACGGCCGAGTTATTTAAAAATAAAAGAAGAAGACTATCTCAGGTAAATACTCTCGACTTATTTTCCAAATACGGGCTTGGGATACGGTAAATTATTATCGTTTGGTCCATTGCAAGGTCAACTTTCCCAAGTTAATAGAAGATTTTGGTGCCGTTTGCACTTAGAACCATTTTTTAATGTTTCGAAAATGAGTCAGTTGGGTGTATTTACCAGCGTAAGCTGACGTATCTTACAAAGGCTAATCTGCAGGTATAATACGAAATAGGCCGGAAGCTGCTCGGTAGAGAATAAGAGGATCTTGCAAATCCTTAGATCTTCCTAAAGTCTGTTTTGTATTCTTTCTTGTACATTTTACGATCCGCCTGTGGATCTTCTATTACGAGCCTGTATATTATTTTAGATTTCGAACATTTCAGTTTGTAATAGTAATTTTACTCCAAGACTTCCGTTGTGCTATGTTTAATTGACAATGATGTTATCAACTTACGTCACGATACTCCCCACCCGGGCCCACCGGTGTTTGGATTTAAGGGTTGGAAATCGGGGTGTGACACTACTTAATAATCATATTTTGCAAATACCAGAATTATACAACTTCGTGGTGCGCAAAGTACACCAAACACTCAAAATGCAGCTGAATCAAAAAACAATAACAACATAACATGTGTACCTAAGATTTAGATTAGTTACCTACTGATCTAAAGTTGTATTGTGATCATAATATAATGTAGCATAACCCTTTAGGTTATATTACATGATCATAACAGAATCTAAGTTTATGCCAAGTTCCATAATTATGTCATTTTTTTACCAAAATGTCCTTTTTGAACAAAACAAGGTTTTAATGTTAATAAACTTGAAATTGAGTTTCCTACTGATGTAATATTATAAGTAGGATTATTTGGGATGTTAAACCAAGTTGTAAACTGAGTTTCCGAGCAGGTCCTTAAACTATGTCGATAAATGACGGTTTTAGTCCTTGTGACTCATAAAATGATTTTAATCAATCTTTGCAAGGTAAATCATTTACCTACTGATATGTTATATAAATTAACACATTTTAAAAATTTAAGTCTGACCCTAAGGTCAGTTTTCACTAAACATCGCTTAACAACGTCATCTTACGACATAAGCGCCATTTCGGCGCATAGTATGGTTTTAAACCATATTATTGACCAAAACTTGATACCTACTGATTTCAGAACTTATTTTAAACATAATTACAATAGGTACATGTTATAAGCTCAGAATCCTAAATAATTTATAAACTATGTGTAAAATGACCAAAATGCCCCTTCGATGCATAGTTTGGTCATAAAAGATAATTTACACGTATAATTGACATCCTACTAATATTATGTCATAAGTAAAGTATTTTTCCAGAATACTTATAATTATAACATTAAATTATATTGAAGTTCTTTTTATATGGTATGAAATTACCAAAATGCCCTTATGAGGCATAGTTTCGTTTTAAAACCTTAATGGGCATATAAGTTGATATCCTACTGATATTTTAACTTATTTAAAGTATAATGGCATATAGAAATTGTCCATGACTTATCCGGTTACCCATATCGCTATTTTGCGCACAGTTACATATATGTAACTATTTTACGGAATTTAACCGTAACGGGTTTAATCTTGTCATTTAGCCTCAAAATCCAGAATTTTTATAGTTTACCCGTATTATACAAGTCAAGTACTTGTCGGGTTTAAACTACATTCTATCCGATCATCGTTTAATCAAGCGTTATACGTAATGATCATGTACACTATTCGGTTTATAAGACCGTGAGTATTTAATTGGCTAGCTTATGTCATAATCCAGACTAGAGCCTTCTCGGTAAATGCTATCTGCACTTGGTACTTTTGTATACGGCTGAGTTATTTAAAAATAAAAGAAGAAGACTAGCTCAGGTAAATTATTATGGTAAATTATTATCGTTTGGTCCATTGCAAGGTCAACTTTCCCAAGTTAATAAAAGATTTTGGTGCCGTTTGCACTTAGAACCATTTTTTTAATGTTTCCAAAATAAGTCAGTTGGGTGTATTTACCAGCGTAAGCTGACGTATCTTCCAAAGGCTAATTTGAGGTATAATACGAAATAGGCCGGAAGCTGCTCGGTAGAGAATAAGAGGATCTTGCAAATCCTTAGATCTGCCTAAAGTCTGTTTTGTATTCTTTCTTGTACATTTTACGATCCGCTTGTGGATCTTCTATTACGAGCCTGTATATTATTTTAGATTTTGAACATTTCGGTTTGTAATAGTAAATTTACTCCAAGACTTCTGCTGTGCTTGTTTAATTGACAATGATGTTATCAACTTACGTCATGATACTCCCCACCCGGGCCCACAGGTGTTTCAATTTCAGGGTTGGAAATCCGGGGTGTGACAGGGTTGGTATCAGAGCCAACGTTTGAGAGAATTAAACACTAGCCTTTTGTGTTTAGTCTCAAACTTACACGAGCACATTCCTTAGACTTCCGAGTCTAGGCATTGACCTAGGATTACTCATTTCATTATTAAGTTATTAGTATTGTTTTTAAATTGATTTCTAACAGGAAAATTCCGCCACGTGTACGAGGACAAAGTGGACGAGGAAAATGTCCAATGAGGGGAGGACCCTCGGGGCGTATTCCTCAACCTCATAACTCAGATGCATATCAAGAATCAGGAGATTTGTCTCCATGGCAACCAGCGAGACGTTCCGTCTCTAATAGACACTCGACCTCACATTCCCAAAATTCTTACCACTCACACCACCTCCTCTACCATTCTCACCACTCCTACCACGAAGAATTTAACCCCAACCATTACTTAAACACACCTCCAGCTGATCAAAATCAGTTGGACCAGCCACATCCTATGGACGAGGACTCCGACCTGGAGATGCCACCATCGGGATCAAATGTGCATCCCATTGAAATTTCGAGCGATTCAAACTCATATACTGGATCGCCCTACCAAGGTCCTAACGAGTGGAACCAATACTAGAATCAATTCACCTTTGCCCACACACCTTCCCATCACTCTCAACCACTCCAAGTTCAAGAAGATTCCACATGCAACCCGTGGACCAACCTCAACAACGACCTAAGCCACCAAGGAGGAAGCATGGAGCACATATGTCAGTACATGCCGGACAAAGGTCGGGATCGCTGCCACCTTTGTCCAATTCTTACCCCACCATTCAAGAGAACCCACAAATGGGTGGACCCTCTAATGTTCCACCTATAGTGGAACCAACACCAACACCTGCTGTTCGACCACCACCAACGGGTTATACTAACCCAATTCCCACGTACCCAGACACGTCTGGATATGATCTATTTAATCCGTCTACGCCGGTAGACTATCAAGCGTGGTCGCAAGACCCGTACATGCAGGAGGTTATGCACAATGCACTTTACCCGTCTCCTTTCCCACCTACTTATCCACCGACTGGATATCCAACTTATGTGTACCAGTATCCGGTTATGCCACAACCTCAACCATAACCTCCGCCACCACTAGAGGCCATTAATGATGCCTTAGAAAGAATTAAAGAGATGCAGCAGCAGGCGGAGAAAATGGAGAAGAAGACAAATAAGTTCTTCGAGAAACTCTCCAAGCAAGTCAAGGGAAAGAAAGACGAGTGAAGTCTTTTCTATTATATGTAGTCCCTGCGTGGACATTTTGTTTCTTTTAGTCCTTGCATGGACAATCAGTTTCATTTATTTGTTTCAAGTATTGTAATTTTTTATGCAAATTTAATGAATACTTGGAATTAAATTTGGATATATATTATATTTTATATATATATTATATAATTAATTCATCCTCTTGAAAACGAGTGTCTCGATTTTACTCGAATTTATACTTTGCGATATAATTCAAAAAGATCTTAGTGGTTTTGATTTGCCAAGTGGCACAGACCACATATTTGGCCAAATATATATATATATATATATATATGATAGTTAAGGGAAGTTATCCCTTGATCTAGAGGTGGTGGACTAAGTTCAAGCCTCCAAGTCATTAAGGTCAATGCGACCGGAACTTATAATCAACCATTAAGATCCTCTTATGTTAACATTCAAATAATGTGCATACTCTTGGTTGTGTGACTTGAGGAATCACACTAACCTTCAAGGTAATGGACTATGTCCTAACCTTATATATAGCCCCTGTGATCTATTTGATCCCGCTAAATAGCCTTTGTGATCTGTTTGATCCCGGCTAATATCACCAGTGCGGTGATTAAACATCTATTAGAGATTATTTTATATAACCCTTGTGATATATTTGATCCCGGTTATATAGCCCTTGTGAGCTGTGTGATCCGGCTAAATAGCCCTTGTGATCTGTTTGATCCCGGCTAATATCACCAGTGCGGTGATTAAACATCCATTAGAGATATATTTTATATAACACTTGTGATCTATTTGATCCCGATTATATAGCCCTTGTGATCTGTTTGATTCCGGCTAATATCACCAGTGCGGTGATTAAACATCCATTAGAGGTGTATTTTATATAACCCTTGTGATCTATTTGATCCCGATTATATAGCCCTTGTGATCTGTTAGATCCCGGCTAATATCAGCAGTGCGATGATAAATAAAACATCCATTAGTGATGTATTACCCTTTCGGGTTATAATCTATTCTATATAGCCTATGTGATCTATCCTGATCCCGGCTAATATCACCAGTGTGGTGACTAAACATCCATTAGTGATGTAGTGCCTATGTGTTCTATTATATGTCCATTAGTGACAAGCCTATGTGCTATATATGTAATTGTCAAATATGACAATGATAGTTATGACTTTGTGGTCGCCTGTCTATAATATCTGGACTATGTCCAGATTGTAATTTGCCTACGATGGTTCTATTGAGACCTAGGCCGAATATAGATATGTTAAGCCTAAGAGTTGTGATGTTATTCACACTAGTATAGGCAGTAGATTTTCTTATATCCAATGTTTAAAAGCCGATATGGTTATTATACCATGGCTAAGAGAAATTTTATTTGATATATAGAACCAAAGCTTTGAAGAATGGCTAATTCTAATGAGGCACATAGTAGCCATCGGAACATCAAAGACGCCGAAAATATAGCCATAAATAATGATAATGATTTCCAAGCTCGCATTGATGCGGCTGTGGAAAGGGCCATGAGTAAGGCCATAGAAAGGCTAAGAGAGCCGAGTGCCACTCGCTCTAGACCCCTATCTATTCCACCATCTTCAGCTCATAAAGAGAGCTTTGTTCACTCTTCAAATGCGAAGAGTGAACCAAGGATAGCAGACTTTGCTGATAGGTCCCGTTCTGCTAAAGACAGGTGTACCTATAAATACTTTGTCTCCTGTAAACCCCGAGACTTTAATGGGGAAAAAGGAACCGTAGAAGCCTTATAGTGGCTGGATGAGATGGAGACTATAGTAGACATCAGCGGCTGTGCTGAAAAGGATGTGGTCAAGTACGTATCACAGTCCTTTAAGCGCGATGCCCTAACACGGTGGAAGGCCATGATTCAGTCAACAGGTAAGGTATACCTGTATAATCTGGGATGGTCCAAGTTTGTGGACCTTGTAAAGGAAACTTACTGCCCAACCCATGAGGTGGAGAAAATAGAGACAGACTTCTTGTCTCTTTCCATGAAAAACCTAGATTGTCGGAAATATGTTTCCAATTTCAATTCCTATCTAGGTTAGTTTCCTATTTAATTACCCCTGCATCCAAATGCATTGCGCGTTTTATTAATGGGTTAGCACCTGAAATAAAGGGCATGGTAAAGGCTGCACAGCCTACTACCTATAGGTCTGCTGTAGACCTATCTCTTTCTCTAAACCTTGATCTAGTGAGACAAAAGTCAGTTAAGTCTGAAACTGACGAAAAAAGAAAGAGGGAAGATGCAACTCCCATAAGTTTAATAAGAAAAATAAATGGGGATTTGGGTTCAAAGGAAACCAAGGCAAGTCGGCTGTGATGCCATTTTGCAAGACTTGCAACCGCAAACACTGGGGACAGTGTACTTCTGATCCACAAGCTAGACCTTGTGGCATATGTAAAAGGAGAGGGCATAAGACCCTAGATTGTAAAGATCTTAAGGATGTTGTATGCTATATCTGCAATGAAAAAGGACACATTGCAACTAACTGCCCTAAGAGTTCAAAGAATAATAATCCAAAGCCTAGAGAGGCCAAGAAGGGGAATGCACGCGCCTTTCGGCTAACTGCTAATGAATCTGTTAATGACAATAACGTCATAACAGGTACTTTCCCCATTAATGATATTTATGCTAGAGTTCTTTTCGATTCGGGTGCGGATAAATCATTTGTTGGTCATAAGTTTAGTAAACTATTAAATTTACCCATAAGAACTCTAGATACAATTTATGAGATAGAACTCGCCGATGGAACCTTAAAAACTACTTCTTCCATTCTTGATGGATGCTCTATATCCATTAAGAATCATTTCATCCCTATCTCTCTTTTGCCAATGAAATTGGCAGGGTTCGATGTTGTCTTAGGCATGGATGGTTATCTCATAACCAAGCCCGCATTGCATGCGATAAAAAGCTCATCGAGATTAAGACCCCATCTGGTGAAATGATCACCATCCCTGGAGACTCACATTATGGATTGCTAGACAAGGTGTCGTTATTTAAGGCATCCAAGTGTTTGAGAAGAGGCTGTGTCATCTATATGGCACAAGTTACCATAAATGAACCAAAGTCGAACCTTGAAGATCAACCAGTTATCTTAGAATATCCCGATGTTTTCCCTGAAGAATTACCAGGCCTACCTCCCGTATAGGCAAGTGGAGTTTAGGATTGATATCCTACCAGGAGCAGCACCTGTTGCTATAGCTCCGTATCGGTTAGCACCGACGGAAATGAAGGAATTGAGGATGTAATTAGATGAACTTTTAGAAAAAGGCTTTATTCAGCCTAGTTCCTCACCTTGGGGAGCTCCTATTATGTTTGTAAAGAAGAAAGACGATTCGATGCGAATGTGCATCGACTATCGGGAGCTGAAGAAGCTAACCATTAAGAATAGATATCCTCTCTCCAGGATCGATGATTTATTCGACCAACTTCAAGGGGCTAGTTACTTTTATAAAATAGATTTGAGGTCAGGATATCATCAACTGAATGTTAGAAGTGAAGATGTTCCTAAGACAGCCTTCAGGACCCGCTATGGTCATTTTGAATTCTTAGTGATGCCTTTTGGGCTCATAAATGCACCAGCAACATTCATGGATCTCATGAATAGAGTCTGCAAGCCATATTTGGATAAGTTTGTCATTGTCTTCATAGACGACATACTTATCTATTCTCGTAATTAAGATGATCACGAGAAACATCTTCGGTGCATCCTAGAATTATTAAGGCAGGAGAAACTTTATGCAAAGTTCTCTAAATGCGAATTTTGGCTTAGAGAAGTCCAATTTCTTGGACACATGGTAAGTGAGCGTGGTATCCAAGTGGATCCCGCTAAAATTGAGGCTATAATAAATTGGGAAGTGCCCAAGACCCCAACAGAAGTTCGTAGTTTCTTAGGACTGACTGGTTACTATAGGAGGTTCATTGAGAACTTTTCAAGGATAGCCACTCCTTTAACTTCTTTGACCCGTAAGAATATTAACTATAATTGGGGTCCAAAGCAACATGAATCTTTTGAGGTTCTTAAACACAAGTTGAGCAACGCTCCTGTGTTATCTCTAACTGAGGGTATTGAGGAATTTGTAGTCTACTGTGATGCATCGCACACTGGCATGGGCTGTGTGCTAATGCAAAAAGGCAAGGTGATTGCCTATGCATCACGACAATTAAAGGTGCATGAAAAGAATTACACCACCCATGATTTGGAATTGGGTGCCATTGTATTTGCACTAAAACTGTGGAGACATTACTTGTATGGCACAAAGTGTGTTATATACACAGACCATAAAAGTCTCCAGCATCTATTCAATCAGAAAGAATTGAACATGTGACAACGCCGTTGGATGGAAACTCTTAATGATTATGATTGCGAGATTCGCTACCATCCAGGCAAGGCAAATGTAGTTGCTGATGCCTTAAGTCGTAAGGAGAAGGTAAACCTATAAGGATTAACGCTAAGAGCATTGAGCTCAGAAATAGCTTGAGTGAGAAGCTATTAGATGCACAGAAGCAAGCCTTGTTAGAGGCTAACATCCCTAATGAGGGATTAGGCGGAACCATTGAACAATTATTGACTGGAAAGGATGGAATCCTAAGATTTAATGATAGAATTTGGGTTCGATCTTTGGAGGACTTAGGAATCTAATCCTCCAGAAAGCGCATAATTCAAGACACTCTGTTCACCCGGATGGTGACCAGATGTATCAAGATTTGAAGAAGAATTATTGGTGGATGGGTTTGAAGAAATCCATAGCCACTTATGTAGCTAAGTGTCTGACGTGTTCGCAAGTTAAGGCTGAACATCAGAAACTTCAGGACTACTACAACAATTAGAAATTCCCACTTGGAAATGGGAAATGGTAACTATGGACTTGATTACCAAGTTACCTAAGAACAAAAGTGGAAATGACACTATTTGGGTCATAGTAGATAGGCTGACCAAGTCAGCACACTTCTTGCCAATAAAAGAAACGTATAATTCAGATAAATTCGCTAAGTTGTATGTGGACAAGATAGTGTCCCTACACGGTGTGCCAGTATCTATTGTATCCGATAGAGATACTAGATACACATCTCACTTTTGGAAAAGTTTCCAACAATATTTAGGCACACGACTAAACTTTAGTACGGCTTACCATCCACAGACTGATGGTCAAAGTGAACGTACTATACAGACTCTAGAAGACATGCTCAGGGCATGTGTGATTGATTTAGGCGGAAGTTGGGATGACCACTTACCCCTAATAGAATTCTCCTACAATAATAGCTATCATACTAGCATTAAGGCTGCTCATTTTGAGGCCTTATACGGGAGAAAATGTAGAACGCCCGTATGCTGGGCAGAAGTTGGGGAAGCCCAGCTATCAGGACCTGAGATTGTCCTGGGACCACGGAAAAGATTGTGCAAATCCGTGATCGTCTCAAAGCTGCCAGGGATAGGCAGAAAAGCTATGCTGACAAGTGGCGTAAACCTCTTCAGTTCCAAAATAGGGGACAAAGTTATGCTAAAAGTATCACCCTGGAAAGGAGTGATGCGTTTTGGAAAGAAGGGCAAGTTAAGCCCAAGATATATAGGACCCTTCGAGATAATCGAATGTGTCGGCACTGTAGCTTATAAGCTCAGGTTGCCAGAGGAGATTAATGGAATCTATGATGTATTCCACATATCTAATCTTAAGAAATGTCTAGCCGATGAGTCGCTAGCAATGTCGCACAATGTGGTGCAAATTGATGAAAACCTGAGGTTCATTGAAAAACCAATTTCGATCGAGGATCGACAGGTTAAGAAGCTCCGAAAAAAGATGATACCTATAGTAAAGGTTAAGTGGGACGCTTTTAGAGGTCCTGAGTATACATGGGAGGTTGAGTCTACTATGCGACAAAAATACCCCCATCTTTTTGAATAAAATCTCGAGGTCGAGATTTCTTTTAAGGGATGAGGATGTAACACCCTGTAAAATCGTGTCCAATAGTATAGTGCCACGTGTTGTATTTTTTAATATAGTCTATTAAATAATAATAAGGACTAAAGGCGTTAACATGCTCAAGTTAAGCCTCTGAGTTACGAACCGATGTCAACATACATAAATAATAGCCTCTGAGTGACTGATATGTCAACATGCTTAAATCATTAGCCTCTGAGTGACTGATACGTCAACATGCTTGAAACTTGGCCTCTGAGTGACAGATATGTCAACATCCCCAGCCTCTGAGTGACATCGGAATCAACATGCTTGTAATAAGCCTCTGAGTGATCCTTTGTGAAGTCCTAACTCTCATACGTGCCATTTGTTAGACGAGAGGGTTCAATTTTGTAAATATGTGAAAGTTGAATAATGGAGGGATTAAAAGTGTCAACAAGTTAATTTATACCTCTGAGTGACCTTTTAACAAACTGAGAGCTCAACAATGTCTGGGCATAATTCCGGGTATGCCAAGTATTGGCTAAGGAGGGCTAAAAGTGCTAAAAGGTGTTTTAGAAGGCCTTTAGAGGCTTTATATAGTTCAGGGGTTAAAAGTGTCAAACTTGGGAAATGGCCATGGGGCGGTCGCGGGCCGCGAGAGACATGGCCTGTGTCTCTCGCGCCCCGCGAGACAGGCTCTGCTGCAGAAAAATTGTTTGGATGTCAAGCAAAACTCCAAAACCATTCAATTCGAAACCATGGCTTCTTTAAACTGCTATGCCACGTTTTGGGACACTTGTAAGCTTCTTCTTACTCCCCTAAAACACCTGGCTTCACCTCCTTTGAGTTCTCCAACTATAAATAGGTGTTCAAGTGTTCATTCCAACTTGCACCTTCCTTAAACATAACTCTTCTCCCTCCTCTGGAAGTTCCTAGCTGAAAGGAGCATCCAACTTAGTTCTCTTGCATTGTAGGAACCTCTTGTAAGTGTTCCTTACTCTTGCATTTTCGTTTGTAGGCTTCTATAGCCAAAAGTCAATGTTTTACGGCAAACGCTTTGACTTTCGGTTAAGACCATTATGGTCCAGCCATTGTTCGAAATGAACATGGCTAAGTGATCGTAATAAGGTAGGTGTTAATCCCTATAAAGGGCACCTTCTAAAGATCACGTTTGCTAGACCAATTGACGGGTCAAAGTTATGTTATTAAAAAGTCAAACATGCCATTTTTCGGAAAAATCATAAATTGATCTTATATATGTTATGAAACATGTTTTGACACTTAAACAAGTTGGTAATAATTATTAGAACATGTAAGAGCATGTTCGGCTCGTCAATTTCAGTTCTAGGGTCGGTTCGCAACCGAAAGTCGCAAAGTTTGACTTCTGCTTTGACTTTCGATTCTGACCCGATTTAGATTAGCTACCTACTGATCTAAAGTTGTATTATGATCATAATATAATGTAGCATAACCCTCTGAGGTTATATTACATGATCATAATCAGAATCTAAGTTTATGCACAGGTTCCATAATTATGCCATTTTTTTATCAAAATGCCCTTTTTGAACAAAACAAGGTTTTAATGATAATAAACTTGAAATTAAGTTTTCTACTGATGTAATATTATAAGTAGGATTATTTGGGATGTTAAACCAAGTTGTAAACTGAGTTTCCAAGCAGGTCCTTAAACTATGTCGATAAATGACGGTTTTAGTCCTTGTGACTCATAAAATGATTTTAATCAATCTTTTCAAGGTAAATCATTTACCTACTGATATGTTATATTAAATAACATATTTTAAAATTTTTAACTATGACCCTAAGGTCAGTTTTCATTAAACCGCTTAACAACGTCATCTTACGACATAAGCGTCATTTCGGCGCATAGTTTGGTTTTAAACCATATTATTGACCAAAACTTGATACCTACTGATTTCAAAACTTACTTTAAACATAATTACAATAGGTACATGTTATAAGCTCAGAATCCCAAATAATTTATAAACTATGTGTAAATTGACCAAAATGCCCCTTTGGTGCTTAGTTTGGTCATAAAAGATAATTTACACATATAATTGACATCCTACTAATATTATGTCATAAATAAAGTATTTTTCCAGAATACTTATAATTATAACATTAAATTATATTCAAGTTCTTTTTATATGGTATGAAATTACCAAAATGCCCTTATGAGGCATAGTTTCGTTTTGAAACCTTAATGGGCATACAACTTATTTAAAGTATAATGGCATATAGAACTTGTCCATGACTTATCCGGTTACCCGATATCGCTATTTTGCGCACAGTTACGTACATGTAACTATTTTACGGAATTTAACCGTAACGGGTTTAACCTTGTCATTTAGCCTCAAAATCCACAATGTTTATAGTTTACCCATATTATACAAGTCAAGTACTTGTCAGGTTTAAACTACATTCTATCCGATCATCGTTTAATCAAGCGTTATACGTAACGATCATGTACACTATTCGGTTTATAAGACCGTTAGTATTTAATTGGCTAGCTTATACCATAATCTAGACTAGAGCCTTCTCGGTAAATGCTATCTGCACTTGGTACTTTTGTATACGGCTGAGTTATGTAAAAATAAAAGAAGAAGACTAGCTCAGGTAAATACTCTCGACTTATTTTCCCTATAAGGGCTTGGCATACGGTAAATTATTATCGTTTGGTCCATTGCAAGGTTAACTTTCCCAAGTTAATAAAAGATTTTGGTGTCGTTTGCACTTAGAACCATTTTTTAATGTTTCGAAAATGAGTCAGTTGGGTGTCTTTACCAGCGTAAGCTGACGTATCTTCCAAAGGCTAATCTGCAGGTATAATACGGGCCGGAAGCTACTCGGTAGAGAATAAGAGGATCTTGCAAATCCTTAGATCTGCCTAAAGTCTGTTTTGTATTCTTTCTTGTACATTTTACGATCCGCCTGTGGATCTTCTATTACGAGCCTGTATATTATTTTAGATTTCAAACATTTCAGTTTGTAATAGTAATTTTACTCCAAGACTTCCGCTGTGCTATGTTTAATTGACAATGATGTTATCAACTTACGTCACGATACTCCCCACTGGGCCCACCGGTGTTTGGATTTCAGGGTTGGAAATCCGGTGTGTGACACTACTTAATAATCCTATTTCGCAAATACCAGAATTATACAACTTCGTGGTGGGCAAAGTACACCAAACACTCAAAATGCAGCTGAATCAAAAAACAATAACAACATACACATGTGTACCTCAGAGTTACTCGTGAATGCTTCAATACTCATACATCAGAAATCAGTTATATACAAAAAAACAACTCTTTTGGGGATTAAGCATTACTTTACATTACTATACAATTCTCTACAGGAAAGCACAATCGTCGATGGACCAGAATCATATACCTTTTATTAGTTTTTTAAGTAACCTAACAATGGAATGCGAATAAACGAGTACTTCAACTACATTATCCTCATATCGGACTACGATTTTAACAAACAGAATACAATTTTAACGAACAGACTAGAGCGTACCTCTGTCCTTAAAGCTCTGTTAGGGTTAGTTCTTCAAATACACTGCCGCAAGAACAACGATCGTTAGGTTCCTTACTTCAAATTTCTGCGGCCCCTAATCTTCGATTTCTTGATTTTGTGGGATGGATACGCGGTCAATGAAGGGTTAGGGGGAAGTGATTGTGTTTCCAAACAGAATAATGCGCCTTTTTGGGGGGTGATCTTCAATCAATTTCAAAATCTCTACCGTATGAAACCGTTCGGTTTCCAAATAATAAATGTATTTTGTATTTTTTTAAATTACTGATTTACCCTTTATCTTTAAATTTCAAATTAAAAACATATTATCTTAATTACAATCATGCCACCACTTAATATTCCAAGATGATTAAATTCAACGGCCCAGATTAGTTCCCAAAGTTCACTCTAATATACTTGTTCACTCTTGATCCCTACCCTATATATATATACATATATATATGTATATATTAATATATATATATATTATATATATATATATATATATATTACGAGTAAGGGTTAGGTTCATTGTGGAGGGTTCTAATGAGAAGAAATTCTTTATAAGAAAAGAAAAAAGAAGTTTCAATCAATAAGAATGTTTCATTTTACTTCATTCAATATTTGTATTTAATTTTATTTTAAGGGTATATTGATAAACTTGCATAGATCATTAATTTGTATTCTTACTCTTTAATAATTAAGTAAATTAAATTTGTAACTTATTTTTAAAATATATACCTTTTTCAAATTAAAAAAACAACTTAATTTAAAGTGTAGAATAAATTATCATGTGTATAAGATAAATTACGAGGTGTGTAGGATAAATTTAGACGTGTGTAGGATAAAATTCTATAATGTGTAGGGTATACGTAAGAAAATTTAGATATATGTAGGTTTTGTAGATTATATGTAGGATAATTAATCATTAGTTCACTAATTAATTAAAGAGAGAAAAATTAATAAGATGAGTTATAAATGAATTAGTATTTTACCAATATGGGTTCTTTTTCTTCTTTCAATAATTTTTTTCTCAATCCTTCCCCTAGGTTCATTTGTGAACAACCCTGGTATGGGTTAGGTTTATTTGTGAACAACCCTCTTAATTGTGAACACTAGTGAACTAATCATAGCCCTTGATTATCAATACACTAGTGCAAATCAATGACCAGGATTTGATGACGAAATCTACTAGTGTATTTACGACTTGATTATCAATACACAAGTTTAAATTAATGGCAAGGATTTGATGATTAAATTGAACTAGTGTATTTTACAATTTGATAATGTAAATCAATAGCCAGATTTGTTTACTCAGTTCACAAATACACTAGTGTTCACTCTAGAACCCCACCCTAAAGGGTAATTATAGGAAGAAATCCGTATTTGTTAAGAAAACTAAGAAACCCAAATGAATGATCTCCTTTTACCACGTGTTACACATTGTTGCAGTCTTGTTACGTGTAACAACGAGAGGTTGCCATATGTTACTAGTGGGGAACCTGCGCGTTGCTACGTGGGCGACAATTTGCTCCTTTTTAGTTGAAATAATAGACAATTTAACAACTTACTACCAGAGACTTGCACAAACTAAAAGGAAGTAAAAAAATCATGAAAACTTTCAAGAAAGACCAGTCTATTCTAACAATTTTGTTGTTGTGACATGAGTGACAACATGATCCCAAGATGCATCATTTGTGGCGGCAACATATGCTTACCGAGCTATTCGGCTATATTTTTCTGACTATCATGTTTTTTTAGTGAAACTCTGTTGGTCCGCGCGATGTGACAGGTGTCACCGAAACTCTTTTGAAGGGCGCAATCTAATATGTCCTTCCTTTAATCCAATAAAATAGTTTAAAAATGACAAAAAAAAAATCACAGTACTCAATGAAGAGCAAAACCTCCAACGATACAAAGGGACTACATCAAACAATAAAATAATCTAAACAACACTCTATGTCAAACTATGAACTCAAAAACCATATAACATCAATAAACAAAGATCCATAAAATTCAACTTTAATTTCGTAATTTGCTTAATTTAGGAAGAACTCGCATAAAAGGCTAGGTTTTCTGATGTTCCTCCAATAATTCAGTAAAGTATTGACTGCAACAAACACAAAAAACTCAATGAATTGACTAGTTATAAAAAGTAGGATGCTTTACAATATTAGTGGTATAAATTGACTAATTATAAAAATTTTGTATGATTAAATAAACGCCTAACAATTCCTCCCTTCGCCACCTAAAAGAAATCAACTCATTTCTCAATGAATGAGTTGTTCTATAGACAGGTCAAAGCATTTTTTAGCTACATAAAACATGTTTGTTCAAATCTCAAACCAGCCAAAGTTAAAAGAATGCAAGCCAATAATAAACAAAAATTTAAACACTTTAACAGGATAAAAACTTGAACTTAAAGTTGGCTGGTTGCCTGGATTTTCATCCCTAATACATGAAATAGACAAATGCATTGAAGAAGCATGAAGATAATTGTAGCAAACTGAAGAATTAAATCTTACTCAAGAATGGTGGCGCGTAAAACAAGATAACTCGAAGAAAGATTAATCCGAAATAGCCGTCAAATACAGTTTAGTAGATACGAAAGGGTTTAAGTTGCACCCCCGCAGTTTGATTGATGGTTGATGAAACATTACCGTCACATGTGCAAAGTTGGTTTACCAGACCACAAAGAATAGAGAAAGTGGACCTAGTTCCTTATTGCTTGCAAGAGAATTCAAGGAGTAATGTCACTTCTTACAATTCGCAATAATTTTGTACTTGTAGTTATGTGTCTATTTTGTTTTCAGTTGTCATCAGTTGGTCATTTGGTTGCATACTTGCATCCGCATCATGATTTCAAATCCTTATTGTAACGCCCCAAAACTCGAATGTTTATATTCGCCATATGTTTTCATATGATAAAACATGAAATAAAATGACAAGGCTATTTAACCTAGTTAAATTATTTAGTCAAAACAAGTAAGGAATGAATTTGGTGGCAATTGTGATGGTATGACAAACTAGAGGGACTAAACTTGGAAAATTGAGTTTAAGTATCCATTTAACTAGAAAGCTCAATATGTAAGTGTGTGTTTGAGGTGTGTGTGTGTTGACACCCACAAGAAGGAGAAAGAGAAACCTTCAATTCAGCCCTTTTTGCCTAAATTGAAGATGGATTCAAGCTAAAATTCATGCATGTACTTGAATTCTTGATCATCTAGCTCTATAAATCACTTGGTAAGTTGTAGATTTGTATTTGATAATCTTTTTAGAAACGGGTTATGATCAAATCCGTGAATTGGTATCAAACTAAGCATGATTATGTATTAGAAGCATCAAATAGAACTTATTTTATATATAATTTCAAGTAAATTGATGTTTGAGATGAAAACCCGCTAGTTGGGTGATGAAGATAACATGGGTGTTTCACCCATATCCAGTTCTTGTTCAAATCATGATGTAGTGTGAGGTATTAGGTGAATTCTTGTTAAATGAATTGAGTATTGTATAGAGTATGTATGATATTTGGTTATATTTGATGAATGAAAGCAAGTATTAGGAGAATGGACATATGATACTTGTACATTATGCTTAGATAATAGTACGCACACCAAGTGTTTGATGAAATATATAAGTGAGATTATTAGATGAGATTTGATGTAAACAACGAATGAATATGTATAGAATGTGGACATGATGTATTTAATAGTAAAATATCATGAGAAATATGTTCTTGATGAAATCCATGTGTGAATGTAGTTAATGAGCGGTTGGGTAGAAGTATATTTTAAGAGTTATGTTATATGCTTGAATGATGTAATGCAGACATGTGAATTGGTTGATCATCTTAATTGCGATTTAAAAAGTAGATGGGGAGCGTATGAGAATCCTAGAAAAGAGTAAATTCGAATGATGTTGGTATTAGTTATGAAATGATGGAAATACTAGTGTGATGGAACGGATTGTGTATTTGTGTGAGTATATAACTAGGTGACTATGTAGGAGTATATGTCATATGATATGAGCATGAAATGCATATGATGTTAATACTATTGTCTACCATTTTAGATGGTTTCATGTTCATAATTTGAAAGTACATAAGTAGGTTAATTGACTTTTGAAAGTCAACAATGTATGAATATCATGGATTGGCCTTTGGACATGATTGTTAGAGTAGAGAGAGTTAGTGCGTTATGTGCTAGATGATTTATGTGTTATGCATGATGATACTTGAGTTGTGTGAATGTGGAACAAGGTGATTACTAGTATATGTCTTATGTATGCGGTAGTTGCCTAAGGCAAGACAAGTATGAATGAATGGAAAGAATATGAATGTTTGTATGAATAATTATATATGCTAACCATGATATGAATGTGGTGACATGAACGAATAGAAGTCATGTCGAGATGGACTCAAGCACGAAAGGCTAACGGGTCAAAAGGAGGCAAGGAAACGTAGGAATACGGATTCATAAGGTAAGTGATTTCGGACTAAATTTGTTATTATGAATGACTTTTGATTGCAAAAAAAAGATGGGAATTATGAGACTTGTATGTATGTATGTACGTATGCATGCATGCATGCATGTATGTATGTATGTATGCATGCATGCAGGTATGTATGTATGCATGCATGCATGTATGTATGTATGTATGTATGTATGTATGTATGTATGTATGGTGTAAATATACATGAGTATTAATGATGCTAACTGGGTTGCCTTTAAAAATGAAAGAAATGCAGGTACATTATCGTTGACTTATTGAAGGTTAAACACCGAGATAAAATGTTTAGATTCAGAAAGATGACCGAAGGGAATGTATATGGGATAGAATGCGACTTGATCCTATAATTATGAATCCTAGATTATATATATTGTCACAAAGTACTAATGATGTGAATGCATGTGGTGAATACGGGTTGTACAGAATCACGGATCATCATCACGTGGTGTAAGCTGTCGAAGATCGAGTCATAAGATAGATTGTACGGAAAAGTGTGATTATGAAATTTAGTAAACATAAGTTATGTTTTATATCATTAATGAGAACGCATAATGTATTTATTGTAAAAGAGTTATTTTAAAATGCACTTTTAAGTATGTCAAGACGTTTATAAAGAAATAAATTTTAAGGCTCGTATTTACGCTGCGTCTTTATGGTTAAATCGTGTTAAGGTCTTATAAGTTGGTATCAAAGCCCTAGTTTGAGAGAAATCAAGTACGAGGAGGTAAGTACTTGAACTCAAACCCGTGTGCTCTTGTGACAAAGAATCCGTACAATCCAAGACTCAATTAAGATCCAAAGGTAGAATTGAATGTAAGCATGTACTTATGTGTTAATATAAAGAAATTAATTGTATTGTATATGCAAGGTAAGCTTAAGTATTTGAGGAGGATGATCCGAGGATGCGGTCTAGGGTGAATACCAAAGCATGTAATTAGATAGATGGACCTCAGGTACAAAATATTAATATATATGGGTAGTTATGTTAAAAGAAAAAGAAAAATCTCCTTAGGAAGGGTAAATGTTAAACGAAAACAATGGTATGTCTTGGTAAGGTTTTAAAGATGTTTCACGAACTGAAACTACTTCTTCGAGCATAAGGTGATGGTTACATGAAGGCACGAAACTAGTATGTGAATTGCGCGCCTGGCTAGTGCCCAAGAAGGATATGACACTCGTGAGACCATGATAATTATCACAAGTATGTCCGGTAGAATTGGAAAGTAAGTGGTCGTGTGTGAGAAAGGAACAACAAGACTCCCAAGTAACTTGGGAGCATTGTATGTTGAAAAAAATCGGAAGTAAAGGAATGAGTCCGTAAGAAAGAACGAACCAACCAAGCATGAATGATATGTTTGAATTCACGAGATGGATTCAAAACCTAAAAAGAACGAAAAGTATGAAAGAAAGATTTGAATCCGTGATACGGATTCAAAACATAAAAAGAATGAAAAGCATGAAAGAAAGGTTTGAATCTGTGAGACGCATTTAATACATAAAAAGAATGAAATTAACCTACACAAGAATGGGTTGACAGTTTGACCATGTTGGAGTCAAACAGGTCATATGAGTAAGTATAAAGTAAATGGCAATAGTATAGCAAGAGGATGATCGTAATTGGTACGCAAACATAAATTTTATCGGTAGACAGAATATTAGAAATCAACTAATGAGAGTTGGAGCAAATAACAAGCTACGACCCAGATGCATGGCTTAAGATGGATGGGAAAGGAAGGTTTTTGCAAGAAATGCTAAAACGATGAGATGATGTTTTTGTAAGCATGTATGATTCGGAGGTAAGTACACCACATACTCCAAAATATGTAAACTATAAATAATAAGTGACAGTTTGACTTAGAAAAGTCAAACTGCTGAAATTAGCAAATAATTGTTTACAAGTTGTGAGAGTACTATGCAAGAAATGAAATGTGTAATGTAGCATACCAAGTAAATTAGGGATTTGTGGAAGAATATAGGTGAATTAACACCGAATACAATGAATAAACGAATGAAAATGATACGTTAAAGAATGGTCGTGTATTGACCCGTTACGAACGGGTCAAACGAATGAAAATGATATGTTAAGGAACGTTCATGTGTTGATCCGTTATGAATGGGTCAATCGATCTAATGTTTTAAAAGAATATAGAAATGGCTAGTATGTAAACAAGATGATTTGATAAACTCTATACTTGAAGGAATGTGAATGAAATGTGTTAGTCCTTCATTTTATAAATGAGAATGGTAGAACTCTTGGTGTGATAAAGCTAGTAGAGTTGGAAAAGGATGTCCACGAGCGGAAGCTCATCACATGGATGGACGAGGTCAATCCAGTTCTAGCTTGGACTCATGAAGGAGTGGGCCAATCTGGGTCGCAGATTGTTGGTTTATGCGATGAAGTCAAGGTTAGTAAAATGATTGACTCATGAATTATAAGTGACAATTTGTAGAATTATTAATATTTATGAATGAAACGAATGATAGGATAAGTATGGTATGATATTGAATGTTTGACTTTTAACGATCAACATAAGAAGGGATTTATATCATTAGGACGGAATCACAAAATCCTTGAGTGAAAAATTTAGGGTATTGGTTAAATGCTCGTACGATGCACTCGCTCGACATACTTGCTTAATAGAATAAACAGTGCATGAGGAAAGCTAATAAAAAGTGGTACGAATGAAATGAATTGGGGCAAGACTTAAAGATATGCATAGTACAAGTAATGATAGCAAACGTAGAATGATGCTTAGTTATTGCATCAAGTACAAATAAGTAAGTATCAAAAGAGTAGTTTTATTGTAGTGGCAATAGATAATGGAATGTTTATGGTATGCATATACGCATATGCTCACTTCTCGTGTGGATATGAAAGTAATTAGAAGGAACATTAGTAATGGAATGTTGTATTTCGCTCAAGATGAACGAAAAATAAAATAATAACTACCTAGAGGTAGTGACAACCCCGAATGAATGTTTGTAATATGCGTATATACACGGTTTAAATTACCATGTGCCAATGAAAGTACTCGGAAATAATGCTAGTAATAGAATACCGAAGTAAACTCACGATAGGTACTCATGTGGCTAATGCTAGAATGGAATATCATGTATGATACATGTGTAATATGGAAATTATTTGATCCCCTATGATTGCGAAATGTATGAAAGTCCTATTCTTAATTAAGAAGGCAAGAACAAGACATATACAAATGGTTATGCATGAATACTACCTCTTTAATGAGTCACAAGTGTTTTCATGTTGTAGTAATCATCTATAATGAATGATTTAAAACTAAGAATAGAATTGGTCTATTAGAATTGAGAATGGTTTCGGGGATGAAACCTTCTTTAAGGGGTGGGGTAGACTTGTAACACCCCAAAACTCGAATGTTTATATTTGCCATATGTTTCCATATGATAAAACATGAAATAAATGATTAGGCTATTTAACCTAGTTAAATTATTTAGTCAAAACAAGTAAGGAATGAATTTGGTGGCAATTGTGATGGTGTGACAAACTAGAGGGACTAAACTTGGAAAATTGAGTTTAAGTATCCATTAAACTAGAAAGTTCAGTATGTAAGTGTGTGTTTGAGGTGTGTATGTTGACACCCACAAGAAGGAGAAAGAGAAACCTTCAATTTAACCCCTTTTGCCTAAATTGAAGATGGATTCAAGCTAAAATTCGTGCATGTACTTGAATTCTTGATCATCTAGCCCTATAAATCACTTGGTAAGTTGTAGATTTTTATTTGATAATCTTTTTAGAAATGGGTTATGATCAAATCCGTGAATTGGTATGAAACTAAGCATGATTATGTATTAGAAGCATCAAATAGAACTTATTTTGTATATAATTTCAAGTAAATTGATGTTTGAGATGAAAACCCGCTAGTTGGGTGATGAAGATAACATGGGTGCTTCACCCATATCCAAGTCTTGTTCAAATCATGATGTAGTGTGAGGTATTAGATGAATTCTTGTTAAATGAATTGAGTATTTTATAAAGTATGTATGATATTTGGTTATATTTGATGAATGAAAGCAAGTACTAGGAGAATGGACATATGATACTTGTACATTATGCTTAGATAGTAGTACGCACACCAAGTGTTTGATGGAATGTATAAGTGAGATTATTAGATGAGATTTGATGTAAACAACGAATGAATATGTATAGAATGTGGACATGATGTATTTAATAGTAAAATATCATGAGAAATATGTTCTTAATGAAATCCATGTGTGAATGTAGTTAATGAGCGATTGGGTAGAAGTATATTTTAAGAGTTGTGTTATATGCTTGAATGATGTAATGCACCCATGTGAATTGGTTGATCGTCTTAATTGCGATTTGAGAATCCTAGAGAAGAGTAAATTCGAATGATGTTGGTGTTAGTTATGAAGTGATGGAAATACTAGTGTGATGGAACGGATTATCTATGTGTATGAGTATATAACTAGGTGACCATGTAGGAGTATATTTCATATGATATGAGCGTGAAATACGTATAATGTTAATACTATTGTCTACCATTTTAAGATGGTTTCATGTTCATAATTTGAAAGTATATAAGTAGGTTAGTTGACTTTCGAAAGTTGTGATGAGATGATGATGATGGTAGTAGTGGGTTAGGGTTATGGATCGAATCGGATGATAGTGGAAGATTGGAAATGATAAGGGGAGGTGTAGAGGATGAATGTGGCTCCAAGAATGGTCAAAGATGTTCAAAAACTTGTAACTCATCTTCCAAGACCCAAAAATTGGGTTATAACTCGTCAAAACACGCAACACACAACAAAATCCCGTCGGCTAGCAGAAGCAGGCGTCGTCGACGCCCCCTGCGTCACTGACGCCTTCCAGAAATATCAAAAATTGCTGACGCCATCTTTTGTTGTCTACGCGATATTTCAGCGACGCAGGTGCGTCGCCGACGCCCCCATGGCGTTGTTTGCCCATTTTTCATTTCTTGCATCCCCAGTTGATCCCGTTCGCTCCCGGTGCTACGTATAGCTCCCGAAATAGCTCCTTAAACTCCGTTAGACCTCCAAAACACAATTCCAATCAAAAGTAGGCTATTCGAAACTAAAAGTTATGTAAAAAATAAGCTTAAACATAAGAGAACATCGGTATTCAACCACGCGTCAGTCACCATTCATGTGGACAGTTCTCCCAAGGCTAGTGCGTGCAATCTATGCTTCCCACAATCCCTGGAAAACCATGTCATTGCTCATGTGCGATATATAAAAGTTGAAAGTCATTATAAGTCGATCTAAGAAAATATTCTTTTGAATACAAACTAATAACACTATCGCAAAAGTATTGCAAGCTTTCACGTGATGTTCTCTCAGACATATGCAAATGTCCATCAAGCACTTCAGGTACATCCCCATATGCTAGTTGTCATATAGCTGACCTGCACTTTTGTAGTGACGTAAAACTCTGGTGACCCCTTCCATTAAAATTATTTTGAAAGTACTCAAATTTCCATGGAAATCACCGATGATTAATAAAGAAAAGATCCTTATCCATTCGAAACATCTCGAAGGTGAATGTTGGATTGTCAGCAGTGAGGTATTGTGGCACTAGTCATTTATGAGACTTTTCACGGCTCTCTATGCAAATACCTAATTAATATAATAAAGGTAAATAAATTACAATAACTTAAAAATAAATTAAAATACAACTATCTATTGAAATTAAGAAAAAAATTATTTATGATGCAGCAATGTCTTAAACTTCCCCTAACGATAAAGAGACCATGGTTGTCAAGAATTCAAAGTTACGCCTACTTATCTCAATATCTCTTCTTCGGAACTTGTGACTTGTATGAAAAATCTATATTTTATCGGTACTATGTATACTTTATGATACAAATAAATACTCTATTTTGATATAAATCCATTTTTATAAAGTTTATATAAGAGTGTCAACAAAAAAAATTAAACATAACTATGTATTTTTTTTTTAAGTTAACGAAAACAAATTGTTATAAAAAGAAAAACAAAATAAATGATAAATTAAATATTATTAAAAAACTCAATTACTATTCGTGGTCCCTAACTTCATTTCCCTTAGCTCCCCTTAGCGGGGTTGTGTGTTCTTGCAACTCCACATAAGTACAGCTTCTTCCTATTGTTTTATTAACCGGTCTGAAACTATACACATTTTAATAATTATAAATTAAACGATGATGGAAATTGTATCTAAAGAAGACCCTTTTGACCTAGTTGTCTAACCATAAAAGAGTATCATTTGCAGCATCAATCCTACTCTTCTTGAGATCAGAGACATTTAGGTGGTCACATTTTAATAATTATAAATTAAACAATAATGGAAATTGTACCTTGAGAGGACCCTTTTGACCCAGTTATCAAACCAGAAAAGAGTATCATTTGTGGCACGAGTCCTCCTCTTTTTGAGATCGGAGACATTTAGGTGTTGTTGTTTTTCTGAAAAGCTCTGGGCAGATTCTTCTGTCCATGTCGTACAGACCACGCGCAGACATTGTCACGCAAAGACTATTTGTTTTTTCGAAGATGTTTCGTTAAAAAAGGCTGCACGAGCTTTTCTTGGTGCAGACTTAGCCAAGCCACCTCTAAGATCTTCTAAGCTCTGCAGAGGGTTAAACACACCACTACCCACCACCTTCGTCCATCACCACCACCACCACCACCATCATCTGTACACCACAACCGTCTATACACCACCACCAGTTTATTATAGAAGTATACATACATTGAAAAACAAACAATCTTCTTTTTGCAGACTGTTGAGATTCATTTCACCTCTTTTTCTACGTATGTCTGCAGATATGGTCCTCAAACTGTAAACATTTTACCTCTTAAAAAACAACATTTTATGTTCAAAAGCATTGAAAGAGAAAATAAGAAATTGTAGAAGAGAAAAGTGAATATTAGGTTTTTTGACCTTCGTTTATCAGATCTTTAAAATCATTAGGCCACTCGGTGTGGGGGCCGTCCTCGGGCCGTCGCTGGCCGACGACGCCCCCAACACCGCGCCGGTGGCACGTCACCGGCGACCAAGTCTTCACGCGGACGTTAGGGACGAGGCTTTATTTTATTATATTTTAAATATATAGCCGTTTGAAACGGCTAGATTTAAAAAATATATTTTTAAATTAATAATTTTACCTATAAATACACCAATACCATCCCACTTTTTTTACACAATTTACTTACCTCCATCTCTCAAAATTATAAAATCATTTCCGTCTCTTTATAATTTTTCATATTTTTTTTAAAAAATATAGACATGTCACCTTCGTCGTGTTAGTTTATTTTTATGTAATGTTTGAATTAGTATTTAATTTTAGTTTTTTAAAATTATGTTAGTTTATTTTTATGTAATGTTTGAATTAATATTAATTTTTTTTTTAATATAATGTTAGTTTATTTTTATGTAATGTTTGAACTAATATTTAATTTTAGTTTTTATAAATATTTGCCAAAATTAAAAAGAAAAATAAAAAAATTAGTGGGTGTCAGTCGTCACCCATTTCCAAGCTTCCATCTCTGAAGGGGCGTCCTCCAAGCTCTCTAACCGTTTACTGACGTAACAGGTCGTCCTGGAGAGAGACCTGACACCCCACTGAGTAGACTAAAAGTGATGCGAGCTTAAATTTCATAAACCGAACAATGGATCCACTTTAGTATTAGATTCGTGAAATGTGTCTATTCGCATTTTGAAAAAAAAAACTAGGGTGACCCGCAATCCAAGAAAAGGATGTCATCATGAGTTCATCACTATCGCGATCACAATCATAGTCAAATCCCCAAAATTCCGCTTCATTTATTCATACTGAACACTTAACACCATCTCCAATTATATGTCACCCGAAACACAATCATCAAGATCGCCATTATCATCTTCAAGATCCGTAAGTTTCTTCATCACTTCATCTGTTTTTTTAGTATGTTGATTAAGAAAACCCAATTGAATCCAACTATATATCTCTCATATGATTAATGTCTGATCAAGTTTAGATCTTTATCAAGCTTAGGATGCTTAAAGTATAGATCTTGATCAACTTTCTTGGATGCCCAGAACTCAAAGATCTTGTTATAAATTTTGTTTTAAGATGCCTATAAGGTGTTTGATTAAATGGTTGGGGTTAGATTGCTTATTATTTCACTTTATATGATCATTATTAATCGAAAAACATACTTCTTTTTCAGTTGATTTGGCATGTAGATACAGGCTTGTAAACGAATCGAACGTTCCGTGACCTGTTCGTCAACCGTTTGATAGTTTGATAGGAAGTTCGTTTATTTAATAAATGAATAAACATGAACAAAACATTTTGTTCATTTAGTTAAGCGAACGAACATGAACATGTCTCATTCGTTTATTTATGTTCGTGAACGTTCGTTTAAGTTTGTTCATTTATGAATTATGACCATTATCATTATATATCGAAAAAAATACTTCTTTTTAAGTTGGTTTGGCATGTACGTATAAAAGATCAAAAAATCAATTGATATCTATTATAAATATTTTCAGGTGACTCATGGCAACTAAAGGTAATCCAGGAGACAATAAAACTAGGGCATCATTTACCCTATTCATAGTAGTTGGTTTATGTTGTTTCTTTTATTTACTTGGTGCGTGGCAACGAAGCGGTTTCGGTAAGGGAGACAGCATAGCTCAAGAAGTAACAAAGAGCGCCGATTGCAGTGTTCTTTCAAATCTAAATGTCGAGAGTCACCATGGTAATGGAATGAAGAAGACCAATGATTTACGATCGGAAATCAAGGTTTTTGAGCCGTGTGATGACCGATTTGTTGATTACACCCCCTGTCATGATCAGGTGCGCGCAATGACTTTCCCTAGAGAAAATATGAATTACAGGGAAAGACATTGTCCTCCTGAAAATGAGAAATTACACTGTCTTATTCCCGCACCGAAAGGGTATGTGATACCATTTCCGTGGCCCGAAAGCCGTGATTTCGTCCCGTTTGCCAATGCGCCTTACAAAAGCTTGACTGTCGAGAAGGCGATTCAGAATTGGATCCAATACGAAGGGGAAGTTTTTCGGTTTCCAGGTGGCGGAACGCAGTTTCCTCATGGGGCTGATGCGTATATCGATCAATTGGCTTCTTTCATCCCAATTAACAACGGGATGGTTAGAACTGCATTGGACACAGGATGTTGTGTAAGTAAAGTTTCCCTTCTTTTCTACACCATTGACTTTTATTTATTTATTTATTTTTTGTACTTGTTTGTTTAGTATAACTAGGTTATAAACCGGTGTATTCTTGGTTTAAAAAGGAGAGGCGCACAAAACGATGAGGTCTAAAATGGGCGCAAGCGCAAAAGCGGTGGGCTTTTCGTACCCGAGGCGCAAGGTCTTTATATAATTTTTTTATATATCCCATACATATCCTATAGGTTTTTAGCTTCCTTTAACCAATTGAGTTTCGGAGCTGGAATTTGGTTGAACTCGTGCTTGCCCGACGTCCTGCGGACACGAATGCAGCTCCAAAAACCCGGGCTGTTTTTCACTTTGATATCATGTTTTGTTATTTTTCATGTAGGTTGCAAGTTGGGGTGCGTATTCATTCAAGAAAAACGTGATAGCCATGTCGTTCGCACCACGAGACTCACATGAAGCGCAAGTTCAATTTGCTCTTGAAAGAGGCGTTCCGGCAATTATCGGTGTTCTATGAACTATAAAGCTTCCGTATCCTTCTAGAGCCTTCGATATGGCTCATTGTTCGGGGTGCTTGATACCATGGGGCGGAAATAGTAACATCATAAACTTTAATCTTTATTCCAAATTATTGTATTAAATTACATGGATATAAATAAATTATAGTTGAATTTTGTGTTAGGTGGAAAGTACATGATGGAAGTGGATCGAGTCTTGAGACCTGGTGGCTATTGGGTTCTTTCTGGACCGCCGATTAACTGGCGGGCTAATTATAAATCATGGCAACGGCCTAAAGACGAACTTGAAAACGAACAGAGGAATATCGAGGAAACAGCTAAACTTCTTTGTTGGGAGAAAAAATATGAAAGGGCGAAACTGCAATTTGGAGGAAACGAGTCAATAAATCCTATTGTCAAGAACGTGACTCTCGTGTTACCATGTGTAAATCCAAAAATGCAGATGATGTCTGGTATGTAATACGGTTCTATAATTTTATTTTGAGTAAAATGCCATTTTCGTCCCTAAGTTTTGGCCAGTTTTGCGACTTTCGTCCAAAGGTTTCTTTTTCACATCTGGATCCAAAAGGTTTGAAATTTTGTCATTTTCATCCGGCTCGTTAACTCCATCCATTTTCTCCGTTAAGTCAGGGGTATTTTTATCTTTTTTGTTAACTTAGGGCAATTCGGTTTTCTTTCAAGGGTATTCGGTCTTTTTACATAAAGTGAAAAAGACCGAATTGTCCTTTAAGTTAGCAAAAAAGATGGAAATACCCCTAACTTAATGGAGAAAAATGGATGGAGTTAACGAGCCAGATAAAAATGGCAAGATTTTAAACCTTTTGGATATAGATGCGGAAAAACAAACCTTTGGACGAAAGTCGCAAAACGGGCCAAACCTCAGGGGCGAAAATGGTATTTTACTCTTTTTGTTTTTTAGCTTCATGATCAAATTTTAAATACCGTGTGTGTAGGTACAAGGAGATGGAAACTTGTGTAACCCGTATCCCGGGACAGACAGCAATGACGATGTTTCGGGTGGTGAATTAAAACCGTTTCCTGAGAGATTAAATGATGTTCCACCACGGATTACTAGCGGTTCGGTTCCTGGAGTATCGGTTGAGTTATTCCTAGAAGACAACTAATTGTGGCAGAAACATTTGAATGCTTACAAGAGAGTGAATAAGATCATTGAATCAGGGCGTTATCGTAATATTATGGATATGAATGCAGGTCTTGGAAGCTTTGCTGCTGCACTGGAGTCTCCGAAATCATGGGTTATGAACGTGATGCCAACGGTGTCTAAAAAAGACACACTTGGTGTGATTTTTGAGCGCGGTCTGATTGGCATCTACCATGACTGGTGTGAAGCGTTCTCAACTTACCCAAGGACATATGACCTAATACACGCAAATGGTCTTTTCAGCTTGTACAAAGACAAGTATGTTGTTTACGTTTATGCATCAAGATCCAATAATCAACACTTGTTCGTCTTATATATTTTAACTTGTGGGCATGCGTGCAGGTGTAGTTACGAGGACATTCTTTTAGAAATGGACAGAATTTTAAGGCCCGAAGGCACAGTAATAATACGTGACAGTGAACCAGAGGTTTTGAAGGTGAAAAGAATCGTTTCGGGTATGAGATGGAACACGAAAATGGTGGATCATGAAGACGGACCACTTGTTTCGGAGAAGATACTGTTTGCTGTTAAAGAGTATTGGGTTGCAGGTGAAAGTAACTCCACATCATCCAGATGATTGAGGAAGATTATGGTGTAGGATGAAATTTGTTTAAGATATGGTTTGTTTTGATCTTAATTAGTTGTGTACCAAAATATTTATATTAGTTTGAGTTTAGTGGTGAGTTTAGTTTAGGGCTGATATATAAGAGTTCTAAATTTTTGAGCGTCAATTTAATAGGATTTTATATTAAAAAGTTACCATTTTTTTGTAAAATAATATTAAACTATTGGTATCCTCTGCCTATTATATATTTGAAGTTTCTTATTTCTTTGTTTTTTCTATTTAGGGGTGTGTTTTTTACGCCTTGGGTGCTCCTTGTACCTTTAACTATGCTTTATATGCAATAGTCGTACGATACTATGGACTAGGGTGTGAATTTTTGACACGACTCGAAAACTCAACACGAAATTTACAAGTTTGGGTTTAGTTTAAACGGGTTCGGGTCAGTTTCAGGTTAAACCTGCGAACCCATTTAACTAAACGGGCCAGGTTCGGGTCAAACTGGTCGGTTGGCAGGTTGACCCGTTTAACCCATTTATATTATATTATATTATTTTATAATATGTTTTATGTCAAGGTTAAATTGTGTGTTTTTTTGTCGTAATTATAACGTGTTTTTTGCAGAAATGATGCCACTTTGAAAAAAATATTTCACAACTAATGCCACTCTCAAAAATATTTCACAATTAGTGCAAAAGCCATTCAAAATGGTGAATTTACAAGAGGCGTAGGGTTGTGGCAGGGATAATCATTGAATGTGTAAGACTTAATCATTTGTAAAGATACGAAAGCCATTCAAAATGGCGAAATCTGCAAAACTAGCCATTGATAATGGCGAAATCTGGTAAGTACTGACAAGATGCCATTCAAAATGGCGAATTATCATGATGTTGCCATCCTGAATGGCGAAATCTGGTAAGTACTGACAAGATGCCATTCAAAATGGTGAATTATGATGATGTTGCCATCCTAAATTGCGAAATCTGGTTTTCAGGAATGTTAAAAATCCCGGTTTCGGGTTCGAGTTTGCAGATATCACAATTTGAGCAATGTAGCCTCCAAGACTCCTTGGGACTTGTTTCAACATGATGTTTTTCTCCCGGTTCCGGGTTCGAGTTTGTAGATATCACAATTTGAGCAATGTAGCCTCGAAGACTACTCGGGACTTGTTTCAATATGAAGTTTTTCTCACTTTTAAAGATGGTGGACATGTTGGTGAGGGTACGTGGAGGAGAACGATCATTCTCTGCCCCATTTTCCGTAGGTGATAAGGATCACAACAAAGTTTTCGCCCCAAGTTTACGGCATGTAACTTGGAGATGAAAATGTGTTAATTAGATCCTTTAGTAATGTTGTGTAATATTGTTGGATGATATTGCGTGTTGTTCGGCCTTCACGTGGTCTCTGCTCCATTGTATTTTTTTTCTTTGTGTAACAATTCACTAGTATAGTTGAAAATCAATATACTTTGATGTATATTATATGGATCCTATATTAATGTTGTGTAATAATGTTGGATGAAACCGTGCCTTCACTTTGATGTATACCTTATATTATGGTTTAAAAAAATACACATGATTTTTGGTTTATAACAAGTATAAATTAAAACAGTTCAAAAAAATACATAAAACGTCCATCAAAACACAACCTTGCATTATTTCAAAATAAAGTGATGATACAACAAAAAACACCAAACAACCAACCACACACAAACTAATTCAACAACATATTGCAACATAGTAAACATGCCTATTTCCAATGACAGTCTTCTCGCAATGATAGGTCTGAATATGACTCTTCTCCTGAATATGGGTTGTGCCAAACACAAGACCCGTCTTCTTTTACTAATTCATAGTTCCATGCATCTTTTAAAACATCCGGGTGGTAATCCTCCTCTGGGTTAGGGTTGAAATCAAGTTCTTCCATAGCAGCATCATGACCTTTCTTAACAACCGGATTCACTTCAACTGCTTTGTGCTTCCCATCAACATCTTTCTGTTTGACCACCTCCCGACTAACAACAATACTTGTAGAGGAACTTCCTTCACAAACAGGTACCAATTTGTTTCCGTCACGAGAATTAGGTAGCTTTGAGCCATGCTCTTTTTCCAGACAAGCTTCAATGTCTTTCTTATCCATTACCTTGTTTTGAAAATTGGAGAACGGAGGTAAATGTTTCTTACCTCGGTGATCCATTTTCACACATATGGAGGATTGGTCAGGTTTGCTTTGGTATTTATAGCTGTAAACTGGGCATGTTTCTCACAAACAATTAATTTTTTTGCTAAAAATACTACTTCATGTAACCAAATAAATGTCTTACTTTTTGTTTGTATTTACACTTTTATATAAGTGTGTGTAGTATTTTATTTTATTGTTTTGTAATAAAAGCGATTAAATCCCACCAATGTTAGTTTGTTATTTATTCCATACTTTGGTATTTTATACTGTGGTAAAAGATGTTGAAAACAACACATAATTTCATAATACAAGTTAAATCCCAACAAACATAGCCGAATGACAAGCAGACAAATGATACAAAGTAACAACTTATTAAAACCAGGAATCTGTATCAGTTCATTATTGTAACCCTGATCCATGGATCGTCACTAACAACGGCGTCTTCCGATAATGCAAAAAAGCCCTACAGGGGCCTCTTTTACATGTATCATGGAAAATATTTATTGTTTTATTACACATTTGTCGGTTTAAAACGGGCTGCATAAAAGTCATCCGCCATATGTCGTCTATACTTCGCACAAGCCTCTTCAAGATCTCCATCAACGTTGATTGGCTCGTCATTAACTAGGTTTGTCAATAACATACAAACTAAAACCCTTGAATTAGATCCTGGGTTTTCCTTAGCATGCTGGCAAACTTCAGTATGTGTGACCATTGTTTTTTCCATGAATGGGCGTCCTGAACCAGTACGAAATTTGGTCCAAAAACTATCTGAATAATGATTCAAATCTAACCAGGGTTGGATAAACCCTAACTTGAATCAAATTTGATCCATTAGAACTGGTTGAACCAGACGATCCAGTGAAGTACAAGGTAAAGTAAAGTGTCCGCATATCAACAGGAACCATGAACCAGTCTCGTAGCTCAACACATATTGGAATATAAACCTAAGATAAAAAGTTGTTAAGTTAAATATATAGGCATAACATTTGCTTCCAACAAAAAATAATATTAAGGTGTTACCATATCAATGTACCAAAACGGAGGGTAATGTTCCTTCAATCCAATGGCAAAAAGTAAGGCATCGTGGTTTGGTTTCTCGCCCAAAAGGTCCAGAAAATGTGGTGGGAGAATGGTCCATGTATACAATTGTTCTAGTTTTTTAGACTTTTTGAATAAAATCCATCAGAACCTCATCATTCTGGTAACCCAACCATCGACATGCTATAGGGTGGACAGTTATATAATATACGAATTAAAAAATATACGTTACAAAAATTACAGTCAAACTACTTACTAGTGGCGACAAGTAATCACGGTTTTCATATCCAAGCAGGGCACCCCAAAATTCTGAGCCGAGTTGTGTTCTTCAAGAAATCCGCCATAACAGAATAAGAATCCCTGTTTACATAGAAGTCCATTACATTTTTTGACCGGTACTTTGACTCTTCGGTTGGTGATAATACCAGCGTCTTATTTTGGGATCTTTTCAGGGAGAGTGTCGGGAACTTCCTCAAACTCTAATAACGAGTCTTCACGGCCCCCCATTATATGTGATAAATGTATTTTGGGATTGTTTGGTGCAAACTGAAAGAGATTTATGTGTCCATATTTATTGTGGTGCGGTGATCACTAAATGAAAGAAATTGCCATTGTGAATGGGATGTGTACTAGAAATCGCCATTGTGAATGGAGTGTGTACTAGAAATCTCCATTGTGAATGGAGTGTGTACCAGAAGGTGAAAACATAATGTACCTCAACTCCCACTATAAAGACCCCCCATCACACACATAGATTTGCATACCTTCACTTCTCTAGTCTTTTTGCAAAATCATCTCCTCCTCACACGTTTTGCTAATGGTAGACCGCGATAACGAACGCCACCTTCACTTTCATTTGCACATACACGAAGCGGAACTAAACCCTTCAAATACTGACCCACAACCTAACCGTAACTCTCTTTTACCATAACCCAACTATAACTCTCTCGTACCACAACCCATCCGTTACTCTGTTGTCCACAACCAAATCACAACACTGTTTTGCCATTCAGTTCACAAGATGCTAATCGTCCCGACCCTTCACCCCTAGACCAACATCCTTACCCATCACCATATGTTCAACAAGAAATCGAAATCTTACTTCCTTCGTGCAACGACCTCAACGTCCCTCGATTGTGAAGACCCTAACCGTACATCGTCAAGTGTTTTACAATCACACCGCCCGATATATAGGTATTGATGCATCTATAGAAGTTTGTGCAACCACCAATACGACAGCGATCATGACTCTAATGCATTATGAGATGACGCTCTTGTTAGTGATGATCCATCAGAACAATATACAAGACTAATATACAAGACTGATAGCGATTCTGATTCGTCCTTTTGATTCCGGAGCATGACTCAAGGTTGTGTTTTGGTAGATGTATTTGGTGTTGGGGAATTTTCAGAAATTTTAAATAAAACTGCCTAATGTTAGTTGATCTTAATATTATTGTTTCACTCATTTTTTTAAAATTGTGTAAAATGACGATTCGGGGTTCTCGTGTGGGGTTTCTAAAGCAAAACTCCCTCCGACAACCCACAACCTTGTGTTTTCCTGTTCATTCACCTAAGGTGAATATATTCTCGTTTTCGTGAGGCTAACAGGTTCGTACAGATGAGTTACCGCACCCCAAAAGTTGAACATTTTTTAAAATTGTGAAAAATGACGATTCGGGGTTCTCGCGTGGGGTTTCTAAAAGCAAAACTCCCTCCGACGACCCACAGCCTTGAGTTTTCCTATTCATTCACCTGAGGTGAATATATTCTCGTTTTCGTGACGGCTAACAGGTTCGTACAGATGAGTTACGGCACCCCAAAAGTCCCTTTTCGGACATTTTTTAAAATTGTGAAAAATGACGATTCGGGGTTCTCGTGTAGGGTTTCTAAAAGCAAAACACCCTACGACGACCCAAAACCTTGTTTTTTCCTGTTCATTCACCTTAGGTGAATATATTCTAGTCTTCATAACGTCTAACGGGTTTGTACAGATGAGTTACAACACCCCAAAAGTCCCTTTTCAGACATTTTTTAAAATTGTGAAAAATGACGATTCGGGGTTCTCGTGGGGGGTTTCTGAAAGCAAAACACTCTCCGATGACCTACATCCTTGTTTTTTCCTGTTAATTCACCTGAGTTGAATATATTCTGGTCTTCGTGACGGCTAACGGGTTTGTACGGATGAGTTACGGCACCCCAAAAGTCCCTTTTCGGGTATTTTTTAAAATTGTGAAAAATGACGATTCGGGGTTCTTTTGGGGGGTTTCTGAAAGCAAAAAACCCTTTGATGACCCACAGCCTTGTGTTTTCCTGTCATTCACCTAAGGTGAGCATATTCTGCTCTTTGTGACAGCTAACGGGTTTGTACGGATGAGTTACGGCACCCAAAGACCCTTTCGGACATTTTTAAAATGTGAAAAACTGACGATTCGGGTTTCTCGTGGGGGTTTCTGAAAGTGAAACACCCTCCAACGACTCACATTGTTGTGTTTTCCTGTTCATTCACCAGAGGTGAATATATTCTGGTCTTCGTGACAGCTAACGGGTTTGTACGGATGAGTTACGGCACCCCAAAAGTCCCTTTTCGGACATTTTTTTAAAATTGTGAAAAACCGAAGATTATAAACTAACCATGATATTAATACAGGAAAACGAAACATAACATTAATACAAGGAAATACGTTAATGATAAGCTGAAGACAATAAAACACATTGATAATCACTAGTGATGGCTTGTATATGCATTCCTCTTGTGACCTCTTTGATGGAAAATTCCACATCTATACTTTCTTGTGTGCTCGGGCCAATCCATCTCGTTGTGAATACGCCTTGACTTCCTTCTACCACGTGACGTGGTTATTCTAGACGTGTTATGGTTTTATTTTCCAAGTTGGTTCTACCCATGTTTTTGGGTCGTCCAATGGAAAAAACTCACCTACGTACTGCGCCTTGTAAGCAACATTATAGTATATCTTATTGATAGTGCTGTGCGGTGAGTCCCCTCTGTTTTCGCAGACTGCGATAGCATGCGAGCAAGGAAACCTCTACCTTTGCCACTTACCACATGTGCACGTGTCTTTGTAGTACTTGACGGTGTAATTGTTTCCTCCGCATTCATATGTCTGTATCTTCGATATAATTCGGTACCTTCCGCTAGTATAATTGTACTCCTGTAATCGATGGTGTCTCGAATTTTTGTAATGAATTTGATACCACTCGAACCTATAGGGGGCTAACCAGGTTGTACAGTTATTGGCAACCTAGTTGTTCATTAGAAAATGCTCGACTGTCTTGTCGAAAGTACACTCAATGATGGCCTTTATTGGCATCATCCTAATTCCCTTCAGCGCATGGTTAAAGCTCTCTAAGATGTTAGTCGTCAGAACTCCACAATGACGATTATTTCTATCGTGTACAAGAGTTCACCTATTTGTCACACCCGGATTTCCAACCCAAATCCATACACCGGTGGGCCCGGGTGGGGAGTATCGTGACGTCAGTTGATAATCATCATAGTCAATTAAACACGGCACAGCGGAAATCTTGGAGTAAAATTACTATTACAAACCGAATGTTGGAAAATACAAAATAATATACAGGCTCGTAATAGAAGATTCACAGGCGGATCATAAATTGTACATGGAAAGAATATAAAACAGACTTTGGGCAGATTTAGGATTTGCAAGATCCTCTATCAGTACCGAGCACCTCTGGCCTATTTTCGTATTGTACCTGCAGTTTAGTCTTTTGAAAATACGTCAGCTTTCGCTGGTAAATACACCCAACTGACTCATTTTGAAAACATTTCAAAAATGCTTTAAGTGCATATCAGCACAAAATCTTTTTATAACTTGGGTTAATTGACCGTCCAACCTTGTTAACATATTTACATGTTTGTTCATACATACGGAGCCAGGTATGAAGATCGAGACACAATTAACGTACACACGACTTTGGACTCACGAAGGAGTCAATTCCTCCCAACCTTGTGGGAATGCATAATTGAGCGTCTATCGGGTGTATGCCTACACCCGCGCTAAGGTCGTGGCCATTTCTATTGTAATGAGCCGAGGATATCCAGGACACAGTAGTTAACCCCGATGTTTAAATTATCAAAAAAACTGATTAAAACAGAATATGCGGATTTACTATCCCCGAACCGGCGATCGATTGATCCCATTTCCGACTAAGCGGTAATAATTTACTGTAACCCAAGTCCGTATAAGGGAAATAAGTCGAGAGTATTTACCTGAGTTAGTCTTCTTTTAATTTTAATAACTCAGCCGTACACAAAAGTACTAAGTGCAGATAGCATTTACCGGCAAGTCTCTAGTCTGGATTATGGCATAAACTAACCAATTAAATACTAACGGTCTTATTTAAGTCATTGACTTAGACCGACTAGCGTACTTGATCAAAACGTATGACGCTAGATTAAACGATGATTGGATAGAATGTAGTTTAATCCCAACAAGTACCTTGACTTGTAGAATATGGGTAAACTATAAACATTATGGATTTTGAGATTTAAATGACAAGGTTAAACCCGTTTCGGTTAATTTTCGTAAACTTGTTACATATACTTAACCGTACGCATATCAGCGATATCGGGTAACCGGATAAGTCATGGACAAGTTCTATGTGCCATATTGCTTTAAATAAGTTGTAATATCAGTAGGATATCAACTTTTATGCTCGTTATGGTTTTAAATTGAAACTATGCCTCATAAGGGCATTTTGGTAATTTAATACCATATGAAAGGAATTTGAATATATTTTAAGTTTATAATCATGAGTATTCTAGAAAATAGTTTATTCATGATATAATATCAGTAGGATACCATTATATGTGTAACTTATCTTTTATGACCAAACTATGCACCGAATGGGCATTTTGGTCATTTTACACAAAGTTTGTAAATTATTTGCGATTCTGTGTTTATGATATGTATCTACTATAAATATGTTCAAAAATAGTTTTGAAATCAGTAGGTAACAAGTCTTGGCCAATTAATATGGTTTAAAACCATACTATACGCCTAAACGGCGCTTATGTCGTAAAAGGGCGTCTTTATGCGATTTTTATGAAAACTGATGTTAAGATCAGATTAAAATGTCTTAGATATGTTATTAATATAACATATCAGTAGATAAATGATTTACCTTGAAAAGATTTGATTAAAACCATTTTATAAGCCAAAAGGGCTAAAATCGCCATTTATCGACATAGTTTAAGGACTTGCTTGAAAACTCAGTTTATAACTTAGTTTAACATCCCAAATAATCCTACTTATAATATTACATCAGTAGAAAATTCATTTTCAAGTTCATTACCATTTAAAACCTTGTTTTATGCAAAAAATGCATTTTGGTCAAAGATGGCATAATTATGTAACTTGCGCATTAACTTGGATTCTGATTATGATTGTAAAATTTGTGTAAATAGGGTTTCGAAAACCCGCCACATTCTATCAATCAAAGTGTATTCATTTTTTACGCCGTTCGGTTATTTATTTATATTCCAATATTCCTTATATAGGCAATCATAATGTTTAAAAATAAATCATAATACAATTTAATGAAACAATGTAATAGTTGATTTAATAATAAATGATTTAGTATAAAATAGTCTAAATAAATAAAAAATTTCAAGAAAAAGGGGTGAACCGGGATCGAACCCGGGTTCCCCCGGATGCACGCACACCGCAAACACCACTCCGATACACACACCAATTGTGTTAGGTTTAGATTATTAATTCACTTATGTTGAACCTGAGATGAAACCTGCAACCGCGACAAAATCAAAGACGCGCCTTTCCTTTTATTTTAAAACCTCTCCGTAAACAAGCATCGGCTATTTTGGCAAATCGGAATCAATCCGGCTGTCATCTTTCTGGCAATTATCAATCATCGAATCATGTTATCAAAAACCGAAATCGAAACCTCCTGCCTCCGCCTATAAATACTAAACGTTTTCTCAATCAAGACTCGCACCTATTCTTCTCTCTCTGTTTCTCTGCTCAAAACACCCCCCTTTTCGCCGGAAAAAGTCTGTCAAACCGCCGGAACACCACCGCTGGAAATCGTGACCCTCCATTCGGTAGACTCTCATCCTTTACTTTTGAATTTTATGTAAATACCTTAACATACATTAGGTTTATCAAAATTAATGGGTTAATTTGGGCGGGTATTCGGTCGGTTCAAATGATATGTCAGAATGTTGTTATAATTATTAAAATACAAATCTTGAACAGGTTAAGCACCCAGCCCAACTGTAACGCCTCGTATTTCCAAGATTTATTATTTTCATAAAAATTCACGCTCGTTTTCTATTTCCTGAGTCGCAACTTCAATCGGATCGAAAAACGGTTTAAAATCGGAAAACTACGCGTTTTTACGCGTTTTAACGAAACGACAACTGAACGCAATCATTTTCGAGCGCCGACGTTTAAATCGCGTGTTTAAACCTAAAAATGATATTATACCCTGTTATGTCACGTTCGGGCTCGAAAACGGGTTTCAGAACCATAACGGGCCGCGTAAAACACATGAACCGGGCCTTAGGCCCAACACACTCAAAACCCTATCCTATAAATACATCCCATCTTCTTCATTCACTCAAACCCTAGCCCCCTTTTCCCTTTCCCTCTCATTTCCGGCGACATTCCGGCAGTTCAACACCCCAAACACCCCTCACCCTCTCTCCCACTCTCGCTCTTCTGTCTTTCTCTGGGAAATCGGCCGACCACCACTCGGTGGTGGCGGCGCAATGCAAACAGCAGAAGCAGTCGCTTCTTCTGACCACGAAGGTGGTTGTGTAGGGTTAGGTATGGTGACTCAAGGCGGGGAAGGAGCGGGGAACCACCACAGAGGCGCGACGACGAAGCCGCTGCACTAAGCGGCCGGAAACGCCGCGATTTTGGCGGCAGTGGTGTGTGGGTTTCGCGTCGACATCGAGGGGGTGAGCATTGTTGTGGTGGAAGCGGCAGTCGGCTACGGTGGTTCCTGCAGCGATGTTAATGGTGGTAGTGGTGACGGCCGGCGACGGTGGTCATGGTTCTGAACTGGAGCTCCGATGACACTCCGGTAAACACCTCTAAGCTTGTTCTTTCCCTTTTTCTTTCAGATCTGTAAAGATCAACGTCTCCGGCCCCGTTTGGTTTCGTTTCAGGTGGTGCCGGCATGGCCTACGGCAGCGGTAGTAGTTCATCACGGCGGCAGTGATGGTGGTGGCCTTCATTTTGTGACTCAGTTCTTCGAGTCGACTCGGTTCAGGCTTGATTAGGGTTCAGGTTCGAGCTCAAGTGTCTCGGATTTTAGTTCATGTTTGGCTCGGGTTTCGGTCAAGAACAGTCAACCGACTTAGTTGGGCGTTCCGGCTCAAGCTCAGTCAATTCGGGTCTCGTTTCAGTTTGGTGTTCGGTCAAACCTGGTCAACTTGGTCAACGAAAGTCAAACCTGGTCAACTTGGTCAACGAAAGTCAAACCTGGTCAAACAGTCAGCGCCAGTCAAGCCAGTCAGATTCGATGTTCGGTTCGGTGTTCGGGGCCTAGTTCAGTCAATGCTTTAGTCAACTCAATCAAAACACATCACAGTATACTTTTAACGCCGCAAATTTTTATGTTATTATTTATATTGTTTTGTATTTAATTAGTGTTATAATCACGTAACCGAACTTTATAAATTTGTAGACATAAAAGAGTATGTAAACATTTATAGTGTTTCGTCGATTCTTGCGTTGTTTATTGTTGTGTTTTGGAAAAATATATCGACACATATGTTGTCGGGATTGTCCAAAAACAAGAGGAAACTCTGCCCGTTTATCGACAAAATATGTCTATTTATTTTTTTGCGACAAAATATATTATACATGACACTTTATCGACAAAATGTATATACTTATTTAATCATATCTTTCGACATGAAATATATATATATATTTAGTACGCTTATCGAAGAAACGTATCTACTTAAATATACCGAGCGACAAGATATATATTTTTATTTATTAGACTTTTTCGACAACATATATGTATGTATACATTACACGTTTTGACAAAACATATAAATATATCTAATACTTCCTTTCGGCAAATATATTTCGCTACTACAACATATATAGATATATATGTATATATATATCTATATTACTTTTTTTGACAAGATACATATGAGTTATATGTTTCGACAAAATATATTTATTTAACGACGAGATATATACTACCGTTACGACTGTCACGAAAGATGTATATGTATATACCTTATAGTCGACAACTAGAGATAACACATTGAATTCAAAGGTATATATAATTACTTATTATTTTGACAGCATTCCTATAATATATTAATAAATTCAAACCTAGAATCGTCGTATAGACTATGTTATACATATATACATTCAATCAACTTCAAATCAAATCCTCCGTCATAATTTCCGTTTACTTATACCCATTCGTTTGCCTTTAAGGTGACTTCGGTTTCCCCTTTTTTCCCACTGATCAACTCGTCGCGGTATTTCCAAAGAAGACTTAGCAATACTGTGAGTACACTCGACCCACATTTGTTTATATCACTTTTTGGGTGTAACATGTTTCCATATACAAAAATCACAAACACTTAAACTTTATGAAACGCACAAAACATCCTATACACATGACTACTTAAATCGTATACTTGTTGCTTGTCTAGGGATAAACGTTGTGCTGTGCTTTAGTCATTAACTATTTTTAGCCTTTGTTTGACATGCTTAGCACTATAGGAATTCACGCATCCACCTCCATCGTGTTATTCGTGAGGTCATGTTAAAACATCGTGATTGCGTTACGGGTTTGATTATTAGCATTGCATGCCTTGATATTGCTCGCGGTATTTCCAAAGAAGACTTAGCAATACTGTGAGTACACTCGACCCACATTTGTTTATATCACTTTTTGGGTGTAACATGTTTCCATATACAAAAATCACAAACACTTAAACTTTATGAAATGCACAAACAATCCTATACACATGACTACTTAAATCGTATACTTGTTGCTTGTCTAGGGATAAACGTTGTGCTGTGCTTTAGTCATTAACTATTTTTAGCCTTTGTTTGACATGCTTAGCGCTATAGGAATTCACGCATCCACCTCCATCGTGTTATTCGTGAGGTCATGTTAAAACATCGTGATTGCGTTACGGGTTTGATTATTAGCATTGCATGCCTTGATATTGCTCTTGTATAGATTTAGTTGCCATGAGGATTGTTAAAAACTTTATTCGTATACGTATGCTATGCTTAAACTTGTGTACTCGCCTTTGCTTTTGCATTGACTTTATTTTAAAACATGTTACAGGTTGAAGGAGATGACGCTATGAAAACAATATAGCAAGGACTAGATACACACAAATTAGACGTTAGGTTTAATGTCGACGTATCAATTTTGTTATGACTTTGCAAATGTTAGATTGTTCTTTGTTTTGTTACATTGATGTATTTGACAATTCTTATGAAATGAAATATGGTTTAATTAATTATTGTCACTTAATAATGTTGTGAGCAATGAGCAATCTCGTTTTCGTCTCATCCCGATGTTTCCGCCATCGGTTGGGGTGTTACACCAACTGGTTGGGCCGGGTGCAAATTGAACCCGGGATCACCGGTTCGATCCTCTGCACACACACCGGCTCGATTAATTAAAACTTTTTTTAATCTATCACTTCTGTATAACCTGTTCAGTATATAAATATAATTAAATTTCAAGTATGATCGGGTTAGACACCCAGCCCAGTTGGTCGGGCTGGGTGCAAGTCCCAACTGAGGTCTCGGGTTCGAGACTCAGGGTGCGCGACCGGTTCAACCCAGTATAAACCTTTTTAATTTAACTAAATTTGATAAAACCTAAAATGTGTATAAATATAATTAAAATCTAGATTCTTTTAGGTTAGACACGTAGCTCAGTTGGAAGAGCTGCGTGCACGCAACCGTGAGGTCTCGAGTTCGAATCTGTACACACGCATGCATACACCACATCAAACCGGCTTGTCAGACCTGACAGTCTGACAAGTTTTTTTTAATATTATTTATTTTTTTTTTCTTTAAATATTAATTTGTTTATTTTGACCATAGGATTTCCATGTTTCCTTAAAGAAAAAAAATCAGTTTAAATTACAAGTTCAAGGGTTTAATTATAGAACTAAAAATAATAACCTAAAAAAATCTAAACAAAAGAGTTAAGCCTAAATATTAATTTTTTATCGAGTTATCGCGTTATTATTTTAGGTTAGTACGTCTTCGTCGGTTAAATCCGCAACTCGTGCGCTCTCATTTCCACTCAAGAATACACACCCAATGTGAGTGAATCTCTACAAATTCCTGTTTTAATCATGTTTTGGGGTGTATAATGTGTCGTACCATTTTTTATTTTATTTGACGTTTGTGCTAATATCATTTTGTGATCAAATGTGTATTGTGGTTATGTGGTTTATATGTGGATACATTTTATCATTTCAGTGCAATCATTTCATTAGGCCTATCAGTTCTTCGTGGGATACGGGTTGAGCATCAGGTGCCTCATTAGATCGGCTCCGTTTGATTGAGCCTTGATCTCAAATACATCATTCATTATGTCATATGTTCATACAATGTGGTTTGTGATTGGTTACATATATACATTTGCTCACATGTTATTAACGCACAATTTTATTTAAACAAACATAAAAATTCAATTATTTAAATGCTTTATCAAGGTTCACTTGCCAACTTTGGTTGACCCAAATTTCCTGTTTTTACGCATGATACAGGTGAACAAGCTGAGGAACGAAACACATAGGATGGCCTTAGAAGAATAAACAATTTATTTCGTTTGGAACAATCATTTGGTTTATTGCTTGTGTTTGTATGAATTCTGTGTTGGATATTCGAATTTAATTTCAATTTAATAAATATGAAACTTATTAGTAAATATCATGAGCTTTGGTGATAACCCAATCATGCCCCGACTTTTATTCCGCTGCGGGTCGGGGTGTGACAGATTGGTATCAGAGCTTGTGACTATAGGGATATAGGATAGGTTATTAGACCCTTAGAGCCTATACTATAGTTGATTAGATTTTAATTGTTTGTGTGTTACATGCAAAATTCATGATGTTTATATGTTTCATGTTTATTTTCACACACACTATTATGCAAGCACACTCACAAGTACATGTTAATATGCAATGCTCATCATAGATCATCCCCTCATAACATATCATATCTATGAAAGCACACACCTCATGATTTCACAATTTCCATGATTTATTTTCAAAGATTTTTGCAATGTTTCCATAATTTTCAAATCACATCAAAGTGAGTTTTCACGACGGGCATGTAATAACTGGAAGGGTACGAGTACCGGTAGTCGGAACATCCTGTCTAGGCTTGGCATTCGTATAAATCCAAAATAAAGGACCAGTTTGCTTACCTGGGGACTAACGATGAGGGTACGAAGGACTATTAGGCCAAAGCATGCTATACCAAACGTCGTGTGAACTAACCCCACTTTGAGTTGTCATTGTGTCTACATCTGAACACCCTCCAACCTTACATCTCGCAATCATGTTTTATGATTTTCATTCGGGTGATGCGAGTGTTAACCATCCGACACCAATGTGAACCCTACCAAGCCTAATAGTCATGGGGGCCCACATGACTATACAGGCTATGGTATGGGAGACATTTGGAGGCCCAACATGAGCAAGCCCAATACATCCTATGGATGTAGTTAAGTTATTTCCAGTTATTTATAAATGTTGCTATCATTCTTTTACGACACATGACACCTAGAAAATTCTCAAACTCACAATCTCCCTACATATATTCCTGTAGATGTCTGCTAGACACTTACGAGGAGGTAGAAGGTCAGGAAGGTCAAGCGAACGCATGGCCACATAAATTGCTCAACAAATGGCCGCGGTACTTCCTGACATCGTACTTCAAGTTCAACAAGCTCTCGCCGCAAACCCCATCAACCCTCCAAACCAAGAAGGCCAAAACGTCGCCAACCCTCCTCCCAAAACCACTAAATGCACCTACAAACACTTTAAGTCTTGCGATCCCCTAACATTATGAAGGGACTGAAAGTATCACCGCTCTCCTCCACTGGTTTGAGGAGAGGGAAAACACCTTTCTCAATTGTGACTATCCTGAGGATCGCAAGGTACGTTATGCTACTGGACGTTTGTTTGGGGTAGCCCTTACTGGTGGAACACGGACTAAGGTAAGCCAGGTGTGAAAGATGCCATGGCCTTATCATGGGAGGAATTAAGAGAAATAATGATAAGACACTTCTGTCTTAGAAGTGAGATCAAAAAGCTCAAAGATTAATTCCATTCTCTAAAGCAGAAAGAAGGAATCACACCTCCTACAACAAGAGGTTCCTTGAATTGAACCAGATGGTTTCCAACCTGTTCACTCCGTTATACCGCTTGATCGAGCACTATATTCGAGGCCTCCCCTCGAAAATCCAAGATTCGGTTTTAAGCACTTCTCCGGCAACACTCAAAGCTGCCATGGAGCTAGCTACGGAACTTACTGAAAATCGCATTCGAAATGGCGATTTTAAAGATGAGAAGAAGAAAACGACTGTTGAAACCCCAACTCCAACCTAATCAGGCTCATCCTCGAAGTTTACTGGTAAGAGGAAGCGAAATGGCAAGAACTTTGCCGTCACCCAAACCAACCCTCCCATCACTGCTGCTCCAATCACCCAAGTCGCCCCTCCAGCCGCACCATACAAAAAGCCATACACTGGCCCACACCCAAAATGTAACCGTTGTCAATACCATCACCCTCCTGAGAAACCCTTGCCAGTACTGCACAAGTTGTGGCCGTGCAGGTCACACTATCCAAACATGTCGTCCACTTCAACGATCAAACCGCAATCAGCCTCCAGCCCAAACCCAAAACCAAATGCTGGGCCAAGCCCAACAACCCTTACTTCTACAACCTGCCCAAGCCACAGCCCAACATTACTACCAACCCAACTATCCCATGATGCAACCCATACGAGCCTGTTTTAACTTTTGGGGACCCAAATCACTTCCGAAATACTTGCCCATGCCTGGTGAACATCATAAATGCCCAAGCCCAAGCAAACCTGGTGAACCAAGCTAATCAAGCTCCCCACCCGCCAGAGGAAGGACTTTTAATATCAACGCCAACCAAGCAAGGGCTGACAACAATGTGGTCAACGGTACGTTTCTCGTAAATGGTAGTTATGCATCCATATTATTCGATACTGGTGTGGATAAAAGCTTTGTATCTTTGGAATTCGAATCTATTCTCGACCTACCGCGTGTTAGTCTCGACGAATCAATCACGGTGGAAGTTGCTGATGGAGAACCCATTTCGTTAAAATCTATTATACGTGATTGTACACTTACTCTAAATGATCACGATTTCTCGATTGACCTCATCCCTATGAAATTGGGAAGTTTCGATGTTATCATCGGTATGGACTGGCTCAGGCAGCATCACACCGAAGTAATGTGCCATGAAAAGTTCATTCGTATTCCTCTCGCCGACGGTCAGACACTACGTATCTTTGGTGAAACTCTTTCAAGAGGGCTCAAATTGATGTCATATCTTCAAGCTCGAAGATATCTGCGCAAGGATTACGCCGCGTTTCTAGCTCACATCGTCAAGAAGGAAGGAAAGGAAAGGAAGCTCGAAGATATTCCAATCGTGAAAGAATTTCCACAAGTTTTTCCCGACGACGTTTCAGGACTTCCTCCTGTGCGAGAAGTTGAATTTCGAATCGATCTTGTGCCTAGCGCTACGCCAGTCATAAAATCTCCCTATAGGTTAGCCTCATCAGAAATGCAAGAGTTGGCCAGTCAACTGCAAGAGCTGACTGACAAAGGATTCATACGTCCTAGCTCGTCGCCTTGGGTGCGCCTGTTCTTTTTATGAAGAAGAAAGATGGAACGTTTCGCATGTGCATTGATTATAGAGAACTCAACAAGTTGACTGTTAAGAATCGCTATCCTTTGCCTCGTATTGATAACCTCCTAAATCAACTTCAAGGTGCCACTTGTTTTTCAAAAATCGACCTTCGTTCTGGTTATCATCAACTTTGAGTACGCGAAGAAGATATTCCAAAAACTGCCTTTCGGACTCGTTATGGTCATTACGAGTTCATGGTTATGCCTTTCGGATTAACCAACGCCCCCGCTGTCTTCATGGATTTGATGAATAGGGTATGCAAACCCTATCTCGATCGTTTCGTCATAGTCTTCATCGATGACATTCTCATCTACTCCAAGTCAAAATCCGATCATGAGCGACATCTTCGCCTCATTCTTACACTCTTGAGGACTGAAAAGCTTTACGCTAAGTTCTCAAAATGTGAATTCTGGTTGAAAGAGGTACAATTTCTTGGTCATGTAGTTAATGACAAAGGGATTCATGTTGACCCTTCAAAGATCAAGGCAGTACAAGAATGGCAAGCGCCAGATCCTACTGAAGTTAGGTCATTTCTTGGCTTGGCTGGATATTATCGACGCTTCATTGCCAATTTTTCTCGTATCGCCGTTCCACTCACGGCCTTAACTCACAAGGGAAAACCCTTCATTTGGGGACCCAAGCAAGAGGAGGCCTTCCACACTTTGAAGCAAAAGCTTTGTGACGCACCTATCCTTACACTCCCTGAAGCTTGAGAAGACTTTGTGGTTTATTGCGACGCGTCAGGGAAAGGGTTAGGCTGTGTTCTAATGCAAAGAGGAAAGGTGATAGCCTATGCCTCTAGGCAACTCAAAGTACATGAGAAGAACTATACCACTCACGACCTGGAGCTTGGAGTAGTCGTGTTCGCTCTAAAGATATGGAGACATTATCTCTAGGGTACCAAGTGTGAAATATACACTGACCACAAGAGTCTCCAACATATCTTCAATCAAAAAGAGTTGAACATGAGGCAACAACGATGGGTCGAACTCCTCAATGATTATGGCTATGAGATTCGATATCACCCTGGCAAGGCAAATGTTGTGGCCGATGCACTCAGTCGAAAGGGTTATGCAAATTCCATTCGTCTTCTATGTTCTCAAATTGTAACCGATATCAAAGATCGAATTCGGGCAGCTCAACATACTTCCGTAACGGAAAATGAGGTACACGATGAGCTGTCGTGTGGAGCTGAACTCAAAATCGAAACCAAATCCTACGGTATTCTGTACTATTTAAACCGTATTTGGATTCCCGATCGCGACAACCTTCGTGATTTCCTCATGAGCGAGGCACACAAAACACGATACTCTATACATCCAGGAGCCGATAAGATGTATCAGGACTTGCGATACACCTACTGGTGGCCTGGCATGAAGAAGGATATCGTTGTTTTTGTTTCCAAGTGCCTTACATGCTCCAAAGTGAAAGCTGAACATCAAAGACCATCAGGACTTCTGGTCCAACCCGAGATACCTGTATGGAAGTGGGAAAACATAACCATGGATTTCATTACCGGGTTACCTCGCACCTCCAGTGGGTATGACACCATATGGGTAATCATTGATCGTCTTACAAAATCAGCTCATTTCATTCCGATTCGCGAGGACTTCAAGAACGAGAAGTTAGCTCGCATCTATATCAACGAGATCGTAAGCCGTCATGGTGTACCGTTAAGTATCATTTCAGACCGTGATGGTCATTTCACTTCACGAACATGGCGAGCCGTACAAACCGCTTTGGGTACACGTTTAGACCTCAGCACCGCCTTCCACCCTCAAACTGATGGTCAATCTGAGCACACCATCCAAACCCTTGAAGACATGCTTCGAGCATGTGTCATAGACTTCAAAGGGAATTGGGATGCTCACCTACCATTAGTCAAGTTTTCGTACAACAATAGCTATCATTCAAGTATCGGATGGCTCCCTTTAAAGCTTTATATGGTCGTAAATGACCGATCCCTAGTATGTTGGCACGAAATTGGTGATGCGCAAATCACCGGACCTGAGTTGATTCAAGAAACAACCGACAACATCCTTCAAATTCGAAACAATCTTCTAGCGTCTCAAACTTGTCAAAAGAGTTATGCTGACAAACGACGAAAGCCCTTGGAGTTTTGTGTTGGTGACCAAGTACTTTTGAAAGTATCACCGTGGAAGGGAGTGGTTCGTTTTGGTCAAAAGGGCAAGCTAGCACCACGCTACGTAGGACCTTTCAAGATACTCGAAAGAGTAGGTCCTGTAGCCTACAAGCTTGACCTACCAGAAGAACTCAACAGAATACATCCCACGTTCCACGTATCAAACTTGAAAAAGTGCCTCGCCGACGAAAACCTCCATATCCCTCTAGAAGACATTCAAATTGATGAATCAATGCACTTCATTGAAAAACCAGTGGAAATCATGGATTTCGGTGAGAAACGTTTAAGGCGGAGTCGTATTTCAATCGTCAGGGTGCGTTGGGAGTCAAAACGAGGACCCGAGTTTACTTGGGAACGTGAAGACTCAATGCGCGAAAAATACCCGCATCTCTTTCCAGTTGCAACCACTGCTTAAATTTCAGGATGAAATTTCTAAAAGTAGGGGATACTGTAACATTTGTGTAAATCGGGTTTCGAAAACCCGCCCCATTCTATCAATCTAAGTGTATTCATTTTTTTACGTCGTTCGGTTATTTATTTATATTCCAATATTCCTTATATAGATAATCATAAGGTTTAAAAATAAATCATAATAAAATTTAATGAAACAATGTAATAGTTGATTTAATAATAAATGATTGTATAAAATAGTCTAAATAACTAAAAAAATTCAAGTAAAAGGGGTGAACCGGGATCGAACCCGGGTTCCCCCGGATGCACGCACACCACCAACACCACTCCGATACACGCACCAATTGTGTTAGGTTTGGATTATTAATTCACTTATGTTGAACCTGAGATGAAACCTGCAACCGCGACACAATCAAAGACGCACCTTTCCTTTTATTTTTAAACCTCTCCGTAAACAAGCATCGGCTATTTTTGGCAAAACGGAATCAATCCGGCTGTCATCTTTCTGGCAATTATCAATCATCGAATCATGTTACCAAAAACCGAAATCGAAACCTCCTGCCTCCGCCTATAAATACTAAACGTTTTCTCAATCAAGACTCGCACCTTTTCTACTCTCTCTATTTCTCTGCTCAAAACACCCCCCTTTTCGCCGGAAAAAGTTTGTCAACCGCCGGAACACCACCGCCGGAAATCGTGACCCTCCATTCAGTAGACTCTCATCCTTTACATTTGAATTTTATGTAAATACCTTAACATACATTAGGTTTATTATAATTAATGGGTTGATTTGGGCGGGTATTCAGTCGGTTCAAATGAAGAAGACGATGTCAGAATGTTGTTATAATTGTTAGAATACGAATCTTGAATAGGTTAAGCACCCAGCTCAACTGGTTGGGCCGGGTGCAAATTGAACCCGGGATCACCGGTTCGATCCTCCGCACACACACTGGCTCGATTAATTAAAACTTTTTTTAATCTATCACTTCTGTATAACCTGTTCATTATATAAATATAATTAAATTTCAAGTATAATCGGGTTAGACACCCAGCCCAGTTGGTCGGGCTGGGTGCAAGTCACAACTAAGGTCTCGGGTTCGAGACTCAGGGTGCGCGACCGGTTCAACCCAGTATAAACCTTCTTAATTTAATTACATTTGATAAAACCTAAAAAGTGTATAAATATAATTAAAATCTAGATTTTTTCAGGTTAGACACGTAGCTCAGTTGGAAGAGCTGCGTGCACGCAACCGTGAGGTCTCGAGTTCGAATCTGTACACACGTTATTATTTTGACCATAGGATTTCCATGTTTCCTTAAAGAAAAAAAATCAGTTAAAATTACAAGTTCAAGGGTTTAATTATAGAACTAAAAATAAAAAATCTAAACAAAAGAGTTAAGCCTAAATATTAATTTATTTATCGAGTTATCGCGTTATTATTTTAGGTTAGTACGTCTTCGTCGGTTAAATCCGCAACTCGTGCGCTCTCATTTCCACTCAAGAATACACACCCAATGTGAGTGAATCTCTACAAATTCCCGTTTTAATCATGTTTTGGGGTGTATAATGTGTCGTACCATTTTTTTTTATTTGACGTTTGTGCTAATATCATTTCGTGATCAAATGTGTATTGTGGTTATGTGGTTTATATGTGGATACATTTTATCATTTCAGTGCAATCATTTCATTAGGCCTATCAGTTCCTCGTGGGATACGGGTTGAGCATCAGGTGCCTCATTAGATCGGCTCCGTTTGATTGAGCCTTGATCTCAAATACATCATTCATTATGTCATATGTTCATACAATGTGGTTTGTGATTGGTTACATATATACATTTGCTCACATGTTATTAACGCACAATTTTATTTAAACAAACATAAAAATTCAATTATTTAAATGCTTTATCAAGGTTCACTTGCCAACTTTTGTTGACCCAATTTCCTGTTTTTACGCATGATACAGGTGAACAAGCTGAGGAACGAAACATATAGGATGGCCTTAGAAGAATAAACAATTTATTTCGTTTGGAACAATCATTTGGTTTATTGCTTGTGTTTGTATGAATTCTGTGTTGGATATTCGAATTTAATTTCAATTTAATAAATATGAAACTTATTAGTAAATATCATGAGCTTTGGTGATAACCCAATCATGCCCCGACTTTTATTCTGCTGCGGGTCGGGGTGTGACAATGATCATGTAATATAACCTTAGAGGGTTATGCTACACTATATTACGATCATAATACAACTTTAGATCCGTAGGTAACTAATCTAAATCGAAAGTCAAAGCAGAAGTCAGTCTTTGCGACTTTCGGTTGCGAACCGACCCTAGAACTGAAATTGACGAGCCGAACATGTTCACACATGTTCTAATAATTATTACCAATTTGTTTAAGTGTCAAAATAGGTTTTATAACATATATAAGATCAATTTATGATTTTTCCGAAAAATGGCATGTTTGACTTTTTAATATCATACTTTGACCCGTCAATTGGTCTAGCAAACGTGATCTTCAGGAGGTGCCCTTTATAGGGATTAACACCTACCTTATTACGATCACTTAGCCATGTTCATTTTGAACAATGGCTGGACCATAATGGTCTTAACCGAAAGTCAAAGCGTTTTCTGAAAACGCTGGACTTTTGGCTATAAAAGCCTATAAACAAAAATGCAAGAGCAAGGAACACTTACAAGAGGTTCCTAGAATGCAAGAGAACTAAGTTGCATGCTCCTTTCAGCTAGAAACTTCCAGAGGAGGGAGAAGAGTGAATAAATGAGAATGTGCAAGTTGGAATGTGAACGTAAGCACCTATTTATAGTTGGAGAACTGAAAGGGGGTGAAGCCAGGTGTTTAGGGGTGTAACAGAAAGCTTACAACTGTCCCAAAATGTGGCATAGCAGTTTGGGAAGCCATGGTTTCGGTTTTAATGGTTTTGGAGCTTTGTGCGGCAACCAAGAAAAACTTTCTGCTACAGACCCCTTCTCGCGCCCCGCGAGAGACCCAGGCCAGGTCTCTCGCGGCCCGCGACCGCCCCATGGCTAGTTTCAAAGTTTGATACTTTAGCCCCTTAACTTTAAAAAGTTTCTAAAAACCTTTTTAAACACCTTTTTGGCACTTTTAGCCCTCCGTAGCCAATACTTGGCATACCCGGGATTATGCCCGGACATTGTCGAGCTCTCGTTCGTTAAAAGGTCATTCATATGTATAAATTAACATGTTGAAACTTTTAATCCCTCCAATATACAACTTTTACATATATACAGAATTAAACCCTCACATCCAACAAATGACACGTATGAGAGTTAGGACTTTGCAAAGGATCACTCAGAGGCTTATTATAAGCATGTTGATTCCGATGTCACTCAGAGGCTGGGTATGTTACATATTAGTCACTCAAAGGCTAATAATTTAAGCATGTTGACATATCAGTCACTCAGAGGCTGTTATTTATGCATGTTGGCATCGGACCGTCACTCAGAGGCTTAGTTTGAGCATGTTGACGCCTTTAATCCTTATTGGTCTTTAACAGACTATATTTAAAATACAACACGTGTCACTATACTATTGGACACGATTTTACAGGGTATTACATCCTCACCCCCTTAAAAGAAATCTTGACCTCGAGATTTTATTCAAAAAGATGGGGGTATTTTTGTCACATAGTGGACTCGACCTCCCATGTATACTCGGGACCTCTAAAAGCGTCCCACTTAACCTTTACTATAGGTATCATTTTCTTCGGAGCTTCTTAGCTGTCGATCCTCGATCGAAATTGGTTTCTCAACAAACCTCAGGTTTTCATCTATTTGCACATCTTTATGTGACATTGCTAGCGACTCAACGGCTAGACATGTCTTAAGATTTGATATGTGTATACATCATGGATTCCACTTAGCTCCTCTGGCAACCTGAGCTTATAAGCTATAGTGCCAACACATTCGACTATCTCGAATGGTCCAATTTATCTTGGGCTCAACTTGCCCTTCTTTCCAAAACGCATCACACCTTTCCAAGTATACCTTCAGCATGACTTTGTCCCCTACTTGGAACATAAGAGGTTTACGCCTCTTGTCAACATAGCTCTTCTGCCTATCTCTGGCAGCTTTGAGATGATCACGGATTTGCACAATCTTTTTCGTGGTCTCTAGGACAATCTCTAGTCCTGATAGTTGGGCTTCCCCAACTTCTGCCCAACATATGGGCGTTCAACATTTTCTCCCATATAAGGCCTCAAAAGGAACAGCCTTGATGCTCGTATGATAGTTGTTATTATAGGAGAATTCTATTAGGGGTAAGTGGTCATCCAACTCACACCTAAATCATTCACACATGCCCTAAGCATGTCTTCCAGTGTCTGGATAGTACGCTCACTTTGACCATCAGTTTGCGGATGGTAAGTTGTACTAAAGTTTAATCGCGTGCCTAAAGACTATATTTAAAATACAACACGTGTCACTATACTATTGGACACGATTTTACAGGGTGTTACACTATTCTTCCTTATCTCTTCTAAATACTCCTACGCCTCTGGCAGGATGCCCTTCATCAAATCCACTGAATGATCGTACTTCCTTTGTTATGTGGTGCTACCAATATCCAAACAAATTTCCTTTAGCGCTTTTATCTTAAAATTCTGCATCAAGTTGCTTCGAACGTGCCGAAGACAAAAATGATGAACAGCATTTGGTCTCCATACTGTAAGGTTACTAACCGCGTTAAAAATACCTTTGTTCCTGTGGGAGATAACACACAGTTTTTTTCCCACGCGATGTGTTCCCAAAGATGTTGGAAAAACCAAGTCCAACTCTCCACCGTCTCTTCATTAGCAATCGCGAAACATAGTGGAAGAATCAAATTGTTTGCATTTTTTGTGATTGTAGTTAGCAACTTTCCTTTGTATGACCCCTTAAGGAAAGCACCATCAACAGATATAATGCATGCAACATTTAAATGCATTTATCACCGGCCCAAACACCCAAAACACATATTTAAAAGTTTCGATCTTGGAGGATCCATTGGGCTCGTGAAACCATTCAACAACAGTCGTAGGTTTACGCTTTTTAATGCATCAATGTATGTAGGTAACTCCCTAAAAGTTACTTAGCCAAGTACCGTAAATCCTCTTGACTGAATCTTGGCGAGCCCACCAGCCTTTGCTATAAGACATATCAACACCCAAACGGTCTTTTATATGTGCCTGAATGCTCTTTACAGGAAATGTGATGTCATCACGTACGTGGTGAAGGATTCGTGTTGCAATATCCTTAGATTTCATACATTTGTTGTTGTTCCCCGCTACTGTCCTATAGCAGTTGTGTGAATCAACCTATCTAGTGAGTTGCCACATTTGTCACTGGCCTTCCTAGGGCATTAGCATACCACCCACAAGTCGGGCCTCTGCGAAGATTAATGTTGCATTTAGGGTTTATTGTGTATTATCTTACTCTCCATTTCTTTGTCGTGCTTTCAAAAACATATATATCTTTGTTCCATACAATATTCCAGGAACGAACGTCGAGCATCAACTCTTATTTAGTTGAGAAAAGCATACCATTCCGAAGTAACGTGTGGGAGTTGTGCACTCCATAAATCCATTTCGTCATCTTCATCCCTATCAATAGGTTCGTATACTCTTAAGCCTTCGGGGTATACAAAGTTTGTTATCCTACCTTTTGGATGTTCAGGTATGTTAATAGATTCATACTGAGGTGGAATTTCAGGTTCCGGCACAACACCATCTGAATCAGAGGATTCATCTGAATGCGGAAAGGCTTCAGATTCTTCAGTGGTTATGGGGGGGGGTATTCTTGATTGGGTTCTTGATCGTTGTAGAGCGATAACCCTTCTATGTTGTTAATGGTAGATAGATAGGCTTCAGCCTGGTCAAGAGAGGAGTAATGTTGATACATGGTTTGTTGGGTGACAGCTTCTGATGCAGTAGAAAAAACCCCGTATCAGTTCCATACAACTAGGTTGATGGATTGATAGTATTTGCTCAATGATAACATGAACGTTAAGTTGAAACCTTAGTTCATTCACCGTTAAGTAATACAACACATCTAGGCTGTGGTCGCTAAAGATTTCTGATGATTGAGAAACCCTAGGTGAGTGTAGAGTAGTTTAATAGTTAATCTGTACAATTTCTTTTGAATTTGTAAGTGAAGACATATCAAATCGACAAATTCTTCATATGAGAGCTTAGATTCAGTGATCATTGTGGTATATCTTGTGGTATTACCACAGACAACGTTTCCGTTTCCATACAAAACGTTCCCCCAGTACAACTAAACAAAAATTGGAGAAAACATTGGTGTAAGAAATGTGGTTGGTTGTGAGAGGTTTTTTTGGTGGATTTTCTGGATTGATATTCTGGTTATAAGAGAGTGTTTGTGATGTAGGAGAAGTGTTTGTGATGTAGGAGAAGGGAGGTGCATTTGTGGTTAAAATAGATGGGTGTATTTATAGGCAAGATTGTAGGTAGAGAAATATTTTTATATAAAAGTTAACATTATTATAATAATATTAATATTTGTATTTTTGTAATCTTGTAATTAATCAATTCAATTACAATGAACCATCCTTCCCCATATCTCAATACCAATTGTTTGAAAGTCACTAGACTAGATGACTATATTCCAACAGGTACTACACACATATTTGAGCCAAGTACGATATTTGAGCCTTCATAATAATAATAACAATAATAATAGTAGTAATAATAATACATAAAAAACCTTAGAAGAATAATCCAAAATTAAATGATAAACATCAAACTTAAATGGCTTAAACGACAAACTACGTACTTAAACTTAAACGACTTAAACGACAAACAACATAATTCTTAATAAACCTAAGATGTACTTAAACACAACGCCATGTATATAGCTCGTCCACAATGTGGCGGTTGTGGTAATTGACACAAGCCTCTTCGACGTCATTTTCAATCAACAACGATTTATTTCTAACCAACTTCTCCATCATCATACAAACAAGAACCCCGGCATTTGCAGTCTTACCGTTGTCTTGGGGCACATCTAGTTCAGCTAACCCAATAGAAACATAATACTTTGTTAGGCTTTTGGAGTTTGACTAGTAATGAATTTTTTTCAAGAATCCATTCGAAAAAAGGTTAACATCTCTATAAAGTGAGCCACTTGACGATGCTTTTCATTTCTCCATCTCTTATCAGTCCAATATTGGGTAATTACCATGGTCGGTATATCAATATGAACAAGTAGCCAGTTTGTTTGCGTAATCAATAACGGGAGATAAATATAGTCAGCCTCCCAAAATGGAGGATTGGTTCTTTTCCTCCGGCCATCTCGATGGCAGATATACACTTGTCGTCTATAATATCATCATAGAAACTAGGAGGTAACACTGTCCAATGTAGTTTTGCAGCTGGATTTTTTAAGAGCTTTGCCTGTTGAAGAAACCCTAGATCAACTAGACCGGAATCAAAGTAGATCTATAGAATGGGCTCTGCATAAAAGGGTTAACCCTCCGTTTGGTTCCACGATGGATGATGAATAGAACAATATTCCGCTGATCCTGCAAAACAGAACACCGTTAGCTCGCCACGGGGAGAAAGGGGGTTCTCTCCGTGACCACCCTCCGGCGTGAGAATAAGTACAGGTAGTCGGAAGTAAGTATTGTAAGTGAGAGAGTAGTTGAAAGTGAATACCTTTCCTTGAACTCCAAGTTACTTATTTATAGCCAGTGTTTGGCGCCAAAAGAGAGATTGTTAACTTTAACGGAATCTTTTGTTATTCCGTTAACGTTTGTTGGCAATCCGTTAGTGCACACGGATCATGAGCTCATCAGCGGTTAGGGAGGTGCCACGTGTCAACATGAGATCACTACATCTTATAAATGTGAGCATGCCATCACCGTGATCTTCCTCAGCCATCCAGATGCTGCCATGTGACAATTGGTTATAACCGAAAAGATGCTTGCACGATTGGTTTAATGGCTTCTAGAAGGTTTCACAGCTGTTACCCATCTATTATTCGCACGTGTACATTCTGTTACAACTGAAAAGATTCCCTTTGCTTCAGCACCAAGTCAAGGATTTTGCTAAGGGAAAGTTTCTCAGGATTTACTGTTTCCTTGCGCGAGAAGCGCAAGTTAGTTAACTGATCTTCCTTCTTCTCCTTGCTGCTTAGCGCAACGTTTGGTGGATTGCTTTGCTTTATATAAATATTCTGCGCAAGGTTTGTTATGAGCATTATCAAACAAGATTGTTCAAGGTTAACTTTGAACCTTGCGCGAGCCTGGCAAGGTAGTTAAATGAAGCATTATCAAACAGGAATGTTCAAGGTTAACTTGAACCTTGCGCTGAGCCCGCACAAGGTAGTTAAATGAAGCATTATCAAACAAGAATGTTCAAGGTTAACTTTAAACCTTGCGCGAGCCCGTGCAAGGTAGTTAAATGAAGCATTTATCCAAAGAGAGTGTTCAAGGTTAACTTTGAACCTTGCGCGAGCCTGCGCAAGGTAGTTAAATGACGCTTTCCTCTCTTGGATATTTGGCGCAGAGTTCTAATAAATCTTATTTTGGCAAAGAAGTCAGCGCGCAGTTTTCTTAGAAGATATTAATGGGTATGGTTTCCTTGATTGGCGCAAGGTTTTTGGGACCATACCCCTTCAAGTCCCCCAGTCCAGTGTTGCTCCTATGTAAGAATCAAAAGTAGGTGGAGCACTAGACTTAAGATAAATGTGCTGCGCTAGGTAAGGACTAGCTTTTTGTTGCTTTATGCATCTTGATGACGTGTCATAAGTGAATTTTGAAAAGGTATTTGAATTTCAAATATACTTAGACACGTGTCACTTATCTGGATGGTGTAGTTTGTGACGACGCACGTTCTTGAGACGTGGTGGTACTGTTGACAGGCTGTCAACAGTACATGTCTTACCGTATTTGATGCTTTTCGGCAACACTCGCGCGCGTGGGGCGGTTACTGTTCCCCACTCGCCCCTGCGGTTACTTGGGGATACGTGACGGTCGCAAAAGTCGCTGCAGTCAAATCGTCCATTAATGACGGTTAGTATATAAAGGGATCAACGATCCATTTGCTTCCTCGCCCAGTTATAACTTGAGAGAAATTTGTGTTCAAAAATTCCGGCGACCTTCAAAGTTTTCTAAGTTTTCTTCAAAATTCGAGTTATGGCCACCGGTGCAAGTTCTGCTGAGATGTCGTCGTTAAGTTTGCCACCGCTAAAGTGGTCGAAGAAAGATTTCGATAATCTTGCCACCAACTTCCTTTTCGCTCCGTCATGGAAAGCTTTTTTCCGGTGGCGAATGCCACGGCGGCTGATGCGCCGGCCGGCTACATTACATTATTTTACGATTATTTTTCCGAAGGGAACTTCCGGCTGCCGGTGACCCATTTCTTGCTGGAGATTCTTGGATTTTACAAGATTCACATTTCTCAGTTGAGCCCGATGGGAATGGTGAGGATCCGGCATTTTGAGTTCGTTTGCCGATCGATGCAGATCGTGCCGTCGGTCGAGAAGTTTAGAGTTTTCTACCAGCTGCACTGCTCGTTGGGTTTTTATTCGTTCCAACAGCGTGTGCAAGCCAAACGATTGCTGTTGGTGCCGCCGAAGTCCTACCACGACTGGAAGCAGAAGTTTTTCTTTATCAAGGCGGTCGTGATCCCGAGGAAGATGACATTCCGGGACGGTGATGAGATCGAGCTGGAGACCCTTCCCATACCTGCCGACGAGGTATGGTATCAAGATATTAAAGATGTGCCCAATATTGTTTTGCCGGAGAGGGCCCTCATCGCTGCCGGGATGAGTATTTTCTAGAAGAAGGAACGCCGGGAAAAACCGGTGCATACAGAAGATGGAACTAGTATGTAACCCTTTAACTTCCTTGCAATATCTTTCAATAGATATGTACTGATGCAAAAATGTTTGTTATGTAGCTGCGCCTCTCTACTTGGTCTCTTTCAAGAGAGAGAAAGGAAAAATGGCCTTCGTGCCTATTGCTGATGGTGAGGAAACTTGTTTCCCACAAATCTTGGGGAACTTTGAGTTGCCCAAGAAGGAGGATCTGGAGGCGCAACCATATTCGAAGACTGGTAAATAAGTCTTTACAAAGCCTAAGTTGATATTGCAATATTACTCTTGAACATTTTTTCTAAGTAATATTGCAATATAACTAATGGCGCAACCTTTGCTCAATATGATTGATTATGTAGGTGATTTGCTAAACTTGGGCGTAGGCCCTGATTGAAGAAGAGAAGAAACCAACTGCTGCTTGCAGCTGCTGCGCCTCCCCCTTCCAACCCAGAGCAAAAAACCAAGCCATCAGCTGCTGTGAAAGCTGAGGGCAAGAAAGGTACGCTTCCCATATCTGACTCTTGGTGCAATTATGCGGTGGTGTCAGACTCACTAGAGGGTCTTGCGCCTGTAGGTTTGAAGAAACCGAAGCCAGAACCCATTGACACCTCATCTCTTCCTGCTGCGAACCCATATGATCCTTTGGAAGTACCTTCTAGCCCGGAAGAGGCGTTGAAGCGCACGTCTAAGAAAAGGAAGGAGGTGGAGACTAAAACTCCTGCGCCAACCAAAGTTGCGCGCCCGCGCATTGGTAAGAAGGGCAATCTGGATGCATTTGCAAAGAAGTTCTCACCTGGTACGTTTAGTTTGTTGCGCATTTCTATTATAAAAGTTGCGCAGAATCTTATACTTGGTATTTGTTAATATGTTTTGCAGAGAAAATGGTGAAGGCTGTGCCGGCCACCTCATCGGTTATACCATCACCGCGCAAGCCTCAGAACCTTGAAAGGGAGATGCGGGACAAGAAACTCATGTTCTTGATGCCGACCCCATCGTCCCGGAAAATATTGAGAAAGTGGCTCCGGAAGAAGAGCCCAAAAATTTTGATGCTGAGAATCCTGCTGGAGCAGGTTAAAGATACGGCTACAGATGTTGGGGAACCGTCAAAGTTGATATCCAAGGGAGCCGGACCTTCAACACAAAGCGAAGGCTTTGTGTTTGTTGAGGATTCGGAGGAGTCGCCTATTCGCCCACAGAAGACGCCTGGAGACTATTATTATCGCTCTTATTCTGAGAGGCGGGCCTCTACGATTCATCAGCCCGTGTGGAAAGTTAAGCAGGGTGATGTTTTCACTGATTGGCACTCCTGCAGGGAGTGGTATAAGGGCATCTTCCCGCGGACAGAGGTGAAGCGCCAGGAAGGAAAAGACCACGAGGCTACCTACGAGTCATATTTGCAAGAGTCTGCCCTTGCCTATTCCACCATAAACAGGATTGTGCGCGAATGGCGCAGCATGAACAAAGAGTGGGATGAGGTTGAGCTTGAGAAGGCAAAGGCCAAACTTGAGAAGGAGAAGACGTCGAAAATACTCGTCGATTTTGAGGCGGAAAAGGCCCAGTTTGAGGAAGAGAAGAAGACTGAAGAGTGGGCTGCGCTGTCGTGGAAGCGCAAGTGTGAGGCCTCTGCTGCGCAATATGCGGACGACCGCAAGCGCTTTGTGGAGGCTTGTGATCGTGATAACAAAGAAAAAATTTCTCTGCGCAACGAAATTGAGAAACTCAAGAAAGAGAAAGTTGATGCAGTTGCGGCAGCAGAAGAGGCACGCTCACACAGAGAAAGGAGCGAGCAGAATGAGGTATCAACCAAAATGACACTCCTTCTTAAGAATAAAGAAATTGATGATCTAACTGCTATGCTATTTGACCAAGCTTGGCTGCAAGATGAGGTTGATAGTTTGAAAAAAGATATCAACCTTCACCGAACAGAAAAAGCTGAATTGATCCGCCGTTTGACTGAAGGCGAACAAAACATTAACGACATGGAGGTCGCTCGCGCTACAGCAGAAAGCCTCACCAAATCCCTCATGAACCAGCTTACTTGGTTGCGGAGAATACGGGATTGTGCAAGTAATATTCCCTTTTCTTTATACATGTCTGGTTTGATTGTCGCAACATATACTGATTGTATTTGTATACAGATTGCAAATGCCATCCTTAACTCTACGGAGTTGGATGAGAGAATGGCAGAATTGATGATCACGGCGCGCAATGACGCGCATGCCGAGGGCTATAGAGAGTGTACTTTGCACGTGTCCCATGCGCTGAAGACGAATGGGATACAAGCCGTGCTGCCACGCATGGGCTAAATACTGCCGCCATTTATTCTGCTACCAAAGAAAAATATGATCAATTGCAAATTCCGATTATGGACCTTGTGGATGTCGCGCTGCAGCAAGACGACTTTGTTGATAAACTAAAGGAGATCTTTTCTTCAACAGAAAGCAGGTGGGAACCAAATCCATAGAATAGGAAATTTGTAATTTTTCACTTTGTGATAACTTGTAATGTTGCGCTGCTGCGCAAGTACTATGGATGTTGAATATAATATATTTCAGTTTTACAATGTTTGCATGGGACCAATTACTTGTGTAGGATAGACAAATGAACAGTTTTTTTCTCATGTGTGAGCGTAAGTATTAAGTTAGCTTGTGGCTCATGAGTTTGTGTTTTTGTTTATCCAAAGGAATTGCATGCATTTGTAAATGAACATATTCAAGACTGTAAGTAGTGGCAGAGCATTTTATTCATACTGATAAAGCGCAAAACTATGGCTGCCACTAAGATTATATAACAAAATAAAGTAAGCAGTCTCGTTACGCAACGTTCAGAAGTTGCTTAGAGGACTGAGATTACATGTAACATCGGTGTAGTTGTTGGGCATTCCAGGTTCGAGGAACGCTGGATCCATCTATACGCTTCAGAGTGTACGCGCCTTTTCCCAATACTTCATTTATCACTTACGGACCTTCCCATCACGGGGCTAACTTCCCCGATTTTTCGGCATTCAATGCTTCATTATCACAAAGAACAAAGTCACCAGGCGAAAGAAACAGATGCGCACCCTTTTGTTGTAATACCTTTCAAGCTGAGACTTGTACTTAGCTTCGCGAATCGCTGCATTTTCTCGTCGTTCTTCCAATAAGTCTAGGTCGATGCGCCTTTGTTCTTCGTTATCTTGTTTTTCTAAAGCTAGCATTCTTGGAGATGGTAACCTAATTTCAGCAGGAATCACAGCTTCCGTGCCGTACACAAGGCTAAAAGGAGTTTCTCCAGTGCTAGTCTTGGGCATAGTTCGGTGTGCCCACAAGATGCTAGGCAATTCGTCAACCCACCCCTCGTGCCGTGCCAAGGCGGGCCTTGATACCGTCGACCAACTGTTTGTTTATGCTTTCAATTTGACCATTTGCTTGTGGGTGTGCAACAGAAGCGAAAACATGTTGGATTCCCATTTCGGTCATCCATGTTCGCAACTCTTCAGCCATTAAATTTGTACCGTTGTCTGTAATAATGCACATGGGCAGACCAAAACGGCAAATAATGTATTCCCAGATGAATTTGTGAATTACCATCACTGTAGTAGAAGCTAAAGGTTTGGCTTCAACCCATTTGGTGAAGTAATCGACCGCAACAATGATAAACTTTACTGCGTCGGGCGCATCCAGAAATGGTCCCACTAAATCAATGGCCCATTGTTGAAATGGCCAAGCTGTTGTGACGGGTACCAAAGGATTCTTTGGGCGCAACGTTTTAGGGGTATGCCTTTGGCAGGACATGCATTTGCGACAAGATCTCCACCGCGTCAACGTACATTCTGGGCCAATAATACCCTGCGCTTTTCACTTTGGCTACTACCATGCGCGGCCCAGAATGTATACCGCATAGCCCCTCATGAACCTCCCTGATCAGGTATTGCGCATCATGTTTGTTAACGCAGCGGAGTGAAGGACCCATGTAAGAGCATCGGTAAAGAATACCGTCAATCATTTCGTAATTGAGGGCTTTGCATCTAACTTACGTGCTTGCGCTTTATCTTCTGGTAAAGAACCATGTAACAAATACATTATTATTGGAGACATCCATGATGGATCTCCTACTTCGACCATTGTTACTTGTCTGAGGGGAACTGATGGATTACTTAAAACCTCGATGCGAACTTCCTTAGCCAAATTTTTGAAACTAGTTGCTGCGAGTTTACTTAAAGCATCAGCATGTTTGTTTTCACTTCGCTTGATGTGTGTGACTTTAAATTGTTGGAACTGTGCTATAGGAGCCTTGGCTTGCGCCAAGTATAAAGCCATGATATCTCCCTTTGCATCGTACGTTCCAATTACTTGCTCAGCAACTAGTAATGAATCAACATGGGCTTCTAAATTTGTTGCGCCCATTTTGATAGCGAGGCGTAAGCCTGCTAGGAAAGCTTCATATTTGGCCTCGTTGTTGGTGCTTTTAAAATCCAACCGAATTGCATATGTGAATTCTGCTCCCTCTGGACTCATTAATCGAAGACCTGCTCCAGCCCCATCACTGTTTGATGCGCCATCTGTAAACAATGTCCAGGCTCTGTTGTCGATGACTGGGACTGGGTTTTGGATTGCTTGGCATTCCTCAAGCTTATCAGCAGGAATTTCAGCGATGAAATCTGCCAAAACTTGGCCTTTGATAGCTGGTCTAGGTTTATAACAGATGTTATAACCTCCCAATTCTATTGCCCATTTCGCAAGTCGTCCAGAAAGTCTGGTTTGGCCAAGACTTGGCCAATGTGAAAATTTGTTAAAACTGTAATAACATGTCCTGAAAAGTATCTTCGCAGCCTGTGCGAAGTATGGACCAATGCTAAAACTAATTTCTCCATGATTGAATGCCTTGTCTCTGGATCGTTCAACATCTTGCTGATATAATAAATTGGAGACTGGACCCCTTCGCGTTCTACCAATAAGACAGCACCTACTGCTACCTCAGATGCAGCAAGATATAAGACCATGGGTTCTTTTTCTCGAGGAGCAGTAAGTGTGGGAAGTTGAACTAAACAATCTTTCATCTGCTGGAAAGCTTGATCAGCTTCAGGAATCCATGCGAACTCTTTGCTCTTCGTACAATTCGCAAGGTTCGAATAAATGGATAAGATTTTGCAGCATGATTGGCGAGGAAGCGGTTTAGCGCAGCTAACCTTCCAGCCAAACGTTGCATCTCTTTGATGGTAGTAGGAGAAGACATTTTTTGTATTGCCTCGACCTTCTCGGGATTAACTTTGAAACCGTCTTTGGTGACGATGAAACCCAAAAATTTGCCCTCCTCCATACCGAATGAGCATTTGCTGGGATTTAACTTTAGATTTACCTCGCGCAGAGAATCAAAAGTTCGTTGGATGTTGTCTAGCATAGTGTCTTCTGAATTACTCATAACGACCAAATCATCAATGTAGACTTCCACAGTTTTCCGGATGCCATCTCCAAACACTGTATCCATCAATCCTTGATAAGTAGCTCCCACATGCGGAGACCAAAAGGCATCTTGGTATAACAAAAATGCCCTTCTCCGTGCGAAAAGCGGTTTTATCTCCATCCTCTTTTTTCATCAAGACTTGATGATAACCTTTATAAAATCTAGAAAACATTTCCAGTGAAAGGAAGCTAATGAGTCAACCTTTTTGTCAATCTCATGAAGAGAATAACAATCTTTCGGACACGCCTTGTTTAGATTTTAAAATCTACGCACATCCGCCATCCGCCATTATGTTTCTTTACCATGACTGGGTTTGCCACCCAGGTCTGGTATTTGACTTCGCGCAGAATACTAGCATTTAATAACTCGGTGACTTGTTCGTTCATTGCCTCTGTCTTTTCTGACCCGAGGCTGCGCTTTTTCTGCACAACTGGTTCTGCTGATGGAAATACATTCAAGCAATGTTCCGCAACGTCGCGCGGGACACCAACTATGTCGGCAGGTGTCCAGGCGAAAATGTCTTTGTTGGAAACAACAGTAGTTTAAGCTTTGCACGAATTTCAATACTGACTGCAGGCCTTGATAAGATTGTCTGCTCAGGGTACTTATTGTTGAGTACCCACTTTTCTGGTTCATTGCTTGGCAATGTCTTGCCAGCCTTCATAACTGGTTCCTCAATTGACATGATTTCTTTCCGTGCATAAAGTATAGCTACACCATTTGGTGTCGGAAAACCACAAGCAGCATGCGGAGCGGAGGTAATTATACTAAAATCACGTTGCATGCTGCGTCTCAATAGTACATCATGACGGAATTTGCCGGCATCACCATGAAGTTGACGTTACTCGTTCGAGAACACCTCCCATCAGATAAAGTAACAGGAAAGAGGATTTGTCCTAGAGGAAAGACAGCCTCATTGCAGAACCCAGTTAATGGAAAATCAACTGGTTCCAAGTGTGCCTTATCCTCAGGATCTAGTTGCTTGAAGCACTGCTCATACATGATATCCATGGAACTATCCGGATCTATAAACATATAGTCTGTTTGGTAGTGCCCAAAGATACTGGTGATAACTACTGGCTGGTCTTCTTGAGGACCTCCTGGAACGATAGGAAAAATGACTTGTTGTTCGCGCCAAGTGTTGTTTTGAAAATGTTGAAGGCTACGCTTGCGCGATGATCCACCTTGAATCATGGAAACGTGCTGTTTCATTTTCTTGTTGCTAGGCCCTTCGTTCTCACGCGTAATCTGCTAAATCTCTTTGCGCACATTCTGGACTAGATGTGTAAGCTTCCCACTTTTTAATGCTTTTTCAATCTCCATGCGCAGACTGATGGCGTTATCTGTTGTGTGGCTTGTGTCTCTATGATAGTCATAGAACAAATTTGGGTCTTGCCCTTTTTGTTTTTCATTGGTTGCGGCTGTTTAAACTGATAATTCTCAGTGTTGAGAACCTCAGCCGGAGATTTCGTTAAGGGAGTCCACTGACGTTCCCTATTCTCCTGCTTAATCGCTTTTTGAGTTGTTATCTTGTTGATTGTTACTCGCGCATCAATTGGTGAATAAGGAGAATACGAATTCTGACTTGACTCTTTCCAATTTTTCTTATACTTGCGACTACCTCTACTCAAGTCTTGCGGACGATTCTGAGTCAGAGGTGGCCGGTTAGAACTTAAGTTGTGCTCAGTCTGGGCGTAGACCTTGGCTGCCGCCATGAGTTTATCCCAGTTTTTTGGAAGGCCAGTTGTACCGGACAACACTTTAATCATTTCGTCTCACCTTACCGCATACTTGAACTGTGCGCGTATAAGGTCTTCATGGACATCTCTAATCTCCAACACCTCTTTATTGTAACGCGTTATAAATCTTCGAGGCTTTCATCATCCCTCCGCCAGATGTTCATTACATCAGAGGAGTCGCGCACGTATCGCCGTTGCTGGCTAAAATGTGTAAGTAATTTCTCTTTTAAGTCGTTCCAAGAGGAAAGTTTACCTGCCGGCAAATTATCAAACCAAATGCGCGCAGCGCCGGTAAGGGTCTGTACAAATAGGTGACACCACATTGGCAATGTCCAGCACCCAAGTAACCCTGCACCGGTAAAGAGGCGCATGTGATCATCAGGATCGGGCAAACCGTTAAACTTTCCAACGTTGGATGGTAATTTCGCTCACTCCAACGGAGCCAGTGCTATCTCTCTTGTAAACCTTGATTGTTCAGCTGCTTCGGTTGGGCGATACAATGCTCAGCTTCTGGATTGTATACTGCGCATACTTTTGGCCTGTAACTAGCATGATCTGCAGATATTCGATTAAAAATACTTGCCCTATCCCCTTCCTCATAGGTTCTATCGAGCTCATCGTGTTGGGTGTCCCGTTTCTGCGAAGACCGCGGGCCCAAACGAGAGTGGACAGATGTGCGACGCTGAACGTTGTCTTCTTGCCTTCTATTACCAGAATGAACAGGATCATTCCTGGTTTTAGAATACATTTCTGTTCCATCTTCAGGCATGCGCGAAGGGGAACGGGCATGACTTTGAGTATTATAACTCAAAACTCGAGGTGCCGGCGAAGCATCGGACCTGAGGAGCGTTAACCGGAGCTTGAAAAGCTGGAGTTCCGGTTTGGGCACATAACTGAGCATACATAGCGTTTAGAGTCGCTTGAGATTTGATTAACCACGATAATGGAGTCTCTCCAGGTGGTAAAATCGACGTAACATCAACCTGAGGAGCCGCCGACATTACCGGAATACTCGCATGATTAGGATCATACTGAGCATTAGCTTCGCCGGAAGAATCCTCAACTATTTGTTCGTCGACCTGAGGTCCGACAACAACGCGTCGAATCCCTGATCGAGGACCTTAAAAAGATGATCCGTCAGCCATGACGCTGCAGATCTAAGTGAAACGAAACGAAAGGTGAGAAAGAATCGAAATCGGTGGGCGTCAATGAAGAAACCCTAGATCAACTAGACCGGAATCAAAGTAGATCTATGGAATGGGCTCTGCATAAAAGGGTTAACCCTCCGTTTGGTTTCACGATGGATGATGAATAGAACAATATTCCGGCTGATCCTGCAAAACAGAACACCGTTAGCTCGCCACAGGGAGAAGGGGGTTCTCTCCGTGACCACCCTCCGGCGTGAGAATAAGTACAGGTAGTCGGAAGTAAGTATTGTAAGTGAGAGAGTAGTTGAGAGTGAATACCTTTCCTTGAACTCCAAGTTACTTATTAATAGCCGGTGTTTGGCGCCAAAAAGAGAGATTGTTAACTTTAACGGAATCTTTTGTTATTCCGTTAAAGCTTGTTGGCAATCCGTTAGTGCACACGGATCGTGAGCTCATTAGCGGTTAGGGAGGTGCCACGTGTCAACATGAGATCACTACATCTTATAAATGTGAGCATGCCATCACCGTGATCTTCCTCAGCCGTCCAGATGCTGCCATGTGGCAATTGGTTATAACCGAAAAGATGCTTGCACGATTGGGTGTTAATGGCTTCTAGAAGGTTTCACAGTTGTTACCCATCTATTATTCGTCACGTGTACATTCTGTTACAACAGAAAAGATTCCCTTTGCTTCTGCACCAAGTCAAGGATTTTGCTAAGGGAAAGTTTCTCAGGATTTATTGTTTCCTTGCGCGAGAAGCGCAAGTTAGTTAACTGATCTTCCTTCTTCTCCTTGCTGCTTAGTGCAACGTTTGGTGGATGCTTGCTTTGATATAAATATCTGCGCAAGGTTTGTGCATGGAGCATTATCAAACAAGAATGTTCAAGGTTAACTTTGAACCTTGCGCGAGCCCGCGCAAAGTAGTTAAATGAAGCATTATCAAACAAGAATGTTCAAGGTTAACTTTGAACCTTGCGTGAGCCCGCGCAAGGTAGTTAAATGAAGCATTATCAAACAAGAATATTCCAGGTTAACTTTGAACCTTGCGCGAGCCCGCGCAAGGTAGTTAAATGAAGCATTTATCCAAAGAGAGTGTTCAAGGTTAACTTTGAACCTTGCGCGAGCCCGCGGAAGGTAGTTAAATGACGTTTTTCTCTCTTGGATATTTGGCACAGAGTTCTAATAAATCTTATTTTGGCAAAGAAGTCTGAGCGCAGTTTTCTTAGAAGTTATTAATGGGTATGGTTTTCTTGATTGGCGCAAGGTTTTTGGGACCATACCCCTTCAACTGTCTAATACGCATAATTCTCGTTGTCCATACTTCAACATGTTGTACAAAGACTCAGAAAATTGGCTATTGTTTTCCCTGAGAAAAAAAAAATAAATTTAAGATTAAACAATTGATATTTACTATTAGTGATAGAGAGGGTTGGACTGGCAACCTAGGAGGGACCCCAAAAATTTATATCTAGTTTTTTTTTTTTTGTAACAAAACGAGTATAGCAAAATGGGGCATCCCCGTTGGTATAAAACTCGACAACATCCTTGGACCAGTTTTTTCATACTTCGACTTCAACCGCAAAAATCTTCCTCTCCTGGGTTTTCAGGTGGATTTCCTAGTTGATTTTATGGGTTGTCTTCAAAGACGAACCATGCATGTCTGCCGGGGACGACCACCTTACATGCCTCCAAATTTGGTTCGTCAATCTTGCGGATTTTGGAGCTAGTCGAGAACAAAAAGGTCTGTCCATATTGTTATCCATTATAAGAGTAAAGACCTGTGGAAGGGGGTATGGGAGTTGTGGAATGGGTTGAGGTATTTATAGTGAATAAAGATATGTGGAAGAGGCTAATAATAATTAAAAATATAAATTTTATCATACAACATATTTTAATATTAATAGTTTACCTTTTTGATATAAATCTATGTAAGCAAATAATTTTAATACGATTAATAATATTAATAATATCAATACATATGTAGGACACCATTTAATTTATCTTAACACTACTAATACATTGAATAAAAGATAAATAACATCAAATGCCAAACTACGTGCCATAAGGAGGCCCCCTTCCAGCGTTAGTACATCTTGTTCTATGAAGAGGGAATTCATCGACATCCTCAGTGTCTGTTCAACGTTTTAGGTCAATCTCTATGTTTCTCTCTCCCGTGAATTGGGTCTCTGATTCTTTTTGTTGTGTTCTTTGTATTGGTGCATTCATTAATCGGGGGTTGGTGAAAGGATCTTCGTTGTAAAATGGGAACTGCCCTGCAGGAGACAAAAAACTGGAGTTAACTTGCTTGGTTGATGTGTGTTGATGAACCCCCATCTCAAAAATTGGATTCGAGACATTTAGAAGTTCAGAGAAAGGTTGTGTCTGAACGTAATCCATTAGATCATTATCCGACATTGGGGTTGCAATTACCCCTCAAACGGGCTAACAATCCCTCCGCCAATATGACTATGAAACCGGGAATGAATTTCTTCGGCTCCTGTATATGTTTGAAAAACATTTGGAAAATTGGAGGTTGATTCCTTGGCACTTGTCGGGTAACGGGGGGGGGGGGGATTCATCAGGTATGGTGTTTGTCTCAAACGACGGCCAATAACCCAAATGCGGGCGTTGGACATTTGCATGTTCCATTTATCGTGAGGCCATATTCCTGATATGTTATTCTCCACTATTCTGGAAGACTTGGCTCGCAAACTCCCCCTGCACATGGGTAAATATTTTTTTTCCAAATCTATTAGAAATTATTTGTTACTTTAATATATGTTCACATACCAAGATTTTTACCCTCCCACCATCATTGTGAAACCCATGTCCTTCTGTCATTCCTTGGGTTTCCGACAAATAAAAGACCATGCGAAGAATACCACCGCATATATTGCTCACTTGCAATGATGGAATCAGAAGTTGGTTGGGTAACAACGCTTTGAAGACGAGACGACCACGATTCAATGTACAAATTGTGTTAATGGCGTCGGTTCTGAATTTTTCCTTTAAGACGTCCAGGTATATGAAGAGCCTGATAAATGTCCTTCGACATAAGAATATTATCAGGGGCTGGTTGAAACATGCGTAACTGTCTCAACACCCGACTTGGAGCATGTTGTTCCACAACGTTCCAGCAAATAAGGTATGTCTCGCTTCTCCAACAACCTTTACCACTTCGACACATTTCCTGTAATCTTAAAAGAACCGAGTCATATGGCGTCCAAGAAAAGTCGGTCTCTGACAAAGAATTAAATTGAGACCGATATCTTCGTTAAAACGTGTGATGTTGTATCCGAATAACGTAATTTAAACTCTTGCCACTTCTAATTTAAATGAAAACATGTCAATTTAAAAATAAACTAACAAAATTGTTAACTAATTAGACAAATAATATTACGTTGTTTAAGTATATAACTTATATACAAGTTTATTGTAACAAGTACCTAGCTCCATATGGTTTATGCCAATTGATGACTCTGTGCAACCTGGGTTTCGTGCAGGGCAGTCTTTCCCATGCCCATAATTGTAACAAAAACACCGCACTACTAATCTCCCTGGTTTTAACACTTGTTGCTCTGGATAGTTGACTACACAAATAGGCTAAAACAGCAATTCCCAAACTATACGCCCCATAGATTGATAAATCTTCTAGGAGGCCTACATATATAATATCGACCCACTGAGACCCAAAAAACTAGGTAGCAAATGAGAACCAATTAGTAGATAAATAATCGGCCTGGCGCGTTGAAGACATTCATTGTCGGTTGGATTTTCGGGAAAACATGTTGACTTTAAGCATTTAAAACATATGGCATGTTAATTTTATTTTTTTTATTTTGCATACCACTGTCCTCCAAGAAATGGTGGGTGCACTTTTCAGAACTTTAATACAATTCGTCATTCTGAATGGCAAGATAACCGGATAATGATGGAATTGTAAGTACCTTTTTCAGCTTTGGGCTGAATTCGCCATTTAGAATGGAGAATGTGTAAGAATTCGCCATTAATAATGGAGAATGTGCAAGAATTCGCCAGGTGATTATGAAAAATGTGTAAGGTCTTGGAGATTTTGCCATTTTGAATGGCCTTATGTGTAATTTTGCAGATTTCGCCATTATCAATGGCTTTATGTGTAAGGTTTTGAAGATTTCGCCATTTTGAATAGCTTTTGTACCTTTACAAATGATTAAGTCTTACACAATCACTGATTATTCCTGCCACAACCCTAGGCCGCATGTAAATTCGCCATTTTGAATGGCTTTTGCACTAATTGTGAAAAACTTTTGAGAGTAGCATTAGGTGTGAAATAGTTTTAAAAGAGGCATCATATCTGCAAAAATAAATTATAACTTAAAATGATAAATTGACATAAGATTTTTGTCATAATTATAACTTAAAAGGATAAACTGACATAAGATTTTATAATTTATATGTGATCGTATTATATACATTTGTGTTTTTTTAGTAAATTTTAGTTTTAATATACTGATTAGCGAAAAAAATCGGTTTGAACGAGTCATGTTCGGGTCAACCCGTGAATCTACGGGCCGTGTCCAGGTTTATATGTTTGACACGATTTCCAGGTTCAGTTCGGGTTCATCTAAAATTTTCAGATTCGAATCGAGTTAAATCCGCGAACCCATGAACACGACACGTTTAGCACCCTTACATGGACCTTTATACATTAATAAAGTGGAAAATATATAAGTGTGTTGGACACCGTCTCTATAATATCTATTAAAATATGATACAAATAAAAAAAACGTGTATTTAGTTTCTGATATTTAATGCTTCTCATTTAAACCAGTATGAGGTGTTTTACTAGTCGAAGTTGTTTAGTTTTTCCTTTGTTTTCATGTATAATCTTTTATGTTATTTGCCATTTACCAATAATACTAGACCAACATTGAAATAGATCTTCCTTGAACGACCATTGAAGATGTTGTCCATAAAGTTTGTTCAAGAAAGGGTTTTGAGGAAATATTGTCTACTTAATAATTTCTTCTTGAATAAACTATTTTTTTGTCTTTTTAGCCTCCTTTTTAGAAAATAAGAAATGGCGATTTTGTCTTGATTGCCCGTATTGATGTATTTTGAAAGCGAAAGATCTAAAGCTGATTAATTCGATCTATATTATTGTGACATTTCTTTAATGAATTTTAATACAGTAAGAATATACTTTTATTTTTCATTCATAGATAGTATATGTATTTGTTTTGTTTATAATAGGATGATACATAAAGCTTAATATTGTACATGGGATCATGACATGTGGGTTGAGGTAGAAACAGGTGAATGGCGAGATCTCACAATTTGATGTGAGATCTCAAAATTTGATGTGTGTCAGGATCTCTAAATCTTGGCGCACACGTTGAGATTATGGTGGTTAATATGTTTTTAGCGGATGACTAATAATCAATCTTAATGTTTTGAAATCTTAGCTTGTTCCTCGGGAATGCTTGGAGAAGTTTTGATTATTTGAAGTTTCGGCTTGTTCGCTTGGGGGATTTCTGTTATTAAAGATTATTGAAGTTACTGGATGACTATGTTGATTGTTTACTTGGATGGGAGTCCGGGGTATTCGCAAGGCCTTCAAGTTAGAGATTGTTATGGGAGAAGGCCTTTTAGAGGCTAGTTTTTTTATGGGTCGACAATTAGAAATATGGAGTTGGAAGACCCGGTTAATGTTTCTTGGTCGCTAAGTTAGATGCCCTAATTATTTCTCTATATTACCATGTCATGTGATTGTAATCTTGCATTCTGAACTTAATGGAATAACCTAGTTGCAACCCATGTACGTATGTCTCTCACAAGGATCAGACCACATAAAATCTTTGTCGTTATCGTTTATCATTATTATTTCTTTTTTTGTTTGTGTGATATTCGTTTGTATGTTGATTCGCTTTCGCATACCGCTTTGACCCTAACAGTACTTAAGACCACTAGTCCGCCACGGGCCTACGACGCCCTCCCTATTTAGCTAGATTGCTTCTTACTTTGTTAGTTATAAACATGTTTTGTATCTTATTACAGATCTTGATTGTATCTTTATGCTATTTTTTCTGTTATTTGAAATGTCCTATTTACATATACAAGAAACCACGACATTTTTTATTTCATTTATATTAATAATTAAAAAAACCCATCACTGATGGAAAAAAGCCGTCGATAATCTGTGGGTAACACTCTTTTGGCGATCTCACAGTGAATTTTCCATCAGTGATATTGACACGTGAACTGCCAGTATTATGTAGTGGCGGTCCTACTCATTAGATTGGGGGAGGCCGCCCCCTTGAAAAAATCAAGTTGTTTTTAACAAAAATCTCGATCGCCCCCTTAAAAGTTTGGTTAGGCCCCAGTTGCCCGCCTAGAAAATAAATCATAGGTTCGCGACCGGTAATATGTATGTATAACCTAGTCAGTGATCCTCGAATGTACGTGGTGCATAGCTTACTGTTCACCAGCAATAGACCAACATACGACTAACCGACAACCTACATTCTCACTCGCGGCACTTACTCGTGTGGTCCGGTCCAATGTCTCGAGCCATTTGTCCTTGATCTAGCCACTCGCGCTCTTAACACCTTTCATTCCATTATTCTTTCAGAGCATATTAAGTTTCAAACTTAATCACTTGATCAATCCTATCAAATTTATAAAATATCTACTAGCAAAACTTAAGCCACAAATAGGATCATACACCGGACCCATCACAACTACCCTTTAGTTCATCTTTTTTGCCTTTAAAAGGAAAAACATCGAACCATCAAGGATGCAAGTATCAGCTTCTGAGTTTCTTCACTTCAATAATAAGTTAATAACATTTTAAAAACCACCCATTCAAGCCTCTATCAATCAATGGCAACCGAAAACAACATCAATGATCTTCGAGTAGCTTCATTTTCATGTTACCTAAAGCCCATCGAAAATGTGGTTAACATGTTCGATGCTAATGAAAGATTCTCAGACATGGTGAAACCAAGCATTTTCACAACAAGAACTCCAAGTATTTGTTCACAAACAAGAAGCTATAGCAACAACCGCGAGAAGTTGCTGAACCGAAAGTTCTCTAGCGGTAAGAGGTGGTTCCATGGCTGCAAAGGCCCATGTTCTACTAGAAAGCTGTTTATGTTCAACAAAGCATCGAAAAAGGAGATCAGTTTACATTCCCAGTTATGATTAATCCTACCGTGGAGATTGAAGTATTTGGTTCTGGAAATATAACCAAAGGTGACATAGTGAAAACCTTGGTGAAAAAAATGTCGATTTTAACTTGGGACGCGATTCCAAAGAGCAAGGAGAGTATAGTTTGTGATGATATGGTGAGTGACGCGAGTTCTGATCTGTTTGAGATAGAGAATTTATCGAGAACTGTGTGGCAACCGTCTGAGTCGAGATTCATGAGTCCATCGGCTCAGTGTGCGCGTGGTGAAGCTGGCATCGAGTGGAGTCTTGTCACAGCAAGTGGAGTAGATTTTTCGTCTGTTTATTCAGGTTACAATGAAAAACAAACGGTTTACAACACAAAGGCTAAAACCAAGATCGAGCGACCAAAAAAAGCCTCATCGAGAAAACTGAATAAAGGTATGTTGGGATGCAATGGGTCCAAATCAGTCAAGGTAGTCGAACCAGTGTATATAACTGACCGACAAATCGAGCATTAGATACATTTGATCGTGTCTATGTATGTATGTATGTATGTATGTAGTATGTATGTATGTATGTATGTATGTATGTATGTATGTATGTATGTATGTATGTATGTATGTATGCATGTGTATCACAGTGTATTATCTATGTATTTTGTAATAAACAAGCTGTGTTTTTCAATCAGTTAAAGCATGTTCTAATAACGGGCCAATGCGTCTTGAAAGTATTCTAATGATGGCTCATCTGTTTGGTGCTTAATGCTTTTTAAGTTTAAAATAATTGATGATTTGATTTTTTAACTATTAAATGGGCCTACAATCATAGATCATTGCTTTATAAAGTAATGACACAATGAGAATCTTAGGTCTTGATGTTTCATATTTACACTTCTTGATTTGATTGAAATTAGTATTTAAACCTGCACTTGTGCATTTGGGTTTTGGACTTTTGGGATGTTAGTTTTTATGCTCTTTTGGTCTTAGTGTATACTTGAAATGCATTATATTTGTCAAATATGTTACTAGGTAAATGGATGCAAATGCGATGGTAGCATGAAGCGTTATTGGTATTTTACCTTAGGATTATATGGAAAAGGCCCAGTCTCTTGCTCTTGAACCCTACCATCGGGTGCGGCCCCTTGAACCCCCAAGTTTGTTGATACCTGAAATTACAAGTCTCGGAAAAACCTGTAGTCCATGCTACCTAACGTGTATCAATGTATACTATAATTTCATTGTGGTATTAAGTAAATCAAGTTGAACTAAGATGTCCAGTTAGCGGTCTTATATTTTGAAGAAAATAACTCCTTCAGTTTGTTGTTGATTTTAGTGTCATCAAGTTATTTAAGTTAGTTGGACTTATTTAACGACCAAAATGAAATATCAATAAACAATGATATGACTAAAGAGTTGTGGAGTCTACGCTCGTTCAAGATTTAACCTATCTACGACGCCTGTGGACCTGGGGTTAAAAAAACACGAAACCCCTAGACCAAAGGGTTCCAAGGGAATATCGCCGCTGATGGGTTCCATGTGTGGTTGCTTGCTAGTTCGTCGATGATAGCTGGTTATTAGTAGTAACAGACCGTTAATAACAACTATGATTAGCATTAGCGGTAGTAACTTGGGTGATCAACAATAACTTTTGCATTATTAACACCCTTGGTTTAGAAAAGTGTGCCTTAGGCACATGTGAGACGCTAGAAGAAATCAGAAAAACGCTTTTTATTGGCTGAGTTGCTCGAGAAGCCCCTTGAAGTGGCCCTCCAAGAGTAGAGGCGACACACGCTTGGAAGCGGCACTCCATGTGTTCTGGTCAAAATCAGGTCAAACGAATCTGCTAAATCTGGTTCAAAACGAAGCTGCCAGATACGGTTTACAAGTTGCCGGAGTGTTGCAAGTTGCGAGAGTAAACGATGAGGAAGAAGTGAAAAAGGTTGGCTATAAATGGGTATATGAGTACCGAATATGAACTGGTCTACAAGACTAGTCATGCAGGTAGAACAGTAGAACAGTAAACGATATAAAAAAAGGGTTAGGTATCAAGTGGCGTAGAGGAACCAACGCGCTAAGCACAAACGAATAAAACACGCAGAACCGAAAATAAAAGCAAGATGGTGACGGCAATTTTATGTGGTTTGGATTCAATGAGAATCCTCTATTCATGAGCTTCAACTAGATCTTTTAATATACAGAGATCTAAATAGAGTTTATAATAATCCCAAGCCCATCATCTAAGCACAAAGCAATCCAATCATTAGTAACTCCAATAATCTTATTTTTGGGTATTTAAGGATAACAGTGATTAATATGATTTATTATTAATTTATACTTATTATATAATACATGGCGCTTCGCATAAATTTTGGGACTTAAACGCTTCGAAGCACCTCTGTAAAACCAAGTTAGCAGCAATTGAGACTAGCACTAATTAGGCATCAATAACTTGGGGCAACCAACAATGAATGAGTTATTACTCAAAAGTCCAATCATCAACAGGAACTAAGTTATCGTTGAAGGAGTTTTATATCGATGAATTTCCTCTTGATAGAGTTACTATTTTTTAGTGGCTAAAGAAATTTTATTATAAAAGATCTTGGATGGAGAAGGCAAAGATTGGTGAGAGCTTGCACCAATATCTAACACTTTGCCATATTAAGGCAGCATTGTAGCAAGAGCTCAGAATATGGGCAGCAGACTCAGGGGCTTCACCACAGAAAATACACGCACCCCGACTGGAGTGCTGATAGAGATACTACTAATTGTAACCGAACATGATTGGCCAATACCTGGACCGCCTTTTCAGTCCATGTCAGACTTATGATATATCATATGTATTTTTCTGTAACTTGCAAAAGACAATAAGTGGTTGGGGCCATTGCCCGAATTTACTCGACAGATTACTCAACTAAAGACGGTTTATTTACAATGATTATCAGGGGTCGATGAGTTATCCAAACCCAAAGGTATCATACAAATCACAGATCACGATGTTATGTTGTCAAAGAAACGAAATAACAGTAGCCACTATAAACACATAAACAATCTCGTCAATCCTCCATGATGATGCCGAAACTAACCTCAATATACATGCTCATGTTCAGAAAAGATGCTTCCACCTCCATACCTCACTTCCCTATCAGACTGCATGAACCAAAATATAATTAAATCTCATATCGATGTAACTTAAAGACTTTCAAGTGAGAAATTAAAACAGAGAGATGTATACGCGATGTATTATTTCTTGAAACGCGTCTGGTCCATGTTCTTGAATGTATTTCTCGACAGCAGCTAAAATGTCATCTGGTTTACTAAACACGTCTTTCTTTCTAGGTACATACCAGATGTTAATCGTCTGTTTTCCCGTGTAAAATGGTCTAACGTAATGTTCATAAACATATGCAGCGCCATTGAAGTATGGTAGCACCAACCAGCAGGTTACAATCAGCTTTGCATACGACCAAAGCGGGATCCTACAACGCACCAAAAGAGATTTAAGAAGACGGTCGTATAATCATGAAAGTACCGTATAAAGCGTACGACTTTACCATTCAATGAGCTTCGCAAAGGTTAGCTCGAAGAGAGTAATCATTGAATACAAAACCCAATATGTAAGCCATTGCTGATCGTCCACCGGAGATTTAGTCTCTATTGCCCTTATTGATGCATATCTATTTAAGAGAAACAATTAGCTCATTATCCATTGATTAAAGCATATCATAAGAAGGCTTAATACCATAAAAGATTTCCTAAACTCAATTTTAGTATATTAAAATCCCTCCACTTGTTTAAATACACAAATATGAAATATGGTAAATGTTAGTTACCAGCACAATCATTACACGTATTCAGAAACACTATCTTTATTAAAAGTAACAACTTTAAATTAAAATAAAAATAAAAATCCATATCATGATCAAAGAAATCATCCATGTAAGCAAATTTTGCAATCATATTATTAAATTTGACAGATCCCTAACTAAGTAAATTTTAAACAAAAAAAATAATAACTTATTAATAACAAGTTTGGGACTTTAATAAACCAAATTAATGAACTTGCAAACCCATATTGATTTTTTTGTATTAACCTTTCAAATTAGGAACAAATGAAACACATAAATAAATAAAAACTTTCAGAATCAAACTTACAGAGGATAAGCCAAGCTAACAACAGGGCTGCAAAACCAAATTCACAAAACAAATCAGAATCCTCATAAAACCCTAAAAAGAATAAACTTTGATACACTCAAAAGTAGGGATGAAAAATTTATGTTGAATACCAGTACCGTACCATACCATACCATACCATACCATACCAGTAACAGTAACAAAAGAACATACATGGTTTTTGAGTTTAGCTTACTTTACTTTCGATATCACTGCCTTGCAGTACAGTACCGTCTGGGGACTTTCAACAATACCTGCACTACCGGTACGGCAGGTACGGTACAGTATTCAGTATAAGTACGGGGCCACAACCACTTTTGAATAGCAAAATCAACTCTACGGAAAACAAAAGTTCCTAAAATAAAATTTATTTTTGTGTTTAAATAATGTAGTGAGAGAGTAAAGAAGAAACCCTGCAAGAATGTCAAAGTTTTGGGCGATTAATTTGAGCAAGTTTCCAGCTCCAGATCCCATCTTTAGTGGAAACCAACAACCAATTTGTTGTTACTAAATCTGAATAGAGATGATTATTGAAGTGGGTTTGTGGAGCTGAGATGTCAGAGAGAGAAAGAGTGGTGGTTTGATGAAAAATGAGGGGACAGGACAAGTGTTGTTGAAGCAGCTAGAAAAAGTGAGCCATGCATTGAGTACTTGTATGGTACAAGTAGACATTGCATCCGAATTTGTTCTTTTAACGGCAACTTTGGATCACTAACGGACCACTGAAAATCGTCGTGTAATCTACGGAACCATCTGATCATATACACCAATTCAAAATAAAAAAAAACCAATAAATCTGTAAAAAACCTCTTGTGAGAATCGAACTCAAAACCTAATGGTCCCTAAGTTTTATCCACCTACAAGATACTATTAGGCTATAATACCATGAGTTGCATCCGAATTTGTTGTTGGCTGTTTTTTTTACTTTTGGGATATTCAATGATTAATCATAAAACTAATTTGAGTAGGAAAGAGATGCCATTGAATTTGACGTGTGGGAGACTGGATGTTGTTTTTTAGACGGAGTCATATAAATAGACGGTTGTGGAAAAGAGAGGTGTATTCCGTAAGAAAAGAGGGGAGAGAGAGAGGGGGTTGAACTGTAGAACTTTTGCTGAAAAAGTTGGACGTAAAGGTTCTTGACGTTTGAGGATTTTGAAAATGCTACGTGAAGTTGGGTCTTGCGAGATAGGGTTGTGAACTTGTCACGTTCGTAAAGTTGGTAGGCCCCTAAATATAATAATAAACATAGAATTGTTTTGTAAGTTGAGCCAAATAATATGAATCGAAAGGGCGAAATGATAATTAGTGGTTAAAAAATACAACATTAGAAGTGAAAGGTGAAAAAAAACATAATTACAAAGAAATGGTGTCGGGTCTTCGGTTTTGTACAATTGATAGGTCGAATGCTGTTTATGTAAAGGCTATAGAACTCGGTATCTGTGTAAACCAAGTTTCACCCATCCAAAACTGAAAGATACATAGGTTGTGGGCTTGTAGCCATAATTCAACCAGCCCAAGGTTGTTGTGAAGCCCAATGGGTAAAATATGTAGACCAAGTACCCAAACCCAAAAGCGCCTGGCCCAAAGTATTTATCTCTAGGCCCAAAGTAACTTAGTCCAGATCCCAGCCCATTTAGAGTTGAACGACTAGGGCGATAATTCCTGACATGACCCGAAATCCAACCGGAACTCGACACGATAAAAAACAGGTTTTGGGTCGGTTAACTTGGGTTGACCTGTTTTAAACACAAGTCGGATTCGGGTTAACCCACATAAAAATGGATTGACACGTTAACCTGTATAAGTATTAAAGAAAAAAACTTTCATATTTTTTTCCTTCTCCATTTTTCTGAAGATAGATTTATAATTTCAAATCCATTTTCAAGATTTTCAATATTTTACAATAAAAAAAACTATCCATATTACTCTTTTTTACAACCCAACAACTCACTTATAATTTGTTAACATGTATGACTTATTTAAAAAAATGGTTAAACAGATTGTGTTAAGGTTGACCTAAATTTATATGTGTGCGGGTTACAGTTGAGATCTTTGCACATATAATAATAATAATAATACAGTTTGGGTTCGGGTTGCACATTTCAACCCGCCAACCCGTAACCTGCTGACCCTCCGACTTGCCAAACTGACATGATTAACACCTCTATAAACGACTCTCTTCAAAATATATGGATCTCGGATGTTGGAACCCGGATCCATATTCAAACCCGAATCATCAATTAATTTCCGGAAATCATGAAAACTAGACCGATCACCGATATGAGTGAATTCAACATTCTTCATTATCTTATTTTTTAAAGATTTTTCAATGAAGTCTTACACTTTACTATCATTTAATAAATTACAAATCGAGATTATTTACATGTGGATTTCAGATTAAAATTTCAAACACGAAAGCGATGGATGAATTACATTTATTATACAAATACAAATACCAATTGAGTAAGGTAACTGAATCAAATAAGATTACTCGATTTTGACCAATTACGTCCACTTCTAACCCTAGAATATTAGTTGTAACATTTTATGTTATGATTTAGTGCAAGATGATGGCTGAGTTAACTTTCTTTGAATACATATTTAATTGGCTATATGTTTAACTATATTTAAATATGTTTTGTTATTGATGGGATTTACTAGTATAATATGATGATAAATATATTTAAATATGATATCTCAAGGTTAAGAGATTTGTGGGCTATCGCTTTCTCGTTTTGATTCGGTTTTTTGAACCTAACATAAATGGGTTGGATTTAGTTTCGGCCCAAACTCACAAACACGTTTACAGTAGGGTTGTTCATGAGCCGAGCCGAGTGAGGCCAAGCTCGGGCTCGGCTCGATAATAAACCGAGTTGGCTCGGCTCAGATTCGAAACCGAGCTGAAAATCAAAGCTCGTGCTCGGCTTGGTTTTAAACCGAGCTGGCTCGGCTCGGCTTGGTTTGGCTCAATTTTAAAAATAAAAATTAGTACATAGCTTTAAAAATTAAATAGTCTAAGATATTATTCAATACTTCAAAACAACATATCCAAAATAAGTTTAACCTAATACATCACAAGCCAAAATCAAGTTAAACAACACAAAATAAGTTTTAAAGTTCGACGAAATACAATATTTGTTTATTAGCATGGTAATCAACCTTCAAATAAGTCATAGATATCAAATAACAAGCCTAAATACATATAAATAGTAATTAGTTTTTTGTAATATATTATAATGGATATAAAAAAAAATATATTACAAGTAAATGATCCGAGCTAACCCAAACCGAGCTAACAAGCGAGCCAAACCGAGCCAATTGGGCTCGTTACGAGCTGAGCTGAGCTAGACTCACTTTCTAACCGAGCCGGTTCGACTCACTTTCAAACGAAGCTATATCGAGCGAGCTTTTTCCGAGCTAAATCCGACCGAGTTTCGAGCGAGCTCGTAGCCACGAGCTTTTTGAACAGACCTAGTTTACAGTATAGTTTTTAGTCCAAATAGGTTTGAGAGAATTCCGGGCCAAGCCTGTTAACACGTTCAGCTAGACGTGTCTGAGGTGACACGGTTAACGGGTGCGGAGGCTTGACGAAATGGAGGGTAGCCGGCCGTAGCCTTAGGTCGTCTCACACGGTTTATAATTGGCAGTAAATTTGGTTGCATTATAACCATAAAGATCTCTATGTGGTTTAAGTTTCATAACACTAGGTTAATCTCTATATAATGGCAGCATTCTACTTGTAATTCCTTGTAGCATCCAAATAATAAAAGAAACCCTAGTTACAGCATAGTGGACATAGGTTAGCCAATCAAACCACTTTAAATCCCTTTGCTGTGTATTGCTTTTGTGTGCCTGTGTTTGGTTTCATGTGTGTTTAACCCTAACATAAATAATATGTTTTAAACTGAGTGGGTATTTTGTGGTAAAGTTTAAAAGTTAAAAAGAGGAACAGACTGTAACATCCGTCAAAAACCGGATTTACCAAACCCGCTCCGTTTATTAACCGAACAATCAGTTAAAAATTTCGTTGCGTATTTAATGCCCAAATTAATTTTAAACGATACATAATTAATAAGTATATTGGAATATATAATTTATTTTTGAAAAACTGTTAAAAATTGTGGTTTAAAAATAAAAGGATGCTGCCGGGTTTCGAACCCGGGTCAGCCAGAATCAACAACAGCTTTAACACTCAACCATCCAACCACTGCGCCACTTGTGTTTCTTGTTTATTATTAGAAACAATTAATTCATAACATAAATATCGAATTCAAAACCGACGCGCCTAATCGCAGTCGTCGGAAATCCCGACGATTTCGCCGAGATTGGACGGTTTCTTCAGTTTTAACGTAAACATTAACTAATACATCGGTTATAACCGACGCCTGAACCCGCGACGCAAGTCATAACCGTCGGAAAGTTTCTAACCGACGAATCAAGTCGGAAAACGGGCCAAATACGTCGATGTCCTGCCCTATAAATACCCCCTCTAAACTTTGTTAGCTTTTTCGCTCACAATCACACTCTTTCCCGACGTAATTCTACTCGCCGGAAAACTTCTGCAACTCGCCGGAAAACCGAGCCTTTCACCTCTGTGCCTTATTGAACACTCAGAACTCATACCAAAACCACCCACACTCATCTCAAGCTCCCTGAAGACTCTCTGCCGCAGGACACACGACGCCGGAGTAACCTGCAGACATCGGAGTTCCGCCGGAGAAACAGAGGAGTCCTGTTCGGTATACCTTACGCTTAATCTTTCATTCTTTTTATTTATCGCTCATGTAATTAAGCGCAACACACTAAAAGAACTTGATTAAAATCGATGAACCAGTCAGACTCCGATTTTGGTTAAGTCTGACGAAGAAGACGAAGTTCAGTAGTATATATGTTTAATTTAAATCAAGATATAACTCGGGTATATATGTTTAATTTAAATCAAGATATAACTCGGGTTAGACACACAGTCCAACGGTGGACTGTGTGCACATAAACACGCTTACGTCCCGAGTTCGATTCTTGTCCCACGCACCTCGCCTTAATAAAAATGTTCCTTTTTTCTTACTGAACCGATTCATTTCATATAGATGTTAAGTATAATAAAAACCGGAATAATAACTAAGATAGACACACAGTCCAGTGGTGGACTGTGTGAACGTTTAATCACAGGTCACGAGTTCGAGTCCGGACTACCGCACCGGTCCGGACAATTATCAAACTTTTTATATAAGGCAGAAACGAAATAAGGTAGTTTGTATATAAGTATAATAAAAATCAGTTTATTTAACAAGTTAGACACACAGTCCAGCGGTGGACTGTGTGTTAACCTAAACCACAGGTCCCGGGTTCGAGACCTGTGGAGAGCACCGGTTTGACGCATTAAATCGTTTTTAAAAATAAATGATTTTCAGTTTAATTCAATTAGTATATAAATATAATTAAAAACAGAAATATTTCGGGTTAGACACGTAGCTCAGTTGGTAGAGCTGCGTGCACGCGAACGGGAGGTCTCGGGTTCGAGCCTCACCCGGCGCAAACAATTTCACAGCCTGACCGGTCAACAGGTCAACAAGTCAACGGTCAACTGTCGCAAAAAGTCAACTTTTTTTATTATTTTTATTTTTTTATTTATTTAAAAATCAATTAAAAATACTTAAAAATAACATTTTTAAGGTTAGAAAATAGCCTTAAACTCACAAAAATATATTCAATCATCCTACTAAAATTGATTAATAAAATCCCCTTATTTACCAAACCATTATGTTATTATCTAGGTTAGTTTCACTCGTGGTTAAATCCAACTTCGTGCGTATTCAACATCATCAACCGAACGCACCCAATGTGAGTGAATCTTACAACTCCCCTTTTTAATTACACGGTTTGGGGTGTGTCATGTGTCACTAAAATTAACTTGTTTATTTAAACTTGTGCCTTACCATATTGGGATCTAAACTTAGAATGTATATATATTGTTTGTGGTTATGTATTTCATATTGTCAAGTATATGCAAGTCATTCATTAGGCCCATCAGTTCCTCGTGGGAGACGAGTTGAGCAACGCGTGCCTCAAAACAATCCATTATTGTATGTGTGTGCATTATCTAATGATTAAGTGTTTTTGTGAATAAGTTTACATCTATATTTACTCCTATATGGTTGTGCACTTTGTTTTATAATCAATTAAATAAACTTGTTCAAATGTTTTTCATAGGATTCACTCGCCAACTTTTTGTTGATCCAAAAACCATTTTTACACATGATACAGGTGAACAGGATGAAGCAAGGAAAACATAGGAAATGCCTTAGAAGAAAACAATGAAGCCTGGAATGATGTTTAGGACATGATGTAATTATGATTGTATATTTCCCATTAAAATGTAATAATAAATATGAAACGTTATAATAAATGTCATGAGCTTTGATGATAACTCAATCATGCCTCGATCACCTTTTTCCGCTGCGAGTCAGGGTGTGACAGATTGGTATCAGAGCCATGACTATAGGGATATAGGATAGGTTATTAGACCCTTAGAGCCTATACTATAGTTGACTAGATCTTAGTTGTTTATGCGGGTACATGCAAACTTATGATATTTATTTGTTTCATATTTGTTTATACATACAGTCAAACATACATACTTACATACACATTCATCATACATATTTCAATGTTCATATATTTAAATCATCTTCATACTTTCATTATTCAAAGATTTTGTCGCAATTTTCAAATCTCATCAAAGTAAGTTCTGCGACGGGCATGTAGTAACTGGAAGAGTACAAGTACCGGTAGTCGGAACGTCCTGTCTAGGTTGGCATTCGTATAAATCCAATATAACGGACCAGTTTGCCTACCTGGGGACTAACGATGAGAGTACGAAGGACCTATTAGGCCAAAGCATGCCACACCAAACGTCGTTCGAACTAACCCCACTTTGAGGTGCCATCGTGTCTATACCTGGACACATTCCGAATATCATACGTTATATACATATTTCTCGATTTTCTCCGGGTTACGTAACCAGGCTAACACATGCGAACCATATGAAAAACCCGGTATTCATGGGGGCCCACATGATTAAGAAGGTGAAGTATGGCGGCATGTAAGGCCCAATGACGAGCAGAGCCCAAGACATCCTATGGATGTAGTAGATTTATTTTTCTATATTTATTTTATGAGTGTTCATTCCTAAATGCGACCCATGAACCCAAAAACATCCAACTCATACTCTTGACATGTATTCCTTGTAGATGTCTTCTAGCCTCGCCCGTAGGAAGATGGGAGCAGGAAAAGCTCGCGAGCGCATGGCTGCCCTAATCGCTCAACAAATGGCTGCCGTAATACCCAACATTGTAATCCAAGTCCAACAAGCACTTACCGCTAATCCTGTCAACCAAGAAGATCAACACGTTGTCAATCCTTCCCCAAATACCACTAAATGCACCTACAAGCATTTCAAATCATGCGACCCTCCAAAATACGAAGGGACTGAAGGTGTCACCGCTCTCCTCCATTGGTTTGAAGAAATGGAGAACACTTTTCTAAATTGCGATTGCCCCGATGATCGCAAAGTGCGATATGCTACTGGTCGTTTATATAGAATAGCACTTACTTGGTGGAATACAGAGAAGGCCAAACGAGGTGTTGAAGACGCTATGACATTGACTTGGGAAGAGTTGAAAGAAATCATGACAAGACGGTTTTCCCCAAGGAGCGAAATCAAGAAATTAGAAGATGAGTTCTATTCGTTGAAGCAAAAGGAAGGCGACCACACCACATACAACAAAAGGTTCCTCGAGTTAAATCAAATGGTTCCCAACTTGTTCACTCCCCTCTACCGTTTGATCGAGCACTACATTAGAGGTCTTCCGTCAAAGATTCAGGACTCTGTAATAAGTACCACGCCTGCAACTTTGGAAGCAGCAATGGAGTTAGCTACAGAGCTCACCGAAAACCGAATCCGGAACAAAGACTTCAAGGAGGAGAAGAAGAAGGATAAAGCATCGACTGAAACTTCAAACTCCACCCAAACTGAATCCCCTCCTCAACCCACTTTTAAGAGAAGACGAGATGGGCAACTTTTCGCTGTCACACAACATAATCAACCAATTTCACAAGCCATACCCATCCAAGCTATCCCAATCACGCAAGTAGCACCCAACTCAACTTACCCAATTAAGAAACCATACCTTGGACCTCACCCTCGATGTAACACCTGTTTTTATCACCATCCCCTTACCTTACCTTGTCGACTATGTGCGAATAGTGGACGCTATGGTCATTTGAGCAAGGTTTGCCACACCCCTCAAAACCAAATCTCACCCCTTCCTCAAAACATGATCCAAACCTATCAACAACCCCAATACCCCATGTTCCCATATGTTCGAGCTTGTTTTAATTGTGGCGACCCTACCCACTTTAGAAACACGTGCCCTCGATTGGTTAACATCATAAACGCTCAAGCTCAATCAAACCCAGTTAACCAAGTAAATCAAGAAAACCCAATCACTTGGACACCAGCAAGAGGAAGAGTTTTCAACATCAACGCCAATCTTGTTAAAGATAATGACGACCCAAATGAAACCACCCAAATAGTCCCCTTCACCGAAAATCAAGATTCAACTCCAATCGTTTAGTTTTATGTTTTTCTTTATGTTTTAGAATCACATAGAACCAATCATAACTTAAGGATAAAGCCAATGAGAATTTGACAAGAATATGGTGGATACGCCGCTGGTACTTCCTATATATAAGTATTCTTGCCAAAGGATCAGAGGCATTATCAGGCGGTTATGAGAGGTTCCATGTATAAACTGTTTGTGTGATTATTGTTTAGATTAAATTTATTATTTTCAGTACATGCAATACGATCGGCTCCGTTTGATTGAGCCTTGATCGCACAGACATTTTTCATTTTCAGTACATGCAATACGATTGGCTCCGTTTGACTGAGCCTTGATCGCACAGACATTTTTCATTTTCAGTACATGCAATACGATCTTTTGGTTGTTGTGTTTGTTGTAGAGTCACATAGAACTAATCATAACTTGTCGATAAAACCAATGAAAATTTGACAAGAATATGGTGGATACGCCGCTGGTACTTCCTATATATAAGTATTCTTATCAAAGGATCAGAGGCATTATCAGGCGGTTATGAGAGGTTCCATGTAGGATTTAGTATGTTTTGGTCAAAGTTTGTTCACCATACATTTCAGCGTATTTCAATTTCAGAAGTTGAGCTATGTCTCACTTCCACAATGACTAACCTCTCCATCATAACAAACGAGAGAGGTATTGTCATCATTCAAACATGGATATTATCAGAATTAAGAGTCAAGTTTTGGTTGTTGTGTTGTTGTAGAGTCACATAGAACTAATCATAACTTGCGGATAAAACCAATGAAAATTTGACAAGAATATGGTGGATACGCCGCTGGTACTTCCTATATATAAGTATTCTTGCCAAAGGATCAGAGGCATTATCAGGCGGTTATGAGAAGTTCCATGTAGGATTTAGTATTGTCTTGGTTGAAATTCGTGTTACATTCATATCATCTCGCCATTTAAAGAAATTGGATTGTGTTCTATTTCTACAAAACTAACATCTCCATCATAACAAATGAGAGAGGAACTGTCACCATTCAAACATGTATGCTATCAGAAATTTGGACTCAGATATTGGTTGTTGTGTTTATTTATGTTCTAGAGTTATATCATAGAATCAATCATAACTTACTGATAAAACCAATGAAATTTGACAAGAATATGGTGGATACGCCGCTGGTACTTCCTATATATAAGTATTCTTGTTAAAGGATCAGAGGCATTGTTAGACGGTTATGAGAAGTTCTATGTAGGATTTAGTAATTTCTTGGTACATTGGTTGTGGCGTTTATTTATGTTCTAGAGTCACATCATAGAACCAATCATAACTTACTGATAAAACCAATGAAAATTTGACAAGAATATGGTGGATACGCCGCTGGTACTTCCTATATATAAGTATTCTTGTCAATGGATCAGAGGCATTGTTAGACGGTTATGAGAAGTTCCATGTAGGTTGTAGTATTAGAAATGTTGTTTTAGGATATAATCATATTTTCCCAAACATACCAAAACTCTCACGCATGATATCATACTTAGTGAATCAACTCTGCTTATCAATATTTTTACCGTAGGCAACAAAAAGCGATTCCTGTAGCAGGGTACTTAACCCTTACAAGGAACGTTACCGCCTCAAACAAAAACTTAAACCCTTACTTTTTCTAAGTATGTAACTGTCAAACTAAACACCATCATTTTAGTCAAATATGTCACTACTTAAATTTTGGGACGAAATTTTTAAAAAGCAGGGGATACTGTAACATCCGTAAAAAACCGGATTTACCAAACCCGCTCCGTTTATTAACCGAACAATCAGTTAAAAATTTCGTTGCGTATTTAATGCCCAAATTAATTTTAAACGATACATAATTAATAAGTATATTGGAATATATAATTTATTTTTGAAAAACTGTTAAAAATTGTGGTTTAAAAATAAAAGGATGCTGCCGGGTTTCAAACCCGGGTTAGCCAGAATCAACAACAGCTTTAACACTCAACCATCCAACCACTGCGCCACTTGTGTTTCTTGTTTATTATTAGAAACAATTAATTCATAACATAAATATCGAATTCAAAACCGACGCGCCTAATCGCAGTCGTCGGAAATCCCGACGATTTCGCCGAGATTGGACGGTTTCTTCAGTTTAACGTAAACATTAACTAATACATCGGTTATAACCGACGCCTGAACCCGCGACGCAAGTCATAACCGCCGGAAAGTTTCTAACCGACGAATCAAGTCGGAAAACGGGCCAAATACGTCGATGTCCTGCCCTATAAATACCCCCTCTAAACTCTGCTAGCTTTTTCGCTCACAATCACACTCTTTCCCGACGTAATTCTACTCGCCGGAAAACTTCTGCAACTCGCCGGAAAACCGAGCCTTTCACCTATGTGCCTTATTGAACACTCAGAACTCATACCAAAACCACCCACACTCATCTCAAGCTCCCTGAAGACTCTCTGCCGCAGGACACACGACGCCGGAGTAACCTGCAGACATCGGAGTTCCGCCGGAGAAACAGAGGAGTCCTGTTCGGTATACCATACGCTTAATCTTTGATTCTTTTTATTTATCGCTCATGTAATTAAGCGCAACACACTAAAAGAACTTGATTAAAATCGATGAACCAGTCAGACTCCGATTTTGGTTAAGTCTGACGAAGAAGACGAAGTTCAGTAGTATATATGTTTAATTTAAATCAAGATATAACTCGGGTTAGACACACAGTCCAGCGGTGGACTGTGTGCACATAAACACGCTTACGTCCCGAGTTCGATTCTTGTCCCACGCACCTCGCCTTAATAAAAATGTTCCTTTTTTCTTACTGAACCGAATTCATTTCATATAGATGTTAAGTATAATAAAAACCAGAATAATAACCAAGATAGACACACAGTCCAGTGGTGGACTGTGTGAACGTTTAATCACAGGTCACGAGTTTGAGTCCGGACTACCGCACCGGTCCGGACAATTATCAAACTTTTTATATAAGGCAGAAACGAAATAAGGTAGTTTGTATATAAGTATAATAAAAATCAGTTTATTTAACAAGTTAGACACACAGTCCAGCGGTGGACTGTGTGTTAACCTAAACCACAGGTCCCGGGTTCGAGACCTGTGGAGAGCACCGGTTTGACGCATTAAATCGTTTTTAAAAATAAATGATTTTCAGTTTAATTCAATTAGTATATAAATATAATTAAAAACAGAAATATTTCGGGTTAGACACGTAGCTCAGTTGGTAGAGCTGCGTGCACGCGAACGGGAGGTCTCGGGTTCGAGCCTCACCCGGCGCAAACAATTTCACAGCCTGACCGGTTAACAGGTCAACAGGTCAACGGTCAACTATCGCAAAAAGTCAACTTTTTTTATTATTTTTATTTTTTTATTTATTTAAAAATCAATTAAAAATACTTAAAAATAACATTTTTAAGGTTAGAAAATAGCCTTAAACTCACAAAAATATATTCAATCATCCTACTAAAATTGATTAATAAAATCCCCTTATTTACCAAACCATTATGTTATTATCTAGGTTAGTTTCACTCGTGGTTAAATCCAACTTCGTGCGTATTCAACATCATCAACCGAACGCACCCAATGTGAGTGAATCTTACAACTCCCCTTTTTAATTACACGTTTTGGGGTGTGTCATGTGTCACTAAAATTAACTTGTTTATTTAAACTTGTGCCATACCATATTGTGATCTAAACTTAGAATGTATATATATTGTTTGTGGTTATGTATTTCATATTGTCAAGTATATGCAAGTCATTCATTAGGCCCATCAGTTCCTCGTGGGAGACGAGTTGAGCAACGCGTGCCTCAAAACAATCCATTATTGTATGTGTGTGCATTATCTAATGATTAAGTGTTTTTGTGAATAAGTTTACATCTATATTTACTCCTATATGGTTGTGCACTTTGTTTTATAATCAATTAAATAAACTTGTTCAAATGTTTTTCATAGGATTCACTCGCCAACTTTTTGTTGATCCAAAAACCATTTTTACACATGATACAGGTGAACAGGATGAAGCAAGGAAAACATAGGAAATGCCTTAGAAGAAAACAATGAAGCCTAGAATGATGTTTAGGACATGATGTAATTAAGATTGTATATTTCCCATTAAATTGTACTAATAAATATGAAACGTTATAATAAATGTCATGAGCTTTGATGATAACCCAATCATGCCTCGATCACCTTTTTCCGCTGCGGGTCGAGGTGTGACACAGACCACCAGTATATTGTAGTTTAAACGTAGTTTATGGAGCCATCAAATAAGTCCTTTCAAATTGAAATGGGTCAAAATTTATTTGTGTTTTAAGTACTATGAAGATGTTATGATGACCCTACCCTATGTATTACTACCTTAAAAGAGTTAAATGCTTGGTTGGTCCTGTGGTTTACGAAAATTGCGGACTCGGTCCCAATGGTTCACTAATTACAGAGTTGTTCCTAATAGTTGTAATTTTTGCACTCGAGTGGTCCTTATCACTAACCTATGTTAAATTTCTAAGTTCAGTTGATGTTAAATGACCAAATTGTCCTCCACAATTAAAAAAATAAAAGTAAAAATAAGAAGCAAAAGGAGATGGGCCCACCCCATCATCTTCTTCAATCCCCCCCCCCTCTGAAACACCAGTAACCACCATCAGCCATCATCTTTGGGCCACCACAACCACCACCTCAGAACACCACTGTGAACCACCACCTGAAACTAGCACAGCGAACCAACACTATCAGCCATCATCTTACGCTTCGTTCTTGTTGATCCGTACATTGATTTACCTTAACTGTTGACAATCATCCATTTTTATTCATGATTCCGAATCCGTCAAACATTCTTAATATATCGCACACATTATCTAGTACAAAATCTAACAAATAAATGAAATGGTTTAACCGAATCCTTGAGTTTTTATTATTACAAATTAATTCCTAAACGGATCCAATCTTACCAAATTCGTTTCAACTGTATTCGAGTATATATATATAACCCAGAACATTAGTCAAACCTTTAACCACACAATTTCACCTTCAATTGTTTTCTGCAAACGCACCTTGTGTTCATCGATCATTGTCGGATACGGTGAAGCTCCGCCCAAGTCAAATCTTTTTCGTCTTAGCCTGGGTGTGCCGATCGGAGTGGTGGTTGCGTGCATCAGTGGCGCCGACACTGAGCAGTGGTGGTGGCGCTGAGTAGTTGTAGCGGTACCATAGGGGATGGGTGGGTTGCCTAGTCTCCTGGAGGTGGTGGTTGACTATGGTTTTTGTGGTGAATGAGGGTAATTAAAGGGTGATTACCGAAAGGGAAGAAGGGGGATGTGGTGGTTGGACAGTGGTCATTGGCATTGCTGAAAGGGAAGATATGGTTGGGGGCGTAATTAAAGGGTGGGGTAGTAATTGATATTTTGTTTTGTTTTAAATGTTTGTTTAAGGTTTTTTTTAATTATTAAATGGACAAGGGTATTTTGGACATTTCATACACATGTAACTGAATATTTTAACGGTCATCCATGGTAAGGACCACCGAGTGTAAAAATTACAACTATTAGGACTAACTCTGTAATTAGTGAACCATTGGGACCAAGTCTGCAATTTTCATAAACCACATGGATCAACCAAACATTTAACTCACCTTAAAAATAGTAATTAAAATGTAATATTTTAACTTCACTTGCATGCAAAGTATATAATGTGAACTTTATTTGAAAAGGACACAACCGCATTACACATGTATTTTAATTATATCGACATTATAGATTTAGATGTATTTATTTGTATTAATATTTTAGACTTGTGTATAAATGTGTGTGTATTAATGCATTGTGTAAAAAAATATGGGTTATAAACATTTAGAAATTTGTTATAAAAGCACTGTAGAGGTGGAAGGTGGTGATTGGAAGGTAGTGATTGGTTATTTTTTTATCAAAAAAAATTACAATAAAATAAAGAAGGCAAAAAAAAGCCTTATTTACATTGCCCACTACCTCATGGTTTTCGTGTTCTGGAGGGCAAAGCCCCCTTTACTTACGTGGCAGACACGTGACGTTCCATGCCCCCTTCATCTTCACAGCCACACACGAAAAGTCTTATTGTATATTGGTATGATGGTAAAATGTCTCTTCTCTATTCAAGAGATAGATGATTCAAATCCAAAAATTTAGGTATAAAAATATTTAAAAGTATGTTAGTTTAGTTTTTCGTTAATTAAAAAAAAGCAACAAACACGAAGTACAATCTAAGAGCATAAAATATTTGTAATTGATTGAATGGGTTAATGGCGAGAGTTTCCAACTTTCTGCTTTACAAATCATCAACACCGATCAATGGTCTTTGCAACAAATATCCGTGGGTATAACAATGCCAATAAATTTAGACCTTTAACATAAGAGTTGGATACTCGTAGCTTCGACCTATAATATGAAATTTATCATCATTTTAGTTCAATAATCTACAAAGAACTTGATTGAAATAATACCAACATAAATTAAATGAAAACCTCTCATTTATTATTGAAAATAATAATTCTCAAAATAATATAAAAAATGTAGGATGTTACAATCTACATTCATGCGCAGAATTTGGAAATTTAATGAGAAATGGTTTTTATAAACTTTTTTGAACTATGAACACAAAAAAATATATGCAAATATGGCACATATTATAAATACTAGTTTTTTAACGTCGAGCGTTACGGCGAAACCAAGCAAATGATAATGTAAAACAAACGTGATTTGAAAATAAAGCATGTTGTTGAGAAAGTCAAACCCATTAGAACGGTTAAGTTTATCATCGTAATGTTTTGTGATACCAAATAAATACTTTATTTTGAGTACAATTTCGGTTTTAACAAAACTAATAATGGAATGTGAGGGAAAAATCAAGCACAACTACGTACTTAAGTTTTTAGAAAAAAAAAAGTTACAAACGTAAATTATTAAAGAAGTATCAAATTAATCAATAAATTAATATATGTTCTAAAAATAAAAAATATATAAAAATATATTAAAAATGGTAAATAAAATATATTGTTTTAAAAAGGAAAAAATTTAAAATATGTTATTAAAAGTAAATATAATAATAAACTATTATAATATATTAAATAAAAAATAATAAAAAGCTATATATTAGTATAAAAATAAAGTTAGTGTTTATTGTTATTTATCAACAGAATATATATATATATATATATATATATATATATATATATATATATATATATATATATATATAAATTGTTTACTTTGCGTTCTCATTGGTGTTGGCTACACTTTAAGCTAAAATGTGTTTATTTGAAGTTAACTGAAGGCACAAATGCCAAACCAAATTTCTTGGAATTATGTAAGCCAATCCTAGTGTGCAACTCTTCAAACAATCTTCTCATGAACTGAAGGCATTAATTCGTGGCTAGAACCGTCAATTCACGACAACTGAAGACAATAGCTAATCGGTCGAATTGTGGTGCTGTCTTTAACAACTATTGTTGTCATTAACATGAGAAGCATTTTAACATGTTCTAGTTGCTCATTAAACCATTAATTTCCATATATAAACCTTAATACAATTTAGATTTCGCTTAGAATACTCGGAGTGGAAGTAGCTTAAAGGGGGCATAGAACGAAACATAGCTCGTCTGCAGAAGGGGCTTTGATGAGAGTCTTGTGCAAAACGATATTCAACCATATTCATAGTCTATTCTTTCTCTTTATATCTATGATGTTGCATCCCTATTTTTAAATTGTTGTAATATGATGTTGCATCCTTAGTTTTAAATTGTTGTAATACTGAATTTATTACAACACATGCTTATAAATTATAGTATGTACGGTATATTTATATGTTGTACCTTGTAATACCCAACTTTATTCATTTATTCACTCATCTTAATTTAATAGAAAATAGTTTTACATTTGTTATGAATGGAATTTTTTTTCTATAGTAATATCATGTACATGTATATTTTCTTTTTTAAAATATGTATAAACTACTAATAGCATTCTCAATCAAACATTTTGCTTTATCTCTATAATAACACTAAAAAACACTATCTTTTCTCTCTTCTTTTAATTGAATAATATTTTTTATACTTTTATCATTATCTTTTCTCTCTTCTCCACTCACAACCACTTTCAAAAATATTAAAAAATCATAGAGGTGAACAGTATTTTCTCCAAATTTACTGATTAAAAGTAACTTTTTCTTTTTTTTTTCTCTCGTCCACTTACAACGATTTACAACCACTTTTAAAAATATAAATGATACAATCACACAAAAATAAAGGATTCATTATGAATGTGAAATGAGATAAGAACAAACCGTTTTCATTAAATTCGAATAGGTAGAAATTGGTGAGTTGGAGGGACCAATTTAGGCAAGGTCTAAATCTTATAGTACCGAATTGTAAATGCAAATAATTGTACCAATCTTCTTTCTGTGTCACGGACAGTCTAGTTAAGAGGGGAGAGAAAGTGCACATGCAGTGTAAAGATTCATCATCAGACCTATATGTCTCTCTCTAGTCACTGTCTGAAGAATGAAAAAGACATTTATAAAATATAAAAAGGTTGTTAAGTGTTAAAAGGTAATAGTTTGAGGGGGTTTGTTAAACAGTTTTTATTATAGTTTTGGTTAAGTGTATTAAACAAATGGCATTGGACATTTAAAAGGAATGTATTTGTAGGCTTACCCAATCCTACCATATTTAGGTTCCAAGATTTTATGAGAGGGAGGGTAGGGGACCATTTGGTTACCAGTTAGCACATATGTTTTACTCTCTCTCTCTATCTTATTTTACAAGTTTTTTAAATAAAAAGTATTGCATATCATATAATTGAAATAATATAAAAAAAAATTCAAACTTTATTACCTTTTATTTTATTAGAGAGGGAGGGATGTTCACCGGGCAAAAACCACAACCAGTGTCACGTCGACTATTCGTTGAGAACAAGGGTGATACCCGTTCGGGTATCATTCACATAGCGCGTGCGCTCTCTCTCTCATCTGCAACACACACAGTCTCACTCTATCGGTAACCATTTGTCGTTTTCATTACCTGATTTCGACACCTGAACCTTTAGCGACGATGTACCCGATCGGGTTCCCTACCCGCTAACGACCCTCCCTCCCTTACTATAAAATAACTATTTGTGTAATTTTATGTGATTTTCTCTATCATTAATCAATTTATTATTTATAATAATTAGAGGAACAAAACAGTTCGATTCATATGTAATAGGCTTAATTTGACATAATGTCAAATATATATATATATATATATATATATATATATAAAGAGGCTACGAGTTGAGAAAACTAAAAAAAAAACTTTGTAAAAACTCTATGTAACGTTTTTATTTTTTCTAAAAAATACGAAATGTAACATACATATATTTGAATATATTTATAAAAGAAACACAAAAAACGTCAAGTAATTTATTTTTTAAAAAAGGTTAAAAATTTCATGTTACATAATATATATGTCCAAAAAAATGTAACATACAAATTTTGAACATTTATTTTTAAAAACAAGTAGGCGCTTTTTACATTTTTTTATAAAAATGTTCAAGTATATTAATGTTACATTCCCTATTTTTAGAAAAAATAAAATGTTACATAAGGTTTTCTTGAGTTTTCTTAACTCAATTGGGTTTTCTTTTTATGTTTCACCTATATATATATATATATATATATAAGGCTACGAGTTGGGTACAAAGTCCAAATTTTCTAAAAAGTGTAAAAAGTTATAAAGCATCATTTGTCAACTATAAAACACACCAAAAATCACAAATAACATAATTAAGATTACAAAAACATCATATCAATAGGTTTTGTGTTGTGTTTTGGATGATAAGGCTATGGAATAACAAACATTATCGTGTTTTATGTAGTATGTTGTGTTTTATATTCAAAGTTCTACAGTTGTGTGTTTGAAGGTGTTATGGACCACTAGGGTTTAAATATAGTATTTTAATAATCTTCACTCTATTATTTATGGGTTTTAGGTATGTTCTATGGTTGAAATTATAGTGTTTTATGACTTTTTACACTTTTTAGTAAATTAGATTTTGTAGCCGAACCCACCCTAACACACACACACACACACACACACACACACACACACATACACACATATATATACATACGCACACTAACTCAAAACGAGTGGATTCATATGGTGTAGGCTAATTTTGACTCATGAACCTAATTGCAACATGTTTATTTAAGTGTTGATACAAACGAAACCGTTTAATGTAAAAAACATATTTATCCATTTCCGTATTAATACTATAAAATAAAAAAAAAAAAGGTAAAACAAGTGCTATAAATTAACGCTACGTTTTATGTATAAAAACCGAATGTCAGATTCTCTTTTGAAACTTAAATTTCGAAATACAATGCCAAACCAATTTGATTTATGGTATAAAACACATGTTTTCAAGGAAACTATAAAAATAAATGGGTCCATTTGTAAACCCGAAAAGTTGTCCACAACACTTCATTGGTACTTTCCCTAACTTCGATTAGGCGAAATCTAAACCCATAAATTTCATGTTAGACTTGTGTATTTTTTTTGTTTTGTCTGAAATTCACACCCATGGTGAGGTTCACCTGCAAAGTGTGTTTTCTACAAACTATAGGAAGTGTTTTGTGCCATTGGATGTGTTTGATTAATGGTTAGGTTAGATGAGTGACATTTTTGTAATATTTTTTGTTTTTATATTGATTCATTTAATGGTAGAGGGGCACTTTGGTCATTAACCATGTTATAAATAAAGAAACAACCATCAAATTTTGTATTCCTATCAATTCTTCTTCAATTAACCACCAATCCCTAAAATCATGGATCTAAACATCCAAGCTATAGAAAATTCATTTCAAAGCCGGATTATCTAAATTTTCGCATTCGGATTCGCACGTGGATTTCTAAAATTTTTGGATAGTCAGATTATCCGATATCCAAAAACTAATAATTTTTTTAACTATATATAGTATACCATCACTATGTTTAGTTTGAAATATAGTAAAAATAGTAAATAATTGGATTCGGATGTGGATTTATAAAAGTTCATTGTTTTTAACGTTGGAAAATGGAAAATCGAATATAGGTTTACTTTTAATCGATGCACGAAAGGAATTTTTTGAATTTATGATGAATTCGGATATCTGTTTGGATATCCGAATCCGTTTCCAAAATTTCATTCGGATATTAATACGCACTATCCGAAAACTGGATAATCCGATTTTGAACACCCCTAATACTGGTGTGTTATACGGAATGTAAGTTGCTTATACTAATATGTTACACGGAATGTAAGTTGTTTATATTAATGCGTTATACGGAATTTAAGTTGTTTATCTAGTGTGTTATACGAAATGTAAGTTGTTTGCACCTGTAACTGATAAAACACAACGTGAATAAACTAATACCTGTTAAAACACAATGTCAAGAATTTGTTCATGAGTGATTGCATGCCATGTTAATTTGTTTAGTATGTGTTTTTTGTATTATAAGTAACTAACGATTTTGAATTCTTACAAAATATATTGTTTCCTTAAAAATCTATTTTTTGTTTAAGAGATAAATATTTAATAAGTAAGTTAATTATTCAATACTTTTATGCCATTTACTATAAAATCCCTAGGTAACATATGTCACAATGACAACACATTCTACACTTTGTAGAAATAGTAGATTTTTAGCCAAATAGAAAGAGAAGATTGATCCAATATTTTAGCGACCTCAAATGTTAAGCCAGTAATTATATGACTTTAAGCATTCATGGTTACCAATCAAACACAATGACTTGTCACAATATTGTGACAGATAAATGTAATTTTAATTGTGGAACCAAAACTTCTTTTTACCAAACCTAAAATCAACATTTTACATAAGTTATTTGATAAATTATAATTAATAATATTACTATATCAACTATTTGCAACCAAAAATATTAATGTTGGAGTTGCTTAGATGAAAGGGTAGGTAGCAAAGTGAATTTAAGTTAGAGAGTCAGGATTTTGTGTTGTCCAATTTAGCAAGAGGAGGACCACTTATGATAGAGACACTAAATAATTGCTTTGCTTTGAACGTGTTTGAATAAAGAATACAGTGATACTAATTTTTCTTTTTAAGGGAAAAATGTCATATTTTCACAACTTTTTTCAACTCGGTAACTTCATGTTTGAAGTTGGTGCTAAAAGGTAAAATCTCAAGGAGACATCTCAACTTTTTTTTGTAAACTTTGACTCACTTTGTAGTCGTTATCTTGTTTAATTTTTTTATTATAGATTAATATCATTTTTACATTTTATAGGTTAGCTCTGCTGTAATAATCGTTAGACGCTAGTTGGTCGGTAGATACATACCAACAATTAATCAAGTTTAATCGAAATAAGAATTCTTATATATAATCTTCAGTTTTATATATATACGCTCACATTAATGTGTAACTTTTTTAGCAAGACAAGTTTTAACACCCTAATCGACTCATTTTTTAAGGAGACATGATTAATAACCGAAATTAACAAGGTTTGATCGTAAATTGCCGAAATTTAGCTAGTAATTGGCCGAAATTTGTCTATAACCACCTATTTTTGGCCGATTAAGGGGTTGGTTGTTTAGCTCTTAATGGGGCTCTTAATGATTCAGATCTCTTACTCTTACTGGTTCAACACTTAATGATTCAGATTGTTTGTTTCGCAAGCAAATGTCTGACTGGTTAAGCATTATACAGAGTCTGAATGGTTAAGACCTCTAATTTGAATTGGTCATACATTTGCCTTTGAATGGTTAAACATTATATTGACTCTTAATGGTTCAGACATCTTACTGGTTCAGCACTTAATGGTTCAGATCTCTTGCTGGTTCAGCACTTAACCATTCAGAAGTTGCCAAACAGCCCCTAAGACTACGTATTGTGTTCGTTAACCGTCTAGCGATTAATTGGTTGATTAGAAGAGTATTACTCGGTGAACCTCCGACTAGCAATTAATTGACAACTAATCGAGTGCTAGTAAGGATTTTTACAATCATGAGTTAGTAGATGCTAGTAAGGAATTTTACAATCATGGGTTAGCTATACTAATAAAGGGGTTAATAAATGAATACCCACCTTAATTAACAAAACCCATGAAACTAATGATAAACAAACTTTTTTATAAAAAAAAATATAGCACAAGTAATATACATTTTAAGCATTTTGAGTAAAAAACCATAGAGTAGATTTTTTAAACAAAAATAAATAAGATGTGTTTGTTAAATACATAACAACATCTTTTATATATACAATGTTTACATACGTAACAAGAAAGTTTTTTTTAAGTATTAGGTGCTTTTTTTTAAACTATTAAAAACATGTATATTATTTACGTAACTTTTTTCATATAAAAAGTTTTTTTTTGTATTTAACAAAAAAGTTTCATACGTTTCCTCAAATAATGTGGGTTTTCAACTTATACTTCCACTACTAATAAAATATATTGTATTCGATATTGTGAACTTAGAAAAATATATATGTGATTATGAACTTTGAGAAATTACCATTTATTGCATCATCTCAACTTAAATGTGGTTGGATTTAATCTCTCCTACCTTGATTTGTGTTTTATATCCAACTTTTAAGATTATGTATTATTGCTTTAACAAAAAAAAACTACTTTTATTAGAAGAAAAATACTTAATGTTTTCTTATAGGCTCATTGGCCAAAGGCACCCCTTTGTATTCCTTGGTTGCTAAGAGTAACCATACGTGTAAACCCACAAACCTTAATAAATCATTAACTCGGCAACACATCGCTTCACAAACCTCACTCAAAAAACACTCATTTTTCCCATAATGTACAAACTCCAGATCATCACACACTTTTTTATTACATATATCTCAACAAACCGATAAACTACATAAACTGCAAAGATCGTAATGGTGATATCAAGAAACTCCAGCAAATTCTCACAAAATAACAAGAAACCATCGGCCACAAGATCAGAAGATCAAAATCACCATCATTGGATGAAACCAACGAAGAAGAAAATGAAGCCAAGAAACCATCGGCCACAAGTTAAGAAACCCTAGAAATTTCTTCGCAAAACTAAAATCGTACAGATGAAACCAATGTAGAAGATAATGAAACCAGCTAAAAGCCCACCAAAAAAAGTCTGTTGGAGGTCTGCATGTCCGGATCTAAGACAAGCCGGACGTGTGCCACATGTGGCCGAACAAGGGAAGAAATCCGTTTGGGTGACATACTAGATACGGGCGAGCAAAAACACCCCATTGTGGGTGTTCTAAATGTTAACACCATCTTTACCAGCGTGGTGGTGCTATGTCATGACGATGGTGGTGTTTTGTCTGAGAATAGTTACTTAGGGTGGGAGGTGAATTAATGTTGATTACCTCATCGATTATAAGTAAACCATAAATAAAATAATAACAAGTTATATGGTAATCGGAAGCACATGTAACATCTGGCACCTCGTGCCATCAATGTTGCCTGATTTGCCCGAGAAGACATCAGAAATTTGATTTTGCTTGCCCAAATAGAGACTTATCAGGAGGTCACCCACCAAGATACTACTCCTACCTGAACACACTTAACTATGGTGCTCTCCTCTCATCCACTAGCATTAAGCCCAAAACATATTGGTGATTTAAGAGGTGGGGCATTCCTAATGAGCCAAGAATTTCTCATGTCAATGACCGATGTGAGATTTGCTGAGGGTGTTACAATCACCCTCCTATAGACTCATCATCCTCGATGAGATTTTCCTCACCATCCCATAAGGATATGAGATTTGCCTAAAGAATCCTCCTAAACACCCTGGTGGACTCATTATCCTCGAAGAGGTTTACCTGCCATTCTAAACGATACAGGGATGGCTCTGATACTAGTTGTAATATCCGATATCTCATACCACCAATATTATTCGTTTTTCCCATGGATTTGTTTTTGGTTCCCCAAGGGTAAACTTCCATAAGGTCACCCCTCCTAATACTACTCCTACCTGAACATGTTTAACTTTAGAGTTCTCTTATCACCCACTAGCATTAAGCACAAAATGTGTTGGTGATTTAAAAGGCGATACATTCCTTATGAACCAAAAATTTCTCCTATTACGAATGATGTGGAATTTGCATAGGATGTTACAACATACGAAAGTAAGCTTTAAAAGTTGGTCACATCAAATTGTAATTAATGCTCCATATATATAATTACATTATATGTTAAGTTTAGTATATTTTTATATGATGAACACTTATAAAATTATAAAAAGAACAAGACTATAGAAAAACACAATAATAGTTTATACCAAATATGATATTCAACAATACTCAGTCAATACTAAAAATGTGAATTCTTTATTCAGGCAATACTTTTTTTAACAATTTTTACACTTAAATATCATCTAATCTTACACTTGTAATGATTTAAATTTAATGGCCAGGTTAAATTCTAATGTTTAATATGTGTAATTCGTTGTTTTTGTGTGTTTACGGTTATGGAGCATGTTTACTTAGAGGATGTTTGTGATTTTCATGTTTGAACTTTTTAAGGGCGCTTATAGGATGTATTTTGGATGCAAGTTGGAAGTGTCAAAAATGAAAGATGGAGAAAATCAAGCTTCGGTGTAGCATTATCCAACTTTTAGTGTAGCTTAGTCGTCAACATAGATGTCAACGTAGTTGGCAACGCAAAATAGAAGCCGACAACGCAGAGACCTCAGGACTGAGCGCGTAGTTTGTGCAAGTTTTGGGCACAATTTGTGCCGCAGAGCCAATCAGCCCAAAAATTCATGAATTTCACCCTTTAAAAACTCAAATCGTATGATTTTGTAACCTTCTACATACTTGATAGAGGCAATTTTGGGCGATTTTCCTTAAATCTAATCATCCCGATTTCATCGCCAATCACAATTTCACCGCTTGAATCAAGATTTGTAGACATGTTTGTGAAGATGCAAGGTTAAACACCTGTGATCATCTTCAGGGATAGGGTTTGTGTTAGTAGTTGAATTTAGTTTGTTCTCATCGACTTTTTTGGTTAGTCAAATCTTTATGTTTATATGATTTGATTAAACAATTTTGGATTAAAAAATTCAGTTTTTTGCCTGTGATCATCAACAATTGGGATAAGTTCTCGTTTGTCATTGTTCTTCTATCATTAACCATTGAATATGTTTGTGTCCTTGACACCAAGAACTAGTACTTAATTAGGTTAATATTCAATTACATCAATCATCCACTTTTACATCGTTGATCATTGCAATCAAATAAACTAAATTTTAATTGTCTATCAAAATAAGTAGGTTAACAAATTATGTCTATGTGATTTTTAACTAGTGACAAACTAGGTTATTTGATCAGCATCATAACCTTAAACCCAGGAATTGATCTTTTTTCTCAGTATTGTTTCATACCTTAATTCGAGTTTTCATTTAGTTTTTACAAACAACAAACCAAATCAACTCTAAGTTCAATTTTTATGTCTAGTTTAATTAGTAATTTAGTCTTTAGCACCTCCCACTAACTCCTTAGGGATTCGACACCCTATTTCCCCTTACTAGTTTAATGTGATTTAGAACTGATTTTAAACCTTATTTTTATTGACTTGTCGAGATCGATTTAAATTCACCCAACTTTTGTGATTGATAAATACTATATCACTAGACTATTAGCTCATAACTATTCACTCCAGTAGTTTAAGTTTTCTAAATATTAATAGAACTAATAAACACTAAAAATATGAATCTTTTATGCTATCAATAGTTAGTTTTCTAACAATTAATAGATTTAGCCAAGATTAAAAAATGTGAATCATATAACAAATCCAAAATTGGACAATTAATAGATTTAGCCAAGATAAAAGTGTTTATTGAGACATCAAATTCATATTTTTTTTATCATTAGCATTGTACAATGTATGTTTTAATGTGTTTGTTAAGAGGTGTAAATAATTCGAAATACTTGTGAGTTATTTTAGACTATATTGCTAAACGTTCAAATAAAGCTGAATTTAAATGAGATCAAGCTTGAGCTCAAATCTAAAAATAAACTTGCTTAAAAAACAAGCATGAGATTGGTATAATGAGCTTAGTTGATCTCACTACCCTAAACACAGCTATTATTAATTTATATAAGTATAGGAACTTTTACTTCATATAGAAAATATATTACATAAAAAATTATACATGCATATTATATTTTATATATTATATACACTAAATTATGAAAAAATAACTAAATAATATATGTTATTTTAAATATAAATTTATGACTATAGATACCTCTAAAAATAATTATATATGTACACAAACTATATAATAACTAAATTATATATGTGAGCCGTGGTCGAGTTTGAAAATATTCTCACGAGCTAAGCTTGGACATTGGATATGGAGCTTAAAAGGAGGCAAGCTCAAGCTCTCTTAAAATAAATGAGGGAAGCGTGAGCTTAAGCGAGCATGGGATTGCTTCGGCTCGTTACACCTATAGTCATGGGCGGAGCTTTATAGGGACTAGGGTATCTCCTTTGTTTTTTTGTCCGTACTGTTAGTTTTACTGATATTTTTAAAAGTTTCTTTAGTATAAAATACTGGGCTCTTTTGATTTGGATTTTAAAATTCTGACTCTCGAATTTTCGTTTATACTCTGCCTCTAGAGTTGCTACAGTAGTTAATTTATAGATGTTCAACAATAAAAACCAGTAGTGGTTTAGTAACTTGATGGGACATTTGTTATTAGTATTACTTTATATAAGTAAACAATTCTTTAAAATATCGATTACATAAACTTGGTCACTAAAAAGATGGTTGTCATGATCACTAAGACGTAAAAGAAAACATTTTTATAAACAAGAGTTATTAAATTTTGTTGGAGATGGAGTGCTTTCGAAGCGATAACAACATAAGTGCCCTTTAGAGTTTCAACATAGGAACCAAAGAATTATGGGTCTAAGATCTCTCATCTCACATTCACACACATATATAAAGGTGTGAGTAAAAAGATCTCAACAATTGATAAAAGAGATTTAAGGGTGAGATGATTTAAAATAGATACGCATATTTAATTAATATAATTGTTGGTTTTGAACATGTTGTTTTAACATTTGAGACATGGTGTTTTAAATCAACAACCTAACAAAAAATATACTCATAAAACGTAAACGTGAAATGCAATATATGATGAATTATAAAGAGAAATTCAACATGAGTTATAAAAAACTATGAAAATTGAATGTATGGATATCAGGCTACCACGTGTTATACATTTTGACCATTAACTTTTGTTTTCTGAATCTATTTTTCTTGTCAGAATAGATATGAGAGGGAATGTGTGAATGTGTTCATTTTTTTTATCTTCACATGTTACACATTTTACAGGTTTTAATAATAGTTTTTTTCAAAAATTTTGAACTTCAATTGTTACACTATTGTATATATATATATAGAGAGAGAGAATGTGTGAATGTGTTACATTTTTTTTTAATTTCACATGTTACACATTTTATAGGTTCAAATAACAGTTTTTTCAAAATTTTTAAACTTCAACTATTACACTATATATATATATATATATATATAGAGAGAGAGAGAGAGAGAATATGTGAATGTGTTAATTTTTTTTTAACTTTACATGTTACACGTTTTATAGGTTTTAATAACAGTTTTTTTCAAAATTTTTGAACTTCACTTGTTACACTATTATATATATATATATATATATATATATATATATATATATATATATATATTATAGAGAGAGAGAGAGAGAGAGAGAGAGAGAGAGGAGGGAAATTTGAATGAGAATGTGCTACATTTTTTTTTGAATTTCACATGTTACACATTTTATAGGTTCAAATAAGAGTTTTTTTCAAAATTTATAAACTTCAACTGTTACACTATATATATATATATATATATATATAGAGAGAGAGAGAGAGAGAATATGTGAATGTGTTACATTTTTTGAACTTCACATGTACATTTTATAGGTTCTAATAATAGTTTTTTTCAAAATTTTTGAACTTCAACTGTTACACTATATATATATATATATATATATATCGTAATTGTCAACGAGTAATCAAAACGTGTAATTATATTCAGTCGAATTTACACACACACACACATATATATATATATATTATATATATATATATATAGGGTGTTGTTGTAGAGTGAACACTGATGTATTTGTGAACTAAGTGAACAAATCCTAACCATTGATTTACATCATCAAATCGTAAAATACACTAGTGTATTTTCATTATCAAATTCTAGCCATTGATTTACACATGTGTATACACTTATGTATTGATAATTAAGGGCTAGGATTAGTTCACTGATATTCATAAATAAGGAGGTTGTTTACTAATAAACCTAGGGTTAGGATGATGTGAGAAGCACTAGGCTAATCGAGAAACTTGAGAAGCATTCTGGACCACACATTTTCCCTATGCTTTTCATAATATACACATATATATAGTTTAAAATTGACTATAATCATATGTGTATAATTCAAGATTTGATAATATACATATATGTATATAGTCAATTTTAAACTATACATATGCGTATATTATAAAAAAAACTTAGTGAAATGTGTGGTTCAGAATGTATCTTAAGTTTCTCAAATAGGGTATATATATATCCTTTCATCACCATCGAGTAACCGAAGTGTCAAATTAAATTCTGACAAAGTTATCGACATTTATAATACCTAAAAATACTTTATTTTGAGAAAACTCCATTTTCAATCAAATTTATATCAGAATGTTGGCATGAAAAATAAACATAACTTTGTATTCAGATTTTTTTAACGTTTACTAACAAAAGTTATTTAAGAAAATAAATCTAGTCTTCATGGTGGTTGGGTAGTCGAACTGGTATTTATATCTTGTTGAAGTTACCAATCACATAAGTGTAAAACATAGAATAAAAGTAAATATATAATCTTCATAGTTGTTGGGAGTCAAAACGCATAATTATATTTTGCGTAAGTTACTGATTTGAACACGTGCGAAAGTCATATTAATTTTTTAAAAAGTTAACGAACAAAAATTATTAGAAAAAAATAAAATAAACTGATAAATAAAGTATTATAAATGAAACTTAAATAGCCACATGAAACAAGAAACAATGTAATTTAGAATATTATTATTCATTCAAGTTACTTACAAGTTAATGCAACATGTGTGAGGCGTTAGAGGGGCGCCAAAGAAGCCACGTGGCGTGACTGAGCAGGCCGCATTTAGGGGCGGGGGCAGGGATTCAGGGAGAAGCATGAGATGGTTGAAGTAGAAGCAGACATTAAATTTTTCTTAGAAACTTCTCTAGCTGTTAGAAACTTAAAAAAAACTATCACTTATTTAAACATTTCATTTAAAAAAAATTCCTACACTACATACACTTCTAAAAAGATGATACCCTCCGATTTTTCTACACTAATTTCAACTCTACAATCTTTCTACACTAAACCATTTTTTAATATGGATTTATCATAGTTGTAGTCTGATTCGGAGGGGGACAAGCATTCCATGGAGACATGCAAATTATCAATCGAGTTTTTAACTAACATTGCCAAAATTAGTTCTAGTTTGCAATCGTTAACAAGACGACCACCTCTTGAATGAGAGTGTGAGACAGCTAATGAGTATTTAGTATGCAAATTTGAAAAAAATCTTGTTTATTATGCAACTCTTTCTTAACAACATTTTCACATGAATAAACAACTTTTTTGCATGTATAATTGGAGATTTGGAGAAGTGTATGATTTTTTCCAACAAAGAAATGACTTTAAAGGGAAAACATCGACTTCACTATTCGTAATAAATAAGTATAAAATACAACATTAATGATTAAATAATGACTGATACAACCCAAATGGAGGCCATCCACAACGCCCCCTTGATAGTGTAAGGGTAGCATTCAAATAGAAACTTTTTGTATTGTTTACTTTACTATGTGAATATAAAGTCTTGTTAATATTAGTTCGTTTAATACATAAATGAACGTCGCTCAATATGTAATCATTAAATATAGGATGCTAGAAGCGTATTCGGTATTATGATAACTTTTAAACATAGTTGTGTATTAAGAATACTAGAAGCGTATTCGTATAATGATAACCTTAAAACATAGTTGAAGCTAAAGGCTATATAGTTGTACATTAAATTTTAAAGCAACTACACAAAATGAATTCCACGATGAAGTGGATGTTCTATCAAACTTCTACATCATCAATATGTACACACAATTCATTTGGAAACATGCATCCAACTTTTATCGTTTATTTTCCTTCATTCTTAGAAGATTAACGTTTGTTGAAGATACCAAAGATTATCCTCAGATGATTATTATGTCCATGTTTTATTATTATAGTTATAACTTTGTAGCTTTATTTATGAATGTTTTTTTAAACAAGTTGAGATTTATTGATAATAACATGTTTACAAAAAAAAAAGTTGCAGAAAACATGGGTCATGATTCATGAAACACCAAATTAGATTCTACACAATTTTCTAAAACAAAAAGTAATCCTTCGTGGGACCCACACTTGTGCATGGACCTATCAACGATATCAAGTACGGGTCCCACATGCATGTGGGGTCAGCAATTTCCATCGTTCATTTTACTTTTCATTTTTTAGTCATGCCGTGTATTATTAGTTGGTATTATCTGAAAATAAATATGATACTCTATAGTTTAATTTAAATAAAAAATGTATTATGAGTTGTGCTGCGTTCATAAACATGGTTAGTGTAATGTTCTTTTCTGATACCTGTTAAACATTAATCATATTTCATGACTTCTACTATGGTCCACATGTTTTCATTACTTGTATATATAACTAAAAACTCCTTAAATATTTTGGTGGATATAATTAATTTAAATTTTACTTTTTTATAACTAAGAGGGTGATTGATTAATAGATTTTATAAAGAACTAGAATTTCAAAATTATAATATCTCAAGGTATATTAGATATGTGAAACTGAATTTATTAAAACGTGTCACTACTAGTGTAACATGTGAAATCCTAATATCTACACGTTATCTCTTAAACATATCAAAGTTCGCAACTTTATTCTTCCGGGTTTGTTACACGTTATTTTACAGTGCGCCTAAGCCTTAAGCCCTAAGCCGTCTGTATTGTATAACATTTGAAATTTCAAGTACAATAGTTGTTTTGAAACCAAGTCAACAACTTGTAAGTTATCACTTGCAAGTTCTCTCCAACTCTACCAAGGACCACTAGGTCGTTAAGTTCCTTTCAAAAATCTTATGTCAGTACTGATATTTTGTTGTTAACACACGTATGTATATGTTGGGATTTTTTTTATTAACTTTTTTTGAGTCATAGGAAGACTAAAAGGAATGAATTTTGACAAAAGTTTGGTTGTTTCACATAGGAGAAATTTGGAACCCCACAAGAGCTTATACGAGAACTTGTAATTCAATTCGCCAATTAGGACGAGTTGATGGCTCAATAGGGTGCAATTCATTCTTTTTCACGTGATTCATTATTGTGAGCGATGAGTGTAATGTGGTGATTTGTTAGCATGATTTTGGTGAAACACTACGTAAAGAGTTGCATGATAAGTTTAATGTGGTGATTTGGTAGCACGCTTTTGGTGAGACAGTACGTAAAGAATTGCATGCACTGATGCGTAGACACAAAGATACACCGGGTTCCTGGCCTATAGTGTCACACTATGAAAAACACAACGGAAGCAAACTTGGCGGTGACAGAAGTTGATACCCATTAGTATTTAGTGAATGTTACGTTATTTCATTTTTGGACAGTTTTTATTTTTATGATGTCATTATTAATCATAGTTTAGAAAAGAGTAAACACAACATAGTTGTTTTGATCCATCAAGAATCTTAATATATAGGTTCAAAGTTTAAGCATTGTCCAAAATAAAAGTTTATTATGAAATACATTCACCAAACACACAACGTCAGGAAAATCCCGAAGCCAACCTTAAATACATGAAAAACACTTTATCAAGTGTCAACACATTGGTTGTTGACTTCACAAATACATTTAAAAGTAAAATTTATCCCAAAAATACTTTCAAATAAAACTTTGGCGAATTTTCTTGTCAAAACTCTCTTTCAAACCCTTAAGTAAGTTTTCTTGTAAAAAAAGTCCTCTCCAAACAATTTATGTAAGTTTTCTCATTTAAAACTTCCTATCAAAACATTGGTAAGTTAAATTTTCTAATCCCAGCTTTATACATAAACTAGCTAAGAATATGACATATATCTCAACATCATAAGATCATAATCAATACAAGACAATACTTTTCAAAATAATTCACCACCATATGACAAGAGCAATTGATCAGCGACTGGGTTGTCAAATCGATAAATCTATCAACACTCCTTCATCCTATACAAGGCTAATGATTATGGCAGTTGTGGGATTGCATAGAGAGAAAATGAGTATAACAAGATACTACTAGTGCCATCCTTATGTGCAATATATATTCCTACTTTGTCGGAAATTTAATCATATCTCTTTTCAAATAAGCGATTATCCCCTAAAAAGATGTACAAAAACTTTTAGTTCCGTGTGATCATGAAGACTCGCCGAAGTAACTAATTTAAACACGATAAATCATTTTTAACATGCCCCGCCCAAAAAAATATATTATTAAAAATAAACAGTGGGGTAGTAAAACTCACCTCCGGAGCATTTAGTTCTAGCAATTATTTCCACAAATTAAGTTTGATCGACTCACGTCCTAATTCATATAAGAATGTTTTAATGACCAAATAACTTGGTAATTCTTGTTCATCCAATTTAAGATTTTTCACACAACGCTTTGTTTTATTGAAAACGTTTTTATTTTAGTTACTTTGGTGTATCTTTTAAAATTACACAACCCGAACGAGCAAGAGATTCAACACGAAAATCACCTTAATACACCCTTATATATAATATAGTATCGGACTTGTATTATTACACATAGTTATGCATCAAACACCAAATTTCACATGTCATCAAATTATTTATTTACATCCATTAAAACCTTTAAAATCAATCTAAGTAAAAATCCAAACTTTTAAGGTTTATAAAAAAATACTATATTTTTAGTATAAAATAAGCGTCTATTCACGACATGCACGTGTATAGTTTCAATCATACTATAATGTTAGCACTAAAGACATCATAAATCACCCAAATACACTTGTATAACACATTTTATCATGCAATTTGACACTTACGTGTTGATATCCTTTTAACCAACTTTATTTTTCAAAAAAATACTATATTTTTTGTAGTATAAAATAAGCGTCTATTCGCGACATGCACGTGTATAATTTCAATCATACTATAACGTTAGCACTAAAGACATCACATATCACCCAAATACACTTATATAACACATTTTATCATGCAATTTGCCACTTACATGTCGATATCCTTTTGACCGACTTTATTTTTCAAAAAAATACTATATTTTTGTAACTTTATTTTTCAAAAAAAATACTATATTTTTGTAGGGTAAAATCTGCGTCTATTCGCAAGATGCCCATGTATAGTTTCAATCATACCATCATGTTAGCACTAAAGACATCATAAATCACCCAAATATAACACATTTTATCATGCAATTTGCCACCTACGTGTCGATATCCTTTTGACAATATTACAACTTTATTTTGTATGTTTTCTTGTTTGATTGCTATAGCCATAGTGGTACCGTACAGTTACTTACCGGTTATATTACCGAATCAAGCATCTACCATTTCACTCAGTTACCCATTAGCCCTTCTAAATTATGGTTTGGAAGCCAACAAAAATCCAAATAATAGGGTCAACAACGCATTAAGCAAACATAAGTTGGAATTCTTTGGGGGCCCATTTGTTATACTCGCTCCGGGCCCATGGATTTTCTAGTGTAAGTAGGGTTTTTCACGAGCGAGCGAAACCAAGCGGACTTTTGCTCGTGCTTGGCTCGTTTACAAACTAAACCGAGCGAGCAGCTCATATAAAACCGCGTCTCAAAGCAAGCGAGCATTTTCCGAGCAGTAAATATTCCGAGCGAGCGTCGAGCGAAGTTCGAGCGATTTGGACAATTGTGTCGCGCCGATTTAAATTTGTTGAGAGAGACAATGACAATGTTGGGTTTAAAGTTCTTATATCTTTAAAAAGAGGCACATCTCATGGCATAATTTTTTTCCTATAAATAAGAATGTTGTGGCCGACAAATCGATGATCATATTGCACGAAAAATGGCGTTGAGAGCATGAATCGACTTAGGGTAACGGCAGGAAACATTGTGGCGATGAGTAAATTGGTTTAAAGTTTATCTTTTAGAATTGATATTAACTTTTTAATTGGCGTGATTACTCTAGTACATACAGATATAGTTGTAAATTTGTATATAGTGGATTAAAATCTAATAGAGTGGTATATATAAAACTATATATTTAATTTATATTTAAGTATAAATATGTATGTGTGTGTGTGTATATATATATATGCATATACACATGTTTAAATATGTATATGCATATATATATATATATATATATATATATATTATATATATATATATATATATAATATAAAAATAATAATTCGAGCCGAACCAATCCAAACAGACCTTCATACTTGGCTCGTTACAAACCAAACCGATCAGAGCGGCTTGTTTACAACCAAGAGTCAAATCGAACGAGCATTTTCAAGCAATTTCCGGACGAGCGGCGAGCAGTGTGAATGGCTCTAAGTGTAAGTAACAAATACATACTAAATGCTGTTCCCTATAATCCAAAGCACTCTCTTTAAAATAATCATAAGTTCATCATAAGCCTTTCTATTGCATGCGAGGATCTAGTTATTCTCATGCATTTATGATCATTCAAACAAAATCCAACATACTAGTATATACATGCATATATATACACGACACATACATATAAACACACACATGATTTTCATTCTTCCATCACGTACCATTCCATTTTCGATCAAAAATCATTCTTGATTACACATGCATGTAAGAATCTCATCACTAACAAACACATTTTAACACTTATACAAAACACACACTACACACTTACATACTAATGCCAGACTCTCACACACCCACTAACATCCATCAAATTCCATTTTCTTTGTTCTTTTGTTAAAACCTTACCTTGCGTGTAGAAACCCTTCTTTTTAGTGAACGAATCTTATAAACATACAAGAGTTATCAAACAAGAACCAAAACTCAAATTTTAGAGCATTCCATACCCTTGAAGCTAGAACTTGGAGGGATTGGATGGTGCGTTTTGAAGGTTTCTTCACAAAGGCTTGCTCCTCCTTCACCAAGGTGTTTGGAATCACCAAGGAAGTTTCAAGGGTTGGGATTTTAGAGTTTGAATCTTCAAGGTTAAGCAAGAGACAAAAATAGAGTGCGGGAGAGAGTTTGGCCGAGAGAGAGAAAGAGAGATTGAATGAGAGTGTGTGTTGAGTGTTGTGTTACTGGTGTTGTAGAAAATCTAAGACATTTGGCATTCATGCATGAGAGCTAGATGATAGGTTATGCATGGTGTTAACACATGGGGTCATGTGGGTGTTACTCACCAAACTTCATATATTATTATTATTATTTGATAAAATATAAGTATTTATATATATATATATATATATATATATATATATTAAATAGAGAGTATCATGAGAAAACTACGTATAAATGAGAAAATTAAAAAACATATCAACTTTTTCTTTTAAAAAATTGCTGCTATTTATGTATAAAAAACATTTTTTTCAAAAAAAAAGTTGTATACACATTTGCATTATATGCTTAAAGTTAGCTTTTACGTTTAGTCTAGCTTTTAGGATTAGGTTTTTTGGGGGTTTAGTATTAAGATTAGGTTTTTTGGGTGGTGGTGCGGGTTTGGGGGTTTAGTATTTTTTTTTTCTTTTGGGGGGGGGGGGATTACATTTAGGGCTGAGTTTTGTGTTTTTATGGGAATGGAGGTTTAGGCTTTTAGTGGTTGGGGAGTGTTAGGTTGTTTAGGCTTTTTCGTATCAAATATAGCGATTTTTATTAAAAAAATCAAAAAAAATGGTATGTTTTTAGGCTTTTTTAGTTAGTTTTTTGTTTTCTTATTTAAACTAGTTTTCTCATGATGCATATTTTTTAAATAAAAGGATATTTATCTAATAAGTGGGTGTAACACTTGAAGATTTATCATAAATATTATGCCGTTAAATATTATTTTTATGAATTCTATAAAATTAGTCTATCATAATATTATTGGATGTTAAATTATATGTCTCATTTAGTAAGAACATTTAGTTGTATAAGATACACGCGGTATCGATACGCGATCAAAACCACAAATTTAGGTTTTTAGGCGTTTTAATTAATTTTTTTACTCATATATATGTTTAGAAATACTATTTCAATTATACAAAAAAAAATTAGGATTTTAAGATTTTAACATTGACCGGGTTGTCACCGACGTTCATTTCACAGTTTTATTCATTACACGATAAGATTTTTACTAGATTCATCAAACATAATCATATATTAAATTTGACTTGCTAGAACTTCAATGGACTACAATTAACATCAAATTAATCCAAATAACCTTTTTATTTATTTAAACATATATTACATTAGTACAAAATTTAAAATATCCAGGTGTCACGTGTAGAAAAACAAAAACGTTGGTTTGAAACATGGCACTCAAACATATGCACTCAGGATGGTCCAATCAACAAGTACAAGTGGTGTCTGTTCGTAGGGATGCCAAGGCCAAATCCAGTCTATAGAGTGCATGTGTGCCATTATACACAGCACATTATTATTTTTATCATAGATAACACATTGAAATTGTTAATTCTCTAGCCTTAATTTGTATCATAAACTCATGTAAGTTTGTTGCCATAACAACAAAGTTCTCGAAATTCTTGTATACAAAAATCTCCACAACACTCACTAGCTACTTCATCCATGTTATCACCTTATGTGCAAATATTGATTCGCATTCTACACACGTTGCTTTTTATATATTAGGAGATAATTCAACAAACTAATGAAGCCCGCATGTTAAACAGACCAGGGAGAAATTGATTTACGATAAAGATTATTCGTCTTGAAGTACAAATGGTTACAATTTAAAACTGAGAAAAATATTTTTGTTCTTTATTATTAACCTTCCTTAAGTTTAAAACCAATCATTTTCAAAATTAATGTTCCAAATTTTAAAATATACCTTACTAGTTGATCTTACCTTCCTTATCACATTCAAAGGAAGCATACCGACAGTTTATGAGATATAGAGATATCATCTATCATGTGACTAGAACAACCTCTATCAACATACTGAATATTGTTGATAGTCCTCATTGGTTGTACTTGCACGAATAAAGAGACCAGTTAGACATATATACCAAAGCTATAGTGATCCAAGGTATTCCCAAAGCATCAATATAAAACATGACGTGGGTGAACGTGGTTATAATTTTCTGTTATATTTTAAGCACTTTTTACTCGTGGATCAAATTTTTTTTTAAAACCCGATACAATACTACCACTCTACACACATTAGGGCAAGTGCACCCATCGTGAACGTAGTATAGTGATGATAAGATACCGAGGTCGTCTAATGACATAAGAGCTTTTAATATTGGCTTATCATTAACTTCTAATCTAACCAAATTTTGATAAAAGTTTTGAAAGTTTTAAAAGATAAAAACTAAATGTAAGAACGTAAATAAGTAAATAAAAACGAATAGACAAGAAAGAATCACTTGGTTTCGACTCCTCTTTTATATATCCTTTGATTATTTCCGCACTTTGCGCTTTTAAAAGATTATCTTAGTTATAGTAGTAGACCCCTTTGTGAAGGCGATGTTACCCTCAACCTATTGCTTTGAGTCAGCAGGGATACAGTCTCCCAAGGTCGGAATATTGAAAGATAATTAAGTAATTTATTAATGCGAAAAGTGGTAGGTCCTTGTGAAGGTGACTTTACCCTTTGCTATATTGGACTGAGTCAGCAGGGATACAGTCCCGCAAGGCTTGATAAAGTTTTCATAGTAATTTATATATAAGGGGTTCAAGCTGTTCTTACTTCCCCCGATTTGATGCTATTTGCCTCAAGGGAAGTCCTATACACTGAACGAGACAAGAACTTTACCCAAACATCCTTCTAACCCCCTTCCATGTAGTTAACGCGCTTTATATAGACCGTAAAGACACGAATGAGTGAATCAACGAAACATGAAGAAATTTTTAAACAAAGTTCACTTTCAATATAAAAACTAGTTATTAAAGTCGTTAATACATACCCAAATAAAAAGTAGCCAAAGATTGGAAATCAAAAGTAACACATAAAAGATTTGTCTTCACCAAGTGATGTAAGAGATTTAGCCAAGCATGACATTTGTTTAACAAGAACTCTTACGATCAATCTTGGATCCCAATAATACTACACACTCTAAAGATAAAAGATGGATGATAGTGGTGGTATTGGTGTTCTGGTGGTAGTGGACTGATGGCAAGTGTGAGAGAAGTGGTTTGCCAGGGGATGCCTTTCTCATGAACCAAGCACCTCTATTTATAGCTAAAAACAAAAGGCGACCACGACCCTGTGGTGGATTTTTTCTCTCCCTTCATTAACTGTAAATGTCAGGTCGTTGTACCAACACGCCGTGGTGACAGAGCACGACCCCGTGGTCAGTGTACTTGTTCTACTATCTCAGATTCTGTAAATTTAGAGTTGACCACGACACGTGTTGAGCTGGCATGGCCCCGTGTTGGTTGTCTTTTGCTATTTTTTTTTTGCAGAGAATCTTGAATGGGCACGGCCCATGCCTGGTGGAAATGGTCCCGTGCCTGAGCTTTGTATTCGTTATTTTTGTTGTTTTGGATGTGATTGTGGGATCGCATGTCGTGTCAATCCTTCTTCTTAGTATTTGTGTTGGTTTCTATTGTTAATTTGTTCCTTTTATTCGTTTAAGCTCTTTTGATCATGTAATTTTAAAGTAAACAAAGAAACATGCTTATTTCCAACATTAGTATAAAAAAAGATTGATATTATGACTTTTGATGTAATTTATAGGTTGTATTTTGCAATCAAAACACTTCATGTAAGCACATGTCATTATCTTCTTAAAAATTGGTGATGCTGTTTCCTTTGGTCTTGCCTTCCAAATTTGTTTAAGCTTAACAAAGGCTTTAGTTTCTTTTGCTAAAACTGTTGGTTTACTCACAACTTTTGATTTAGAAACTAATTTTTGTTGTTTATCATAATTTCTTTTGTTCTTAGCAGCATTTCAATCATTACCATATAGGTTAACTTTGGGATACTTATTCTTCATTGCCTTAGGTTTCTCAACATTCATTGACTTAGAATAAAAATTTTCCCTTAGTGAAACCCTCTGGTTATCATGTAATAGGTCTCATAAGGTTGATGGATGCAATTTCTTGCAATGTGTCCAGCGTTACCCCAATTGTGGCATGTTTGCTTCCTTGAGTTAGAAGATAACCTGAAAAGTCTAACCACGAAAATGATTGTCACATCTTCTTTTTGAAGCATTTTCAAACTTCCTGTTCTTCTAAGCATGGTTTTTCAAACCTCTTATGATGATGATAATCATTATTTGTATAAAATTCACCTTTAGTAAAATGCTTTGGTGACGCACATGCTTTTCGAACAACAAACTTAGGTTTTGAACCCTTGTTACCGTTTCCATTTACCCTGCACTCTTCATTAGTTGAATGATTGAGATCATATTTTTCACATTTACCTTTTATAGCAGGCTTCACAAAAACAATTTTAGAAACAATTTTCACATAATCATTTGCAACATAAGTTTTAAAAACACCATTTTTATCATAATTTGTCCAAACATTTGAGTCAGTTTTATTCTTACAAACATAATCTCCTTCACGCTCATCATTCTCCTTATTACTATCATAATCCTCAATCTCTACTTTATCTGCACATGAGGTAGAAGCATGAGTTTTATTCACACCTTTAAACTCAGGATCGATTTTCATCAAAGATCCTGGCCAACATATTTTGATTGTATTTATTTTCCATGTTGCATATGTGCCACGTTTGCCTCTTCCTCCTCAATATAAGGCATACGTAAGTAATTATCATTAATAGGCGGTGGCACATTGGTATAACCAAGACCTGTTTTATCTTTCCCGTGAAGTTGTCTATCAAGTATATTATCAATATTTTGCTAGACACTTCAAATTTCATGCAACTATAATTGGTATTTTCAATTTTTGCCTTAACTTGCGCTAGTTAAATCTTGCATATGTTGCATATCATCTCTATATATAGAGTTTTCTCATTGATTGCATTATTTAGTTTAGTAATGCCTTTCTTTTGAGCTTATACTTTCTCTCTTAAAACTTTGTCGTTTTTAGAAAGAGTGTTTTTGGAACATTTAAGGTATTCTATTTCTCTTATAAGTCTACATTATGAGATCTATATAATGTTACCTTATTAATGCAAGATTGATAACGCAAAAGATCATTTACCTTAATAGTAGTGGGAGGTGATTCCAGGAAATTAGTCACGAATGCATTCATATTGTTGATATTAAGAGCCTCGAGCTGATCATTCCAGTCATAACCTCTAGTTTATTGTGCCATTAAAGCTTGATTCTTTGCTACACCAGTAGAAGATGATTCCACAATAAACGAACCACCATCAGCAATAACAGCCTTTTCAGCATTCTTATGAAAAATATTTGTAACAATTGTTTAATCATACTTTTATTAGTGAATATCAAACAACCTACTTGGCACACACATGCAACCTCCACCAACCTCAAAGAAGTAGAAAAAGCCAAAAGTTGAAAAGGCACGACCTTGCACACCCATGTGTACAATCGCGCTTAACCTTGCCACATAATAGACAAAGCATAAAAGACAAAAAGAGTCACATATACGATAGTGGACGTAACATCCGACCCCTCTCACCACCAATATTGTCCGCTATGCCCCTGATGGGTTGCCCATCCAGGAACTCACGACTTTGTTTTTGGTTGCCCCGATGGAGAGTTCCCAGGAGGTTACCCATCCTTGTATTACTCTCACCTGAGCACGCTTAACTGTGGAGCTCTCATCTCATCCACTAGCATTAAGCCTAAAACGCGTTGGTTATTTAAGAGACATTGGATTACTTATGAACCAGGGATCTTTCCTGACCACGACCAATGTAGGATTTGCCTAGGGTGTCACAATGGTCCATGTTAATCTTTGGGTAGTCGGTTTCGTTACATTCACCCCCCCTTAGGGACTCAGCGTCCTTGATGAGGTTTGCCCCACCATCCCGAACGGCTCAGGAGTGGCACTGATACCATTTGTAACATCCGGCCTCTTGCACCACCAATATTGTCCACTTTGCCCCCGATGGTTGCCAATCCAGTGACTCACGACTTTGTTTTTGGTTGCCCCGGTGGAGACTTCCCGGGAGGTCACCCATCCTAGTACTACTTCCACCTGAGCACGCTTAATTGTGGAGTTCTCCTCTAATCCACTAGCATTAAGCCCAAAACGCGTTAGTGATATAAGAAGCATTGGATTACTTACGAACCAGGTATCTCTCCTAGTCACGACCGACGTAGGATAACCTAGGGTGTCACAATGGTCTATGTTAATCTTTCGGTAGTGGTATCGGTATCGTTATAGTGGACATAACGGAAGATGCTGTCTTGACACATGTCCTTACGCATGGTCGTGCATAGTCCATTAGTGCTTACCAGATTCCGACAAAAAAATCCCGAACTCCGTTAGTAGCCTATAAATATCCCTTATGTTCCTCATTTCAAGTGCGCCTTTTGGTGTTATTTTTTTGTTCTTTCCTGTGCTTTGTTATCCTCTTATGCCTTAGTGACAGGTTAAAGAGAGGGGGTCCCAGGCCTTAGAGACGACCAAACCCCTCTCCGAGGATAGAATCCCAAAATTCTACCTCAATTTCCCTTTAAGTATATGACATCAGTAGCTTAGTTTACCTATAATGTATTATCAAGGGCCGAGGAATACTTTGTATGCACTTTCAAATAGATTTAGATCATCACACAAGTTGATAGTCGACACGGGTAGAGGGTTGTCATCTTCAATGGTTGTAACCATTTAGTTTCTCTCAATTTTGGATATGTTAAATCTATTTAATTTAGCGTTTGATTTTCAGTTAATAATGTGTTTATCTCTTTACTAATTCTTGATATATTATCTTTTGTGATAGAAATATCTGACTTCTAACAAATTAATTTAACAACTTAACTTGACTTACTTAACTTAACTTTAATAACTAGGAATGCGTACGGCTTTGGGTACCTTTAATACCTTTAGTGAGATCTGGTGGTAAGCTTTTTGTATTGAACCAAATCTTATGAGTAAAGCTTTTGGCGTTGAACCAGATCTTACAAGTAGGTTGGTATGGAACCATATCCATCATACTAGGCTTCTTGTATTGAACTAGATTCGAGTCAAAAGTTTCTGATACAACAACGAATCATGTGAAAGCCTTCTAGTATTTCACCAGATCCTAGGGAGCTTCTGGTAAACTCTAGATTTGCTTAGGGGGTAATAGTTACAATAGATTAATAAAAAGGGGTTGAGTAATCCGGCAAAGTAGCCCGATTCCAACTAGAATTATTGCTTTGTTTATTCGGAACATCATTAATTTGGAAGTAATTCGCCTCAGGAATATCCTATCTGGAATCATTAGTTTAAGCTTGAAAACAAAAACTAAAAAGATATTAAAGAAAAGATTGCTTTAAACCAGTTTTATTGTAACATAATGTTTACTAGTTCTCAAAATAGAGATGGTTAAATGAAGAGTCTATACACCGACAACTTTAAAGCAGTCCATCACTATGTTCCTATAAACTTGTAAACGAGGTAACCTTAACATGAGCCTCTTTCCATTTTCATTACTAAAATGATAATCAAATAAGAAACCCGCATCTTAAAGAGCAACTCGGCGGTGGTACGGATTGTTCGCAATACCCTAAAACTTTCCAAAGAGTTGTACAAATTGAGTAACCAAAGTTGGAGCTGAGTTAGCTAGGAACACTAGCTTACAGGCGACAAGTCCTTTCACATTTTCCAAACCAGTTGACTAGTTATAAAATATTAATATTAAATAAGGAAACCTTATCTAAGTGGACCTCATGTTAATTACAAGATTTACTAACCTACTTATATATAAAAAACCTATCAGACAACAATAAGGGTTGAGTAGGGGAAGTCTTGATTCTTATCTAGACTATACTACGATGTAATAGGTCCGATTGTCTATTTTGTGTATTTTAGTTCAAAATAATAAATTAAATTTAAAACCTTGAAAAAATGATCAAAGTATCACCTAAAGGTTACTACTAAAACAACATCTCTTGCTCAAACACACACATGATATCACATTTCTTCTGGTGATTAAACTTTGACTTGGTTGAAATCATTGTTTCAAAGTCATTTTGAGTTCTTTGACAATAATGGCAACACAGTAGGTCAATGTCTCATCAATCATTAATCATTCAATGGTACTAACGCAAACTGATTTGCATGACATTTCCTCATATATGATACATGGACCTTATTATATATCCCTTAAAGATCCCAGGTAATCCAAGCGTTATGTTGCAATTCCGGCCCTTATAGTAATCTTGAAATGTCCGATAAATCTTGATTCAATTTGCACCACTACCTAAACCACATCTCACATCTCCTTAGAAAACTTTATACTTAGGCATTCCTATACTTGAGTGGTAACTAGTAGAACAGATCCTAACACCACTCGATTCAAATACAAATTGACAATTTGTTCCATAGAAAATTAGGTAACCGATATACAATCACTTAGATAGTATCCAAGCTTTTTCCCACTTGAGACAATTTCATCGCCAGTCACATAATCATACATCCACATCAAGATTTCGTAACACTGAATCTTTCCATAGGACTTGTTAAATATATCAAACATTATATATATATATATATATATATATATATAAAAATTAGGATTGATTCTAGAGTGAATACTAGTGTATTTACGAACTGAGCGAACAAATCCTGACCATTGATTTACACACGTGTATGGCCAGGATTAGTTCGCAAAATACACTAGTGTTCACTCTTGAATCTAATCCTATATATATATATATATATATATATATATATATATATATATAGGAGAAGGATCTGTTAGGAACCACCCTTTATTGCGAGAACCAATGTGAACACAACCAAAAAAAACCTAAAAAACCTAAAAAAATAAAAAAAATCACAATTTTTTTTAATTTTTTTGGAAAAGATCGCTATTTTTCGTCACTAAAAAAACCAATTTTTTTCGAGTAACAATTATCCATGCACACTTGTATATGTATCATTTTTTTGACAAACTCCGATATACATTACCAATATTAGACAATTGCACTTTCATTTACACTACCATCCATAATACACTATTTTTTAAATTAACAATATTAGAAATGCATATGTGCATCTATATATATGAACATGATATAATGTGTTTTGGTACACTGCTTTGAATACAATTTCCCTTTCATCTATTATACCACACATAATACACTACCATTACCTCCTACCATCCATAATACAATACCATTACTTTCTACTATCCACAATACAATACCAGTACAAATATTTCACTTTATTACATGTATATCAACACCCTTTATACCATCCAAACAACATATTAAATCATAAAGTGACAAATATAACCAACCCATCAACCACTAGATATAACTAACCAAAAAACATGTATATGGCATACTTTATCATTCATAATCACAAATGTTTTGTACCAAAACATGTCATATCATGGTTATACATAATGATGCACATATGCATTTTTAATATTGGTAATGTAAAAAGTAGTGTATTACAAATGGTAATGTAAATGAAAGTGCAATTGTCTACTACTGGTAATTATTACGGAATTTGTCCAAGAAATGATACATATGTACATGCACATCGATAATTGTTACTCGAATTTTTTTGGTGACGAAATATAGCGATTTAAAAAAGATATTAAAAAAATTGTGTGATTTAGATTTTTTTAGGTATTTTTTTGTGTAAACATTGGTTCTTGTAGTTCTTATAATAAAGACGGTTCTCTCATGAACCATACCCAATATATATATATATATATATATATATATATATATATTATATATATATATATATATATATAAGTGTAAGATAGGAATCATAGTTTTATTTTGCATCATCATAAATGTTTCTCCTCTAGCAACGCTCTTCTATGATATTATACATATATGTTGGAATAGTATAGGTATATTATAGTGGTTAAGTGGCAGTGCCAGCGATGGATAGAATTATATAAAGAAGGAAGAATGATCAAAGCTTGTTCCCCTGCTCTGATAAAAGCTAACTTTGATTTTAGAGGGTTTGGATCCCACCAACTGACCCAATACCTGGACTGATAAGGTTTCGGTCCCACTCTCATTCAAATATCTTTTAATAATATAACAAATTTATTTAATTCCCATACGATTGTCACAAGACAACCTATCTATTTATTTATTTATTATAACTTTCTTATCCAATACTCATTTTTCTATATTTACATTTAATAAAGGTATATTCATTGTTTAAATATAAAACCACACATGTTTACCAAAAATTAAAATGCTTATTATGCTAGATTTATGCAGACTTTAAATCAATATTGTTAAAATCGTAACGACTAGGCACCAGATTTTAAACCAATTTGGTTGGCATCAGTTAGACATGCCAATGTTTTTTTACAAGTCATGTTGAATAGGTTTAATTTTCTTTAAATTTTTTGTTTGGATTAAAATATTTAAACTTGTGATCTATCGTACATCGTGTTCCCGGATCAACCTAGCAAAATATGGTTGTTGAATTTCTTGATAGTTGATTATATATTCTTTATTTTAGAAAAGTCTTTTCACTATTTTTTTTCTAAAATAAATAACTTTTTTAACGTCAAACTAATCTATTGACTTACTAAAAATACTCTTATTTATTTTATACACACAAGATAACATAACCATATACTATTTAAATTTAAGGTAATACATAAATAAAAAAAAATTTATTATGCAATCAGGTTTTTGAGTCAGATTTGTTTTTAAAAAATTGCAGTACTTCTTTTAACGTATTTGAATAAAGTTAGAAAGTGACGTCATTTCAGATTTTCACCGTTGGGTAATATCCCTATCAAACGTCACGAGAATGACACGGAATTTCATCCGCGGTAGATCCAAGAAGTTACCATTTCATTTCTACACGCTTTCAAGATGTCGTTGAATTAAATCATTAAAGTGAAAAATATGATATTCACATTAATCATAATTTTTAAATAAAAAATAAATAAATTCATATATGGGACCTTTTCTTTTTCTTTGTAATGATTAAAACCAACAATACACACTGTTAAAAATTCTCTCTCCAAACGCTTGCAGATCCTCATAAATAATCACACAATTAAAAATAAAAAACTTCAAAAAAAAAGAAAAAAATCAGCATAATATTTTTCAAATTTTTTGTGCAAATCAAAATCAAAACCTTGTGTGCTTACACATCTACTTTAATCGAAAACCATTACGAATGATGGCTAGTGCTATCATGCTGGTCATCGCCCGCCGTGATGAGACTGCGATCCACTCGCTTGTTGTTCCGATGACCGGGCCCGAATATCGGCCGGTAATGATTTAACCCGGCAAGCATGTTCAACTGCCCTTCCGTAAAACCACCACCGCCGATTCCAGCTGACAATTGCTGACTTGGCAAAACTGCGACTGGAGTAGGAAAATTCATAAAATGCAACCCGGTTGAAACCGGACCTCTATACAAACCCGAATTATTAACGGCCGGAAAAGTCCAAACCGGGTCGCCACCAACGCTCATTTGTTGATTAGAATTCGCAACCATCCAAAAGTTCGCAGGTACGGATGCATGATTACCCGACATAGAACCCGAACTCGACTGCAACATATAATTCCCCATCTGTTGTTGTGCGTGTGTGTGCGCGTGTGCGGGTAACTCCGGATCACTCGGAACCCTACGTTTTCTTCCTAAACCCTCTTCGGGTTCGGATAACTCAACCGAGTTATCCCTATTCTCTTGTTTCGCTTGCAAAATCTGATTCAGATTCGTTGATGACCCAAAATTCAGAAGATTTGACGAACTGTTTTCAGAAGATGCCAACCCAATACCCGGAAAAAGACTCCGGTTATGTGGGAGGGCGAAATTCGGGTTGAAATAACCCGATCGGAGCTGAGAAGGGACCTGCATAGTGGACCGGAGCTCCGAAGAGAGATGTTTAGTGAAGTAAAGTTAGCTGGAATAGTACCAGTGCCAGTGGCTGCAATAACAGCTGGCTCGGCTTGTTGAAGTAGCCACTCGATGGTTTCGCCATCGGTTTTGTGGCCGAGCTCGCGGGTTAGTTGGAAGACCCGCGCGGCGCATAGGGCGGGCATGCGGATGCGGCGACCGCGGCCGTCGACTTTCGTGTGGCGGTCTTTTGTGGAGGTTCGTTTTGGTGGGAGTCTTTTTGAGAGGTCGGTGTCGGCGGCGGCGGTGGTGGTGGTGATGAGTTGGCGGGACGGGTAGGCGGAAGTTGCGGCGGCGGAGGAGGAGGAGCAGGCTTCGTCGTCTTTCTTTTCGAGGAGTTGGAAGGGGAAGTTGGGACGATGGTGGAAGTGATCATCACCACCATCCATGAGAAAACAGTTTTAGGGTTGGGGGGGGGGGGGGGGGGTTATATAACCTTAACCTTAATTCTCTCTCTAAACTTATAGATATGGAGGAGTGAATCTATGAATGTGTGATGTGGGTCTTGTTTTTCTTTCTCTTTCAAGACCATATAACAAACAGTCTCACTCTCTTGAAATGTTTTTATTTTAGAGAGAGAGAGAGAGAGGGAGGGAGAGAGGAGGGCAAACTTTAAGCAACAAAGATAATGAGTAGGAATTATATGTGTGAGCTTTAAAAAGCAAAATGAAATGAAAATGAATGAAAAGAACAAATGTGAATAATTGTAATTGAAATTGAAGGAAAGGGAAAGGGAAATTACATGGTTTGCATTATATTTGGGGGACTTTAGAAAGAGAGTGTGAATGATCAATATACTCTTAATATAGACAATTAAGATAGAATTAATGATTATTACTTAAGTGATTGACTTTAGTTAATCAACTTTTGCTTTTACCTTTCTGTTTTAGCTAATAATTTACCAGGACATTTATAGGCTAATCACATTGATACTTTTTGCAAGGGTTAAGAGTTTTACATATGATTGAAGATTTGGATGTGTGATTTGAGATGGTAAATAACATTGTTAGTTTTATTATGATGGTTAGAATGCGTGATTAAGCTCTTGCTAAGTAGGAGTATGTTTATAGAGAATAAATGCGTATCTTCTTGTTGGAGGAGATTATGAGTGTTTATAGGCAAGAAATCGACCTGATAAAAATTTAGTTCGTAACCGTTTAATCATCGTAACGATGAGAGTGCCTTGTGGCACACTATGATGTGTTAGAGAATTCACAGTAGTTTCTTCATTTCACCCTACATCTCAAAGTTATAGACAAAAAAATAGAGTTTTCTTTTATTTAACATATGTATTAGGTTCTCTATTTTACTCTATAACTCGAAAGTATATAGTAGAAGTAAATTCAATCTCTATATTTCATATGTTACCATTAATTTTTAAATTAAATGTTGTGAATGTATCTGATCAAGAAAAAAAAACTAATAAAATAAGTGTTCGTGAATAAGATGGAGATAAAAATAAAGAATGAGATTTGGGAAATTTTTGAAATATAAACAAAGTTTTGGGAAAAAAGTGATTTTTAGTTAAACTATAGAGAATTGCACAGAGGTTCTGATGTAAATATCATAAGCTATGGTTTAGATTAAGGGTGTTTTGCATATTTCTCCTTAAAAATCATCTTAATTGTATATTTACTCAATCTCAAACTAAAATTGCACATGTCCCCTTTCTTAATTAAAACAATTACAAATTTACCCATTTTAATTTATTTTATTAAAAATAAATTATGTAATACCATTTTACCCTTACTTATACTAAAACTTCAAAAGTTACGTATTTAAGCATTTTAACAGTTTTTTTTCTATTTGTTATTTATATCATAATTATCATTGTTATTATAACAATAATGTTTCAACTTAATCATCCTTTCCACGTATTAATATTTAACACTCTTTTTACTATGAATTTTTATAACCTCCATTTTCTTAATTAAAATACAATTTTATTACATAAATAAAGCAACTGGATATTCCTCAAACCAAACCTGCAAGTGTCCTCCTCCTCCGAGCCAAGATTACCCTTAATTCATTCATATATATCTACTTTAATAACGATGATTTGTTACAGAAGATAATTTAATATATATTAATTACACAATTTATTTGGGTCAAGCCTGAATCAAATCTCATGACCTCTCAATTGAAATCCCTTGCTGTGAAACCCAGGAAGATGGTTAAATAGGAAATATGAGATGGCTGAAAGGCAATTTTGTCATGTTAAGAAATTTTATTAGAAGGGGAAATATGCAATTTTAATTTGGGCTTGGTATACATACAATTGACATTGTTTTATGGGGAAATATGCAATTGTCCCTTAGATTAACTCAATGATTTAGTACCATTTATGTACTAGGCATACCATCTATACAATGCTAATATTTATGTGACACATGCTTGGAAACATGGTTTTGTGTATGGAAATGTTTGATGATATGAGATTACAATGGGGTGAATTTGGTACTGTGACATGTACTCTTTCTAGTCTTGCCCAGAGCATGAGGATGCATATGTTCATATGTGTCTTTATTGTGTTTGACTAGATGCTTATAATTTTGATTGGCATGATCCATGTAGTATTTCTAACTAAAAGAAAGAATACACATATACCTTGTATTAAGTTAATCTAACACACAAAGAACATGTAAGTTAAAATACGACAAAGCCTGAATTTTTAGTTCGCTTAGGCCTACAAAAATGTCAAGTCGGCCCTGCTTATATTTATGAGTTGGAGGCATAATTATAATGTTGGATGCATGTTGTAAATGAGTTTGACGCACCATTGTAAAAGGCATATGTACATACCAATGCGACACTCAACTTAAAGAAAATAAAATAATAGATTTTATACCAATGTTACGAACAACTTAAAGAGAATAAGATAATAGATGTTATGATATAATTTTTTTAGATATAATGAAGTATAAAAGTTGTTTTGAGTATTTAAAAATTGATAGAACTATACGTAAATAAAAAAAAGTCAAAATATGTGTGTGATTCACCATTTAAACCATGTTTTAAATTATATTATTAGTTAAATCTTGTTACCGCATCAATTTTAACCATTAAAAAGATTGATCTAACGATTCAAATTCCTTATTACGCTTTATATGAAAATTTTATTTTGTATTTGATCTGCTATATTTACACACACGTGTGCGTATAGATACATTATGGAGAGAAAGACATTAGTTCCCATTTTCAAAAGAAGTTGAAAGCGTGAGAAATATACGAAGTTGCTTCCAGCCATTGATGTAAAAAATGCAATTACAATGTTTAAATAGTGTGAAAAGTGAAAACAAAAAGAAAATTCTGATTAACGGATGGAAGAGTATTTCTATCAAAATCACTGAAGATTTCTTAGTGGTTTTGGGAAAGTAAGAACTCTTGCGAACAAACAAAACTACTTTTTTTTCGCTTCAGAGTGTAAATTCTATCGAAAAACTTTAAAAATTCGACCCCTCCCTATTTAATAGGACAAACTCCGTCACTATAATCAAGTGATGAAGGTGAAACACGAACATAATATGAATAAATGACATAAAAGCATTAAAAATAATACAAGTAAAAGAATTATATAATATCATTCCTCTTAATATCATATGCATGTGTGATAATCAATGTTTAGATATAGGTGGATGACAAAGTTTTGTTGTTGCTCGTGACAATTTCTATATGTTGTGTTATTATATTTAACCGGTTAGTTTTACAATGTTGAGTGATTTATTGTTTAACTTGAGTGATTTTGTTATAAACTGTGTTCTATGTATTGCAAACTAATGTTAGTCAGGAACAGGTTCATATGCGTGTGTGATAATCAATGTTTAGCTTTGACGTTGAGTGTCACTGAATTAATAGGTTTGTGTTACTGTATTTAGCTAATAAATTTTACATGTTGCGTGATTATGGTTACCGTTGCGTGATTTTGTTATAAACTCTGTTTGATATGTCTGATATGTTGTTTAATATAGTGTTTAGAAAACCATGTTTGATTATTTATGATATATGTGATTATATCACAAAATATGCGTGATTATTTTCTATATGTGTTGTTAAATTGTGTGTGTGACTATTTCCTGAATATTGTTAAAATACTATTGGTGATTATTTATGATATGTATGACTTTATTTGTGTTTGATTTTTTTAGTTAGACAAAGAGAACGTTTTAAGTTCTGATAACAATAAAAGAAAAATGCAAATGGTTAGGCTCTAATTACGAGTTCCAAAACACACAAGAGAAAAAAAAGAACCATACATGCGACATTTTTTCACAGATGAACAAGAAATATACTAAACGTTTATAAAAAAACCCTATGAAAATAAAAAAAAAATCTTAAATTGTATCCGGGAGAGATACACTAATTTTCTAAGTAATCATTTTCTTACATAATGCATATTAGGGTGATAACCTAGAAGAATAAACAACGCTAATAAAATTAGACAATGTTGATATTCTTCCATCCTCTTGGTAAAATTAGACACTACGACATTATTTGATAGAAATGTACAACTTCTTACGGCTCAAATCGAATGGAAATTACACCCTTCATTTGAGCATAATTCTATAATCTATATACATAATATTTCCTACTATTCTAATGTATGAAAGTTGTATTTTTGTGGAAAATTTGGATACCCATAAATAAGGAGGTTCAAAGGACTGAAGTCTACGAAATCAGATTTTGGGACCATAATAGTCTCATTCTTAGAATGTAGGGACTGAAATCCAACAGTTTTTAGTAATGCAGGCTATAAGTATAGACTGGTCAATAGTTGATGGACTCCTATGTACTGGATGAAATAAGAAGATCAAATAGGCAAAAAGAAAAAGAAAACGACTTTGTTGGCATCTTTTTCCTGTAGTCTTTCAAAAAAGGAATTTCTTTTTCACCTTTTTATACATTTTTAACATTTAAAACTATATGATAAAATGACTGCCTTAATCGTTCGAGCTGGTAATTAGTGCTGCAAACGAACCGAATAAACACGAACAAGTCTTTGTTCGTGTTCGTTTGTTAAGAAATATATATGTTAACGAACTGTTCATGACCAAACGAGATTTTATGTTCGTGTTTGTTTGTTAAGGAAATGAATTTTTTCATGTTCGTTTGTGTTTGTTTGTTAATTTAGATAACGAAAGAAAACGAACGATGATGAACACAAATGAGCACAAACTAATGTTCATGAACACAAATGGTAACAAACGAACACAACAAACGTGCAAGAACAAAATATATAATACATTAATACTTATTAAATATTTTATTTGTCAGAATTTTGAAGTATTTAAATAAAATATAAAAGCTAAAAACGCTAATGAACTATCGAACACAAACGAACACGTTATGAACGTTTACGAAAATAAATGAACGAACACACCCTCTGTTCATGTTTGTTCATTTAACTAAACGAACGAAATTTCTTGTTTGTGATCGTTTGTTTAATAAACGAACGAACACAAAAGAACTTCCCGCCGAACAGTTCACGAACTGTTCGCCGAACGTTTGGTTCGTTTGCAGCCCTACTGTTAATATCCCTAGTATCGTCTACTTCCATAACTTAGGAATAATAAAGATAACCATCAACGTGGTTATCTCACTTTTTTTAATGGTATTTGGATCCCTAACGGATCACTAGAGTATTATCATGTCACTAGTAGAACCAACCAATCATATCCATATCCATTATGCAATAATGCCTATGTTGATCAATTCTGTATAAACATAATGGAAAACATGTATATAATACCTGACACAGAGACAGGCCATCAGAGAATCCAGGTAGAGATGTAACCATGGAGATCGACATGATAGTCAGCTTGATCTGGTTCCCCTTTATGATGTATTTTCTTGATGGTAGTACCGAGTTCTTTAGGGTTGAAGAACTCGTAGTAATAGAGAGAAGGAGTGGACGATTTTGGTGTTGATGTTATGAGAGTCTAACCCTAATCCATCTCTAGTAATCTTCTTATATACACACAAGGGAAACCTAATTAGTTAATTAGGGTAAATCGGCCCATCAACAATTACCAACTAATTATATTATAAGTTTTAATATATTTTGTTCTATATTATATATATGATAATGATGGCTACTAGATTAAATACATATAAATAAATATTTAATCTTATAGCTCATATACCAATTTAGCAGGAAACCTAATAAATATGAGAAAAAACTCATTATTAGAATCAAACTCATAACATAATCAAACCCAAAACCTAATAATCATTATTAGCATTTCCTAAAGTTTAAGATTGGGTTCATATAAGATTATAAATGTTTCTTCTAAACTATATTTTGAGATTGGGTATCTATCTATAAGATTATATATGTTTCTTTTAAACTATATTTCGATACCAGCATACATGTAACATGTGACATTTAACAACCTCATTTCAATAAGTAAATAGTATTAATTATGTGAATATACATAGTATTAAGTGTAATTTTATGAGAACCGGACAAGAACGGGGCCATGTGTATGTGTTTCATATTAGTGATTTGTATTAATTAAAGCCATAATGTATTATAAGTGTACGTTAGTGTGTATATTCATTAAAAAGTTATTAAATACATTAACTATTTAATTTTTAAGTAAATACTTAAATTATACGTTTACAATGTTATAATTCCATGTATAAGTACATTAACTATTTAATTTTTAGATAAATACTTCAATTATATGTTACAAGATTATAATTTCATGTATAACACAGGTTAATAAATGTAATGTAATTAATAATAACAAAACTAATATTTAAAAAAACATATATATTTGCACGATTGAATAAAAACCCGTGTATTATACTAATAAAAATAATATACTGGAATTTGTTAATATATACAATCATCAAGATCTGTATTTGAAAATGAATATTGACGCGACAAGTAAAAATTTTGTTGAGTTAATTATTTTTAAAACATTTTTTATTTCAAGTGGTTTTTTCTATTGATAAATTTTCTTTTAGTCGTTGTCGTCTGGGGAACTTAACCTCAAGACATCTCACTCCCAGGTGTTTAAAGGTTTTGCCTTTATCAATGGACCACCATTCCATTGGTATTTCAAGTGGGTATTAACTTTGATATTTTAGTAGCACCTATTTTTTATCACAAATCAACTTTTATGTTTCACCTAAACTTTAGACTATACCTTTATCTTTGATATTGGCCAAACCCAACATTTATGTTCATATTGTGTTACAACCTCCAACCTTTACAACTAACCTCGTTTAATGTCTTGGTTAATGCCCTCACATGTTTTGCACTTGAGGGCTTTAAAGTCTTCCCATATGTTTTTTATATTGATTTATGATAAAGCAAATTGCATTTATAGCCAAATGCACCTACTCGTTCTACAAACGTCAATTTCCTTCCCAAAGCCTCCCAAATCTCAACTGAATCATTAAAATATACCATAAATCGATCAAAGCATCTGAAATGGAGCCTAAGGCTATTCAAGAACGACTGGGTGATGCTCATCTTGCGCATGACCTAATGTACGGTACACCTTCATACCATTGTTTAGTACTAGGTCAAAAATTAAGTAACAATATTGTGGCTAATAGTTATGTAAAGCAACATGATTTTTTCTAAGTTTTAGAATGGCTATTATCTAACTTTTGGTCATGTATATTTTGTGTGGTTCTATGTGGCTATTTATATGTAACTAGTCATTTTAATTTTCTTTTAGTAATTAATAGAAGCATTAAACATGAAAACACATATAAACCAAATAATATTAACAATATAATAATTCAAAATGTATACATAAGTTTTCAACCTAAAAACTAAAATCTATTCAATTCCTAGGCTGGTTTTAACCTTCTTGCTCCTTTTGGTGTGTTTTGACAAGGTTCCTAGGACAAAGAACAAAAGAACCTAATGCATCCCGACTCTTTTGAACTTGCCTGATTCTATTGGTAAAAATGTTGCTCCTTTATAGCTTCATCAACATAAACATTAACGCAATGACTTTGTAGTGAAACCCCATGAATGATTTGTTTTCCCATTGAATGGTGAATTTTACCCAATGCCATGCAGTTGTTCAAATGTATAGAATACAAAGCACACTTACTTGGCTACGAAAGTTTTATGGCAGATTAACATGATAAAGTTAAAGTAAATATATATGTGTGCATTTTGTGTAAGACATACATGTGGGACCTCTTCTTGTGATTCCAAATGGGATGTTGTTTCTTGTGATTCCAAATGGGATGTTGTTTCAAGAAGCAGTGTCTGAGGCATACCGTTTTTCTTGTTCTCGATTTTCCCCTATAAACATCCAATTAAGGAGGTGATGGAACATTAGAAATCACATGAGAATTATTAAAAAAAAAAAGAAAATTGTCAAATACTTACCACTATTAGCTTTTCTTTCTGCACCACTTCTGTTTGCATGGGTTTATAGATACATTAGTTGGTTCTTAGATCCAGGTTTGTTGTCCACATAATTGACCTACAGTTTAATTAGATAGTTATAGAAAATCACCAATCACATGAAAGATTATAAAGAAGACCGAAATTGTCGAACACTTACCATTGTTTCTTTTGGCCCATTTTAGATATGTTACTCTTGTTTGCATTACGGTACATGGTGCGTTAGATGTGGTAACATTAGTATTGTCCTTAGATCCAACATGATTGTTCACATGATTTACCTGCAAAATGCAATGACAAAGAGGCAAATGTTGAAGCATTAATTTGTCAATAAAATAAGATACTTACTTGTGTTGGTGACATTTTATTTGCCAAAGATTAGGAGATTGGTAACGACGGGCCTTGTGCAGCCAGAGCCTAGAACTTGATTTTGTCTGTTGTTTCCACCATCTACCTGTTCAAGTTGTCAATATAACGCCTCACTTTTTTGTACTTTCCTTAATTAGAAAGTGTAATCGTATTTCTATTTATGGAAACTCGTACTCGTATCGCATTCGTATTTCATTTATCCAATCTTGTAATCTAAGACTTTGATCGTGGTAAAATTCATACTTAATACATACTTTTCTTACATGTATTCAACGTTTATTACATGTTTACATACAAAACAATACTTGTTATACGTGCAAATGCTCATACATACACTCTCGATACTCAAAATATACTTACATATATGTTTTACACTTAAAAACATGCCAAAACACCAAGTTTTAGCTTGAAATAAAGGAAAAACCAAGTTCATGGACTAAAAATGACAAAAATCAAATAAGTTTCAGACCCGGATCCTCTCGCGCCCCGCGACCGTCTCACCCTTTTTCTCTCGCGTCTGCCAGAGAGCTCAATCCGCATAAAGTTGTAATCAGCTCATGGGTTGGGAAATAGTGTGTTTTTTTGGTTGTGTTTCTAGCATTAAATCTCCACCTAACTCACCCCTAAACCTCAACTATAAAACCCACCTCATTCTTCACTCACTTTGCACCTCACAACCACAGATCTCTCTCTCAAACCTCCCTAAACTCAGCTCCAAATCAGAATGTTTAAGACTTTTCAAAGTGAGTTCTAACTCACCTCTACTTCACTTCTTTACTCTTTCTTTCTTCTTAACGCTTGGAACACATCTAGGAGTGTTTTCATAGGTTTTTCATGGAAAACCAACATGGAACATCACCATATTTGAGGTCACAAGTGTAAGAAACTTTTCGTTTTAATAGGGTCTTAACCCACAAGTGTTGTATCCTTCCAAGCTTGTTCTTGTAACAAGATTTGAGTTGGTAGTGTGTGATTACTTGGAATCCTTGGCTATCCTACCTTCAATCCACCACCTCACTTGATGATTTTGAATATTCTACAACTTTTATTTTCATTTTAACTTATTCATGACCATCCTTGTTGTTCTTGTGACAACTTGTGCATTGGTGAACAATACGAAAGAGGTTAATGGAAGGTTATCCTCCTACCGCCATGCATGACTTCAATGAACTTCCATGATAAATATGATCTACTTATTACTATACTATAATATATATATATATACACACTAACCGAACCCTTGACGATAATCAAATGATTGTTCGTCATGGTACTAAGTTACATCATTTAAGTACTTAATTTCTCGTTATGATTCTAATGGGTATCTTAACCCATGAAAACAAACAGACCCAAATAGGATTCATAGTGTTAAAATGAGTATTAAGTCTAGATGATTATTTTCTCGTATTCATAATTTGGTGTTTTTAAATCCCAATCCTCCGCTATCATCTGAATACTTACACGCTTACGTTTTCCTTATGTAGGATAACTCGGCATTCCATACTTCAAAACTCTTCACGGAACTACCAAGTGGAAGGTTGCAAAACCGTGAGTACACTTGATCCATTTTCCTTTTACACAATTTGGGTTGTAACATGTTAATTTACAAAATACACAAATACACAAAACATACTTTATACGCTCGATTCGTTATACATGCTTATTGTTATGGTTAGGTTCATGCTAGATACGTACATGCTTCTTGTAATTAACTTAGCTAGCCCGAACTTAACGTATATAGCGCTATAGGAGTAGCACGCCACCCGTCAGGGTATTGTTAAGCTTATTCTTATTCTTAAATAATCTCGTTACTTTTGTGGCGATGGGACACTTAATTCCTGTGGACACTTGGGTTTGACATTTAGTATTGCATGCTAGCTTACCTTGTATACAATTGCCATGTGGGATTTGAGCAAACTCTTTTATACTTATGCTATGTAATTTAAAACTTGTGTACTCGCCATTGCTTTTGCATTGAATCATATTTTTAACATGTTGCAGGTTAAGGATGTAGAACATGACGAAAGATTAGTAGGGACGCCATAGAAACGCACCTAGAATGTTAGGGTTTATGTTGTAATATTGTTGAACTTTTTGTATTTGGTTTATGATGTAATTGACTATTTGATTTATGAAATGGAAACGAGTTTTTGATTTAATATTGTCACAAATAGGGTTATGATGTCTCGAGCAATCTATTTCGTCTCTCTCTGATGTTTTCGCCATCGATTGGGGTGTGACAGATTGGTATCAAAGCCATAACTATAGGGAATTAAGTAGAATTGTCATGTTCGACCTAGTCTATAATTTAAGTGACCACTTCGACCATTCTTGTTTCATGCTTAAAATGTTAATTCTTCCTATCTTGCTTCTTCCAATTTCTTTTGTCTTAATATATACAATGTGTCTTTCCTAAGACATTTACACAACATACACACTTAAAGACACTCGTATTACAAACGAGACGACTTCACCAAAATAGGCGTGAAACCCACACTTTGGTGAACGACCGTCAATCCGCGTATTCGATTTTTCATGAAATCACGCCAGCAAGTTAGGAGTGATATCCATACCTTGATAGAAAATTTCCATTTCATACTCTAGTGGACCCTTACCTACGAGTCGAAATTCGCCCCTCATTTGGTAAGTACCAACCACACTTAGGGAACGATGTTGTCAAGTTAGGGGTGAAACCCGCACCTTGTCAACTAGTCCCACTCCTTGATTTTTTATCTCGCCAAAGTTTCGATTTTTCGATCAATTAGAGAAGTGTAGTAACTGTAACGGTAAAATTTCGTTAATCGCTTCTCGACGAGAGCATTTACCTATAGGCCAAAGCAAGTTTCTCTAATTTGAAAGGATCTTCGATTCACTTTGGAATAGTCGACGTTTCTCGACCCGAAAAACTCCAATATTTTACTAAGCCTATCTTTCATGTTATCTCAATTTCTATATGTTTTAATACTTGTTACCTCGTTCATTTCAAACCCGATGCATAATTCGCACGCCTTTCACAATCAAAAGCAATAATAATTCTCGCAAACCAACTATATTTATACTCCTTACGCAATCATACGTGTTTATACTTGTTATGCTTATGTCATCTATTTGAACTCATACGTGTTACTTACATGCTCAAACGTGACTTTTTATACATCAAGTTAGGATCAAGTCTCATCATTTCCTCTATTTTCAACCCCCTAGATGTCTTTCTCACAAAACTCAAGCGGGAGAAACAAGTCGAAGGCCAACTCCAACTCTATGACCAAGAAAGACTGTATGAAATTTATGGCGAAGCAGATGGCTAAGATCATCCCGGATATAGTTAGCAAAATCCAACCCCCACCAAATGTCGAATCACCCCATGCCTCTGTTGACTCCAAGGTGGAAACACCTAAATCGACGTTTACCTTCAAGCAATTTTGTTCTTGTAACCCCCTACCCTTCACTGGTGAAAGGGATGCCACTAAGTTTCTCCAATGGTTTGATGCCATTGAAGTAACATTCCTACAAAGTGGATGCCCTGACCACCTACATATGATTAATGCCACAGGTGTCTTCCGATCAAGAGCCCTTGATTGGTTAGTCTCCGAGTGTATTGTTCGTGGGAACGAAGCCGCACATGCCCTCCTTTGGGCCGATCTCCAAAAGTTGATGAGGGACGAGTTTTGTCCGCCGCACGAGCTTCAGAAACTTGAGAATGAATTCTAAAATCTGAGGCAGGTGGGGAACAACAACGCCGGTCTCATAGCTCGCTCTAAGCAACTGAGTGTATGCCCTAGCCAAGTTGACACCCTTGATAAGGCTATCGCAAAGTACATTCAATGCCTAACCCCCTCGATCATGAACCTAGTCAAAGCCGTCTCACCCAAAACCCTCGAGGATACCTACCGACTAGCCGCCAAACTCAAATACAAGTGCGTTCTCCACGAGCCTCCAACAAGGCTTTGGCAAAGAATGCGCACCAAGCCACCACTGATAACACCGAAGAGCCTACCCCATCCAAGCCACTTAGGAACAACAATAAGGGCAAGAAGCGGAAGGCTTCTAGCCAAAATTATGCGGTTATTACTCCGTGAAACCCGATACCTTTGCAATCAGTTTCCACAACCTCAACCCTTGAACCACCAAAGAGGAACTACACTGGACCGTGGCCCAAATGTAACCAATGCTCTTACCACCATCCCGCTAACACCTCGTGTCGCAAATTCACAACTTGTAACAGGTTTGGGCATTTCACCGATCGATGTCACCTGTACCTAAAGCCTACCCAATACCAACCTATTGTTGCCAACCCTACCCTTAACCAAGCCTAACCCTAAGCCCCTACTATTCGAGCATGCTTCAAGTTTGGCGATCCCAATCACCTCGCCAATGCCTGCCCCCAATGCAACAACAACAACCAGCAGCAACAGCAGCAACGACAGCCTCAACAAGCCCGAGGCAGAGCTTTCGTTATCACTGTAACATCCGTCGAAAAACGGGTTTCCAAAACCCGCTTCGTTTATTAATCGAATATCCAGTTATAATTTTTAGTTGCACATTTATTGCTCAAATTAATTTTAAACGATACATAATTAATAAATATATTAGAATTAAAAAACTATAATTGATAATTAATAATAAATAGTGAATAAAAAATAAAATGAGGCTGCCGGGTTTCGAACCCGGGTCGCCCATAAGATCAATCACACAACACACTCCTCCGCCACTTGCCTTCTTTGTTAATATACTGAAACAAATAATACTTAAATTAAAACTCGAAATCAAAATCCGGAAATCAGCGCGCCCAATCCGCAGTCGCCGGAAAGACCGACGATTTCGCAAATCACGACCGTTTTTCTTTGACTGAAACGCGTGAACTAACTTCGACATCGGTTATAACCGATGTCTAACCCCCAATTCCAGTCGTAACCGCCGGAAAAGTTTTGACCGCGAATCAAAACCAAATTCGGACTCAATACATGTTGTTTCTTCCCTATAAATACCCACCCAAACCTCTGGTAACCTTTTCGCTCAAAATCGCACAAACTCTCGAAGCTTTAGCACTCGCCGAGATATTCTTCATTCGCCGGACTTTCACCGAAAAACCGAGACTTACTTCAAATCGGTAAAATTCTGGACTCTTTTGTTTGCAATCCATTATTAGGAAAGTAATAACATAAATCTTTCAATCAGAACCTGTCTCAGACAACGTCGCCGGGAATTCCTGCACTCACCGGAAAATCGCTGAAAATTCCGAAGTCTCGCTGTGAATCGGTACAATCATCTAAACCCCCTGATATCCCTTGTTTAGTACCTTAATTGCACAACTCATTGATCAAAACCGTTAATTGATTCACTCAGACGGAATTCACCAATCAGAGCCGACGCCTCTTGCCGGAAATCTGAGAAAAAGCATTCTGTTCGGTACATTTTACTCCGTAACCCTCTTTATCCATTTCATTCCAATCAATTATATGTTCGATGATCGATTTAAACCAGAACAGTCGGACATCATTGTTCTGCGTCTTTGTAAACGAAGAAGACGAAGTCGAACATGTGTATAAGTTTAATTAAAACTGAATATTTAACCGGGTTAGACACACAGTCCAGCGGTGGAATGTGTGCACAAACAATGCACACGTCCCGGGTTCGAATCGCATACGTTACCGAATTTCAGAATTAAAACCAACATTTTTACAACTGAATCGGATCAGGTCACCGAATGTTGATAAATATAATTTAATTTATAAGTTAAACAAATATGACACACAGCCCAACTGGTTGGGCTGTGCGTACTCGAACCGAATGTCTCGAGTTCGACTCCGGGTCACTGGAGTCGGGTCGGCCATTTTAAATCATTTTTGAAATAAACTAAATTAGATAAAAGTTAATCAGTATATATATATAATTAAAACAGAGAATATTTTGGGTTAGACACGTAGCTCAGTTGGTAGAGTTGCGTGCACGCGTACGAGAGGTCCCGAGTTCGAACCTCACTCAGCGCATATAATTAACACCATCCGACCGGTCAACGGTCAACGGTCAAAGTCAAAAAAAAAGTCAACATTTTTATTTATTTTTTTATTTTTTTATTTATTTAATCTGAAAATTATTTAAAAATACTTAAAAATAATATTTTTAAAGTTAGAAAATGTCCTTAAACTCACAAAATAAATCTAAAAAAATCCTATTAAGATTATGAATTAAAAGTATTAATCTCAAATAAAACCCATTTATTTACCGAACCATTTCGTTATTATTTTAGGTTAGTTTTTCCTCGTCGATCAAATCTCAAAACTCGTGTGTATCCAACGTCATCAAAGAACGCACCCAAGGTGAGTGAATCTCTACCAATTCCCCGTTTTAATCACATTTTGGGGTGTATCGTGTGTCGTTTAATTCCTTATTATATTTAAACACTTGTGCATCCATCATATCCGTGATCAAATGTGTATGTATAAATTGTTGTGTGAATATGTTTAGATTGCAGTTATCATTTTCAGTACATGCATTTCATTAGGCCCATCAGCTCCCCGTGGGATACGGGTCGAGTATCAGGTGCCTCATTCGATCGGGTCCGTTTGATTGAGCCTTGATCTCACATACATCATCATTCATGTCATTCGATCGGCTCCGTTTGATTGAGCCTTGATCTCACATACATCATCATTCATGTTATATACTCATCCAAAGTGGTTTGTTGATTGTTTATTTATATATGTTTGCTCACATGTGATTATTGCACAAATTTTCATTATTAAATACAACAAGAAATTAATAACAATGTTTTATCAAGGTTCACTCGCCAACTTTTGTTGACCCAAAATATCCCCCGTTTTACACATGATACAGGTGATCCAGTTGAGGCAAGAAACACATAGGAAGACTTAGAAGAATAAATCAGTTTAAGCTTTCGATTGTTTTACTTAGTTTCATTTTCCTTGTAATTGTATGGATTTGATTTGAACATTTAAGTTGTAATTTGAATTTAATAAATATGAAACATTTTAGTAAACATCATGAGCTTTGGTGATAACCCAATTATGCCCCGACTCTTATTCTGCTGCGGGTCGGGGTGTGACAGATTGGTATCAGAGCCATGACTATAGGGATATAGGATAGGTTATTAGACCCTTAGAGCCTATACTATAGTTGATTAAAATTTTAAATTGTTTATGCGTTACATACAAAATTCATGATGTTTATATGCTTTATGTTTATTGCTACATTCAATGTTATGCAAGCATGTTCATAAGTACATATTATTATACAATACTCATCATGAATCATATCCTCATAACATATCATATCCATGAGAGCACACACCACACAATTCCCATGATTTTTGCAACGATTTTTGTATTTTTCAAATCACATCAAAGTGAGTTTCATGACGGGCATGTAGTAACTGGAAGGGTACGAGTACCGGTAGTCGGAACGTCCTGTCTAGGCTTGGCATTCGTATAAATCCAAAATAAAGGACCAGTTTGCCTACCTGGGGACTAACGATGAGAGTACGAAGGACCTATTAGGCCAAAGCATGCTATACCAAACGTCGTGTGAGCTAGCCCCACTTTGAGTTGTCATTGTGTCTACACCTGGACACCCTCCTACCATACATCTCGCAATCATATTTCATGGTTTTCATTCGGGTGATGCGAGTGTTAAACCGCCAACACCAATGTAAATCCTACCAAGCTAATAGTCATGGGGGCCCACATGACTATACATGCGATGGTATGGGGGACATTGGAGGCCCAAACATGAGCAAACCCAAGACATCCTATGGATGTAGTTGCATTATTGATGATTATGTTATTTTTTTATTTCTTTTAACGACACATGACACCTAAAAACTTCTTAAACTCACAATCTTCCTATGTATGTTCCTGTAGATGTCGGCTAGGCAACTACGTGGAGGTAGAAAGTCAGGAAGATCAAACGAACGCTTGGCCACCCAAATTGCAAAACAAATGGCCGCAGTGCTTCCTGACATCGTAATTCAAGTCCAACAAGCTCTCACCGCAAATCCTATCAACCCTCCCAATCAAGAAGACCAGAGCGTCGCTAACCCTCACTCCAAAAAGTGCTCCTACAAACACTTCAAATCTTGCGATCCCCCAAAGTATGAAGGGACCGAAGGTGTTACTGCCCTCCTCCACTGGTTTGAAGAAATGGAGAACACCTTCCTCAATTGCGATTGTCCCGAGGATCGCAAGGTACGTTATGCATCAGGGAGACTGTTTGGAGTAGCCCTTACCTGGTGGAACACAGAAAAGGGTAAGCGAGGAGTCGAAGATGCCATGGCCTTATCATGGGAAGAGTTAAGGGAACAAATGACAAGGCGCTTCTGTCCAAGAAGTGAAATCAAAAAGTTGGAAGATGAATTCCACTCGTTGAAACAAAAGGAAGGAGATCACACTTCTTACAACAAAAGATTTCTCGAACTGAACCAAATGATCCCTAATCTGTTCACCCCTGTGTACCGCTTGGTTGAACACTACATTCGAGGCCTCCCCTCGAAAATTCAAGACTCGGTTCTAAGCACTTCGCCTGCAACACTTGAAGCCGTAATGGAATTAGCTACCGAACTTACCGAGAATCGCATCCGAAAAGGCAAATTCAAGGATGAGAAAAAGAAAGCCCCCATTGAGGCCCAAACTTCAAACCATTCCATATCCTCTTCAAAGTTTGCTGGTAAGAGGAAACAAAACAGCAGAAATTTTGCCGTCACACACACAAACTCTCCTATCACTGCCGCACCAATTACCCAAATTGCTCCCTCAGCTGCACCATTTAAAAAGCCATACACCGGCCCATACCCAAAATGCAACCGTTGTCAATACCATCACCTCCCAGAAACTCCTTGCCAACATTGCACCAGCTGTGGCCGTGCGGGTCACACCATCCAAACTTGTCGCACACTTCAGCGAATGAACCGCAATCAACCCTCAACCCAAACCCACCATCAAATAGTGGGTCAAGCCCAACAACCTTTACTTCTACCACCCACGCAACACATAGCTCAACCTTACTACCAACCCAACTACCCCAATGATGCAACCAATGCGAGCTTGTTACAACTGTGGAGACCCAAAACACTTCAGGAACACATGTCCCCGTTTGGTAAACATCATCCATGCCCAAGCTCAAGCGAATCCGGTAAACCAAGCTAACCAAGCTCCTCCACCTGCTAGAGGAAGAGCTTTCAACATCAATGTCAACCAAGCTAGAGCTGAAAACAACGTGGTTAACGGTACGTTTCTCATCAATGGTAGTTATGCATCCATGTTATCCGATACTGGCGCGGATAAGAGTTTTGTGTCCTTAGAATTCGAACCTATCCTCAACCAAACTCGTGATAATCTCATGGAATCTCTAACGGTGGAAGTTGCTGACGGAAAGCCCGTTTCATTAAATTCTATTATACGAGATTGTACCCTCACTCTAAACGATCACGATTTTCCAGTTGACCTCATTCCTATGAAGTTGGGAAGTTTCGATATTATAATCGGTATGGACTGGCTCAGCCAGCATCACGCTGAAGTAGTATGCCGCGAAAAGTTCATTCGCATTCCTCTTGCAGACGGTCAGACCCTACGTATCTTTGGAGAAACCCCTTCGAAAGGACTCAAATTAATGTCCTGTCTTCAAGCCCGAAAATACCTCCGCAAGAACTATGTCGCATTCCTAACTCACGTCGTCAAAAAGGGAACCAAGGAGAGGAAACTCGAAGACATCCCAGTAGTGAAAGATTTTCCACAAGTTTTTCCTGACGACATTTCAGGACTTCCTCCCGTGAGAGAAGTCGAATTCCGCATCGATCTTATATCTGGCGCTACACCAGTCGCAAAATCTCATTATAGGTTAGCCCCATCCGAAATGCAAGAGCTGGCCAATCATCTGCAAGAGCTGACTGACAAAGGATTCATACGTCCTAGCTCATCGCCTTGGGGTGCACCAGTTCTTTTTGTGAAGAAGAAAGATGGAACGTTTCGCATGTGTATCGACTACAGAGAACTTAACAAGTTAACGGTCAAGAACCGCTACCCATTACCTCGCATCGATGACTTCCTAGACCAACTTCAAGGCGCCACCTGTTTTCAAAAATCGACCTTCGTTCTGGTTATCATCAACTCAGAGTACATGAAGAAGACGTCCAAAGACCGCCTTCCGAACTCGTTATGGTCATTACGAATTCATGGTCATGCCGTTTGGTTTAACCAACGCCCCAGCTGTCTTCATGGATCTAATGAATAGGGTATGCAAACCCTACCTCGACCGCTTTGTCATAGTCTTCATCGATGATATTCTTATCTACTCCAAGTCTAAATCCAATCACGAGCGACAGCTTCGACTCATCCTTACACTCTTAAGGACCGAAAAGCTCTACGCAAAGTTCTCAAAATGTGAATTCTGGTTAGGAGAAGTACAATTCCTCGGACATGTCGTCAATGACAAAGGAATTCACGTTGATCCTTAAAAAATCAAGGCAGTGCAAGAATGGCAAGCGCCACGTACCCCTACCGAAGTTAGGTCATTTCTTGGTTTGGCTAGTTACTATCGACGCTTCATCGCCAATTTTTCCCGTATTGCTGTACCACTCACGGCCTTGACTCATAAAGGAAAACCTTCATATGGGGACCTAAGCAGGAAAAGGCCTTCCAAACTCTAAAGCAAAAACTCTGTGACGCACCTATCCTCACACTTCCTAAGGGTTGTGATGACTTCGTGGTTTATTGCGATGCGTCAGGGCAAGGACTAGGCTGTGTACTGATGCAAAGAGGAAAAGTGATAGCCTATGCTTCTAGGCAACTCAAAGTTCATGAAAAGAATTACACCACCCATGACCTGGAACTTGGAGCCGTTGTGTTCGCTCTCAAGATATGGAGACATTGCCTCTACGGTACCAAGTGTGAAATATACACTGACCACAATAGCCTTCAACATATCTTCAATCAAAAGGAGTTGAATATGAAGCAACAAAGATGGGTCGAACTTCTTAACGACTACGACTGTGAAATTCGGTATCATCCTGGCAAGGCAAACGTGGTGGCCGATGCGCTCAGTCGAAAAGGTTATGCGAACTCCATTCGTCTTCTATGTTCGCAAATCATAACCGGCATCAAAGATCGAATCCGAGCAACTCAACATGTTTCTGTAACCGAAAATGACGTTCGCGATGAGCTGTCATGTGGAGCTGAACTAAAAATCGAAACCAAATCCGACGGTATTCTATACTATTTAAATCGCATATGGATTCCCGATCGTGACAACCTTCATGATTTCCTCATGAATGAGGCGCACAAAACACGATACTCTGTACACCCAGGGGCCGACAAGATGTATCAAGACCTACGATACACCTAATGGTGGCCGGGCATGAAAAAGGATATTGCTATTTTTGTTTCCAAGTGCCTTACCTGTTCCAAAGTAAAAGCTGAACATCAAAGACCTTCAGGACTTCTAGTCCAACCCAAAATACCTGTGTGGAAGCGGGAAAACATAACCATGGATTTCATTACCGGGTTACCTCGCACCTCCAGTGGGTATGACACTATATGGGTAATCATTGATCGTCTTACAAAATCAGCTCACTTCATTCCGATCCGTGAGGACTTCAAGAACGAGAAGTTAGCTCGTATCTACATCAGCGAGATCGTAAGCCGTCATGGTGTACCTTTAAGCATCATTTCAGACCGTGATGGTCGTTTCACTTCACGAACATGGCGAGCCGTACAAACCGCCTTGGGTACACGATTAGACCTCAGTACCGCTTTTCATCCTCAAACTGATGGACAATCTGAACGCACCATCCAAACTCTTGAAGACATGCTTCGAGCATGTGTCATAGACTTCAAGGGAAATTGGGACGCTCACCTACCATTGGTTAGTTATCATTCAGGTATCGGCATGGCTCCTCTCGAAGCGTTATATGGTCGTAAGTGCCGATCTCCAGTATGTTGGCACGAAATTGGGGAAGCACAAATCACCGGTCCAGAGTTAATTCAAGAAACAACAGACAAGATCCATCAAATTCGAAACAATCTTCTAGCGGCACAAAGTCGTCAAAAGAGTTATGCAGACAAACGACGAAAGCCCTTGGAGTTTAACATTGGTGATCAAGTACTTTTAAAAGTATCACCGTGGAAGGGAGTGGTTCGTTTTGGCCAGAAGGGCAAGCTAGCACCACGCTACGTAGGACCTTTCAAGATACTCGAAAGAGTAGGACCTGTAGCATACAAGCTTGACCTACCAGAAGAACTCAACAGAATTCATCCCACATTCCACGTATAAAACTTGAAAAAGTGCCTCGCCGATGAGAACCTCCATATTCCTCTAGAAGACATTCAGATCGATGAATCTATGCACTTCATTGAAAGCCCAGTAGAAATCATGGACTTCGGAGAGAAGCGTTTAAGACGAAGTCGTATTCCAATTGTCAGGGTACGTTGGGAGTCAAAACGAGGACCTGAGTTTACTTGGGAACGTGAAGACTCAATGCGCGAGAAATACCCACATCTTTTTCCTGTTACCACTACTACTTAAATTTCAGGACGAAATTTCTAAAAGTAGGGGATACTGTAACATCCGTCAAAAAACGGGTTTCCAAAACCCGCTTCGTTTATTAATCGAATATCCAGTTATAATTTTTTGTTGCACATTTATTGCTCAAATTAATTTCAAACGATACATAATTAATAAATATATTAGAATTAAAAACTATAATTGATAATTAATAATAAATAGTGAATAAAAAATAAAATGAGGCTGGGTTTCGAACCCGGGTCGCCCATAAGATCAATCACACAACACACCGCTCCGCCACTTGCCTTCTTTGTTAATATACTGAAACAAATAATACTTAAATTAAAACTCGAAATCAAAATCCGGAAATCAGCGCGCCCAATCCGCAGTCGCCGGAAAGACCGACGATTTCACAAATCACGACCGTTTTTCTTTGACTGAAACGCGTGAACTAACTTCGACATCGGTTATAACCGATGTCTAACCCCCAATTCCAGTCGTAACCGCCGGAAAAGTTTTGACAACGAATCAAGACCAAATTCGGACTCAATACATGCTGTTTCTTCCCTATAAATACCCACCCAAACCTCTGGTAACCTTTTCGCTCAAAATCGCACAAACTCTCGAAGCTTTAGCACTCGCCGGAGATATTCTGCATTTGCCGGACTTTCACCGGAAAACCGAGACTTACTTCAAATCGGTAAAATTCTGGACTCTTTTGTTTGCAATCCATTATTAGGAAAGTAATAACATAAATCTTTCAATCAGAACCTGTCTCAGACAACGTCGCCGGGAATTCCTGCACTCACCGGAAAATCGCTGAAAATTCCGAGGTCTCGCTGTGAATCGGTACAATCATCTAGACCCCCTGATATCCCTTGTTTAGTACCTTAATTGCACAACTCATTGATCAAAACCGTTAATTGATTCACTCAGACAGAATTCACCAATCAGAGCCGACGCCTCTTGCCGGAAATATGAGAAAAAGCATTTTGTTCGCTACATACCCTCTTTATCCATTTCATTCCAATCAATTATATGTACGATGATCGATTTAAACCAGAACAGTCGGACATCATTGTTCTGCGTCTTTGTAAACGAAGAAGACGAAGTCGAACATGTGTATAAGTTTAATTAAAACTGAATATTTAACCGGGTTAGACACACAGTCCAGCGGTGGACTGTGTGCACAAACAATGCACACGTCCCGGGTTCGAATCGCATACGTTACCGAATTTCAGAATTAAAACCAACATTTTTACAACTGAATCGGATCAGGTCACCGAATGTTGATAAATATAATTTAATTTATAAGTTAAACAAATATGACACACAGCCCAACTGGTTGGGCTGTGCGTACTCGAACCGAACGTCTCGAGTTCGACTCTGGGTCACTGGAGTCGGGTCGGCCATTGTAACACCCCAACCGATGGCGGAAACATCGGGATGAGACGAAAACGAGATTGCTCATTGCTCACAACATTATTAAGTGACAATAATTAATTAAACCATATTTCATTCCATAAGGATTGTCAAATACATCAATGTAACAAAACAAAGAACAATCTAACATTTGCAAAGTCATAACAAAATTGATACGTCGACATTAAACCTAACGTCTAATTTGTGTGTATCTAGTCCTTGATATATTGTTTTCATAGCGTCATCTCCTTCAACCTGTAACATGTTTTAAAATAAAGTCAATGCAAAAGCAAAGGCGAGTACACAAGTTTAAGCATAGCATACGTATACGAATAAAGTTTTAACAATCCTCATGGCAACCAAATCTATACAAGAGCAAATCAAGGCATGCAATGCTAATAATCAAACCCGTAACGCAATCACGATGTTTTAACATGACCTCACGTGTAAAGCGATGGAGGTGGATGCGTGAATTCCTATAGCGCTAAGCATGTCAAACAAGGCTAAAAATAGTTAATGACTAAAGCACAGCACAACGTTTATCCCCAGACAAGCAACAAGTATACGATTCAAGTAGTCATGTGTATAGGATTGTTTGTGCGTTTCATAAAGTTTAAGTGTTTGTGATTTTTGTATATGGAAACATGTTACACCCAAAAAGTGATATAAACAAATGTGGGTCGAGTGTACTCACGGTTTTGCTAAGTCTTTTCTACACTTGACAATCCGTGAAGACGTTGGTTCGAGGATGATGCCGAATTATCCTACAAGAGGAAATGAGGCGTATGAGTATAGAGTTTCAACGGGAGATTAGGAGTATTCGAGCATGATAAAAAAATATGTTTGATAAAGTATTATGATACGAAAGTATTCACTAAGATGTAACACTCGTTCTTGACACTATAGTAACTCTTACGAGTTTGGGTGCGATTTCATAGGTTCGGGGCCTATTAGAATCGTGACAAGGAATTACATACTTTAGTGTTAAACTTAATAACTTGATAGGTGATTATAAGTTCATTATCAAGGTTTCGGTTTTAGAATTATAATATAGTTATATATATATATCATTATAATCATGTAGGAGGTGGGAGGATGACCATCCACTTTGTAACCTCTAGTGTCATGTATGTCAAGTATGAGGTGGGAGGTTAAACCATCCACTTTGAACCTCGGATTATATTCACCACTACACAAGTTACCATTGGTAACAAGGAGGGTACAAGAACTATATACTATACAAGAATGTAAAGACAAGAATGATAAGGTGTCATCTAGATACCAAGTAGCCAAGTATTCAACAACCCGACGAGCACACGAGGACAATCGTCAACGGCTTTGTGGGTTGTGACACTTTAAGTCTAGCAAACTATCTTGGGATCTTGATGAAAAATCATCAAGTGATGTGTGGTCTCAAGTTAGGATAGCCCAAGCTTCCTTGGTGGACACACAAGAACAAGTTTAAGAACTTGCATCACTTGTGAGCTCAATGCTCTTTAAAAACAGAAAGTTTAGGGTGTTAAAACAGGCCTTAGTTCATGTTAACAAGCTTGGTTAGGCTTTACTAATCATAAGCTTGATTGTAAGCACAAGAACACAAGTTTGTTGAAGTTAAAACACAAGTTTGATAAAAGTTTAGACAAAACAGAAAGTTTGTGGACATTTTGGGGCATTTCCAGGTCTGGATTCTCCATGGAGAAACCTAGGAATTCAACCCAAAGTTTATCCAAGCAAGTAGGAAAAAGAATGGAGTGATTTCATTAAGAAATGAGTGAGTTACACTCACTTTAGTAAGAGGTATACAATCTGCTCGAAAATCTGATGTTGCAAGGATCTTGAGGTGATTTGAGAGTGATTTGAGAGTGATTTGAGAGAGATTAAAGTGTGAAAATACTTGGATTAGAGGTGGGTTTTATAGGGGAAGGATTAGGGTTAGTTAGGTGAAGTTTAGGTGGGTAATTAATGGCTTAAAACTCAAAAAAATACAAAAAAAAACCCGCCCAAAATGTGCTGTTTGCCCGCTGGTCGCGACCAGCCTCGCCCGGAAACAAAGCATAAGAAGCTTTTGTTTCCGGGTTTGTTTGAATGAGAGGCGGCTGGTGGAGTGGTTAAGGCGCTTGTATGTGAACCGGAGGTCCCGGGTTCGAGTCCCGCGGATCCGGTTTTGTTTGATTATTATTATTATTATTATTATTATTTTTTTTTTTTTTTTTTTTTTTTTACTTTTAAACAGTTTCATAAATGACAGGAATGGTCCCTGTAGTTCAAGAATTCAATATTTACTCGTTAAACCTTGGACTTATTTAAAGAAGGATATATATTAACATTTATAAAAAAAATAGAATTTTAAATTTTTGTAAAATAAATCAATTAATTTTATTAACTAATTTTAATTAATTAATTTAATTAATTAACTTAATAAATGAATAGATAATTATATTTTCGTAACGAATTTAGTTTAACGATTAAAAATTTCACGTTTGAGTCTCGTTTACGCAATACAAACCAAGTTTGCGAGTTATCTCACGTTTACGATTGAGAGTACCACGAATACGTTTACACGTTTAAAGTAAGGATAACATGATTATAGTTAAAATACGAGTTTCTCATTACGATTCAAGTCTCGGTTTTCTACGTTTACAACGAAAGACAGATACAAGACACAACGCTTACTAAAAATAGAAGTACGATACAAGATTTCCAAATATAGAAAGTATAGAAACGCGGAGCGTTACAGTCTCCCCTCCTTTAGGAAATTTCGTCCCGAAATTTAGGAAGATGTAACGAAGAGATATGGATACTTAGTCTTCATATCACTTTCAAGTTCCCAAGTGAATTCGGCGCCACGTTTACCTTCCCATCGAACCTTGACAATGGGAATACGACTGCGCCTCAGTTGCTTGGTTCCTCGGTCCATGATTTCGACCGGTTTCTCCACAAAGTGCAAAGTATCGTTGATCTGAAGATCTTCGAGTGGAACTTGAAGTCCTTCTTCGGCTAGACACTTCTTCAAATTCGAAATATGAAACACAGGATGAACATTGCTGAGCGTTTGAGGTAGATCCAGTCGATACGCCACCTTGCCTATCCTTTCGATAATCTTGAAAGGACCCACATAGCGAGGAGCGAGTTTGCCTTTCTTACCAAAACGAACAACACCTTTCCAAGGTGCAACCTTGAGAAGTGCGTGGTCACCTATGTTGAATTCCAAAGGTTTGCGTCTTTTATCAGCATAGCTCTTTTGTCGGCTTCGAGCTTTGAGCAAGTTGTCACGAATCTGTAGGATCTTGTCCGTCGTCTCTTGTATAAGTTCGGGACCGGTGAGTTGTACGTCTCCGATCTCGTGCCAACAAATAGGCGAACGGCATTTGCGACCATACAGTGCTTCAAATGGAGCCATTTGAATACTTGCGTGATAGCTGTTGTTGTATGAGAATTCTACCAAGGGTAAGTGTGAATCCCAGTTGCCGCCAAAATCGATTACGCATGATCGAAGCATATCCTCTAAAGTTTGGATAGTACGCTCGGTCTGACCGTCAGATTGAGGATGAAAAGCGGTGCTAAGATTCAAATGAGTGCCAAGGGCGGATTGGAAAGTTTGCCAAAGGCAAGAAGTGAAACGAGCATCACGATCAGAAATAATATCAAGAGGAGTACCGTGACGACTAATTATTTCACTCGTATAGATACGAGCCAATTTCTCGACCTTGTAATCTTCACGAATGGCGAGGAAGTGTGCGGATTTGGTCAAACGATCGATGATAACCCAAATACTGTCGTGACCAGACGAGGTACGAGGCAATTTCGTGATGAAATCCATGGCTATGCTTTCCCATTTCCAGACCGGAATTTCTGGTTGTTCGAGCAAACCGGAGGGACGTTGATGTTCTGCCTTGACCTTGGAACACGTAAGGCATTTGGAGACGTAGAGAGCGATATCACGTTTCATTCCAGGCCACCAATAGGATGCGCGCAAGTCATGATACATCTTATCTGCTCCAGGATGAACGGAGTATCGGGATTTGTGAGCTTCGTCCATCTAAGTATTCCGAAGATTGAGACGATCGGGAATCCAAATGAGGCTATGGTAGTAAAGAATACCATCAGGCTTAGCTTCGAGTGGGTTTTCGATTCCACAATTCAACTCGTTATCGAGGTTACCCTCGTTAATGACGGCAAATTGTGCTTGTCGAATCAACTCATTGAGTTTTCCCACGCTTTGGTAGCAACGAGCACTCTTAACATGAGTCTTACGACTAAGTGCATCGGCCACGACATTCGCCTTACCAGGGTGGTAGCGGATATCGCAGTCGTAGTCGTTTAACAATTCTACCCAACGACGTTAACGCATGTTGAGTTCCTTTTGATCAAAGATGTGTTGGAGGCTCTTGTGGTCGGTAAAGACCGTACACTTTGTACCATAAAGGTAGTGTCGCCAAATCTTTAACGCAAAAACAACTGCACCAAGTTCAAGGTCGTGAGTAGTATAGTTTTTCTCATGAATTTTGAGTTGTCTCGACGCGTAAGCGATTACTTTGTCCCGTTGCATGAGAACGCAACCAAGACCCTGGTTAGAGGCATCGCAATACACGACGAAATCGTCGTTCCCATCGGGGAGAGTGAGAATAGGAGCATTACAAAGCATGTCCTTGAGTGTTTGGAAAGATTCTTCTTGTTCGGGACCCCAAACAAAAGGTTTATCTTTTTGAGTCAACGAAGTCAAAGGAACGGCAATCTTCGAGAAGTTCGAGATGAAACGGCGATAATACCCAGCTAGGCCAAGAAACGAACGAATTTCAGAGGGCGACTTAGGTGCAATCCAATTCTTCATAGCTTCTATCTTTGCAGGGTCAACATGAATACCAAGTTCATTGACGGTGTGACCTAAGAATTGAACCTCTTTTAGCCAAAATTCACACTTGGAGAATTTGGCATACAGACGTTCAGTTTGCAAAAGCTGAAGGATAAGACGCAAATGTCGTCCATGTTCTTCTTTCGTCTTAGAGTAGATTAGGATATCGTCGATGAACACAATGACGAAATGATCGAGAAAAGGCTTACACACACGGTTCATAAGATCCATAAACACTGCAGGAGCGTTGGTCAAACCAAAAGGCATGACCACGAACTCGTAGTGTCCATAACGTGTACGAAATGCGGTTTTGGGTACATCTTCCTCCAAAACCCGAAGTTGATGATAGCCAGAACGGAGATCAACCTTTGAAAAGCACTTCGCGCCTTGCAATTGATCGAAGAGATCGTCAATACGAGGAAGTGGGTATCGGTTTTTGACTGTAAGTTTATTGAGTTCACGATAATCAATGCACATCCGAAAAGACCCATCTTTCTTCTTGACGAACAACACCTGAGCGCCCCAAGGGGAAGTACTAGGGCGTATAAAGCCTTTATCAAGAAGCTCTTGGAGTTGGCTTGATAGCTCTTGCATCTCCGAGGGTGCTAAACGATAGGGAGCCTTCGCAACAGGAGTTGCGCCAGGAATGAGGTCAATACGAAAATCGACAGCTCGAGGAGGCGGAGGACCAGGGAGATCCTCGGGGAAAACAGAAGGGAACTCACAAACGACAGGAACATCACTTATGCTAGGGCCTTTGTCTTTCTTTTCCACAACGTGGGCGAGAAAGGCAAAGTACTCCTTACGCAAGTACTTGTTCGCTTTGATGCATGACATAAGCTTGAGACCCTTAGAATGTTTCTCACCATAGACGTGTAAAGAGTCACCTTGAGGTAGGGGAAGACGAATGAATTTCTCAGAACAAACGACTTCAGCATGAACTCGCTTAAGCCAGTCCATGCCTACTATGACGTCAAAGCTACCCATTTGCATAGGTATGAGGTCGATGGAAAACTTATGATCATTTAAGATTAGGGAGCAACCAGAAAGAACAGAGTCAACGAAGATGGTCTTACCATTAGCGACTTCGACAGCAAAAGGATTAGGCATTTTAGTTCGTTCGCACTTAAGCAAGGGTTCAAATTCAACGGATATAAAACTTCTATCCGCGCCAGTATCAAACAGACAAGTAGCATAGATATGGTTCACAAGGAACGTACCAGTGATGACGTCATTCGAACTTTGGGCTTGAGCTGAGGTGAGAACGAAAGCTCGTCCTTTCGCAGGTTCGGTTTGTTGTGGCTGTTGGTTGTTGGTGCGTTTCGGGCAAATGTTGGCGAAATGGTTAGGATCGCCACATTTGTAGCAGGTTCGACCTGGTGTAGCTTGGGTTTGGCGGTTTGGGTTAGGATTGGGTAAAAGGGCTTGGGTTTGCTGGTTCTGGGGTAGGCGACAGTAGTTGGAGAGGTGTCCCAACCTATTACAGTTGGCACATTTTCGGCATGAGGTGCCAACAGGGTGATGGTAGTTGCAAGTGGTACACTTGGGGTGAGAGCCAATGTAACCTTGTCCAGGTTGGTGGGTGTTTTGGGTAGGCGGAGTGACGACAGCATTGTTTTGAGAAGAAGCCTTCCGCTTCTTGTTCTTGTAGTGGGGCTTCTTGGCTGGAGGGGTAGGTGATTCGGTGGTGTTGGCTATGGCTTGGTGCGCATGCTTCGTAGGGACCTTGTCGTAGGCCCCCTGAAGGATGCAGTTATGGTTGAGTTGGAGGGTTATGGCATAGGCTTCCTCAAGGGTTTTCGGGTTGGCTGCGGCTACATGGTTCATGATTACCGGTGAGAGGCAACGGATGAGCTTGGCTATTGACTTGGGAACAGTATCGGCTTGCCCAGGGCAAATGATACTTAACTGTTTAAAGCGCGCAATCAATCCTTCGGCGTCGCTCCCCTGTTGTGTGAGATTCCAGAACTCGTTTTCAAGTTTCTGGGTCTCATGGGGAGGACAGAATTGCTCCTTCATGAGCTCCTTAAGCTCTTCCCAAGTCATCGCATGGGCTGCTTCGTTTCCACGCGTGTTTCGTTCGGTGGTCCACCACTCGAGGGCTCTCTTGCGGAAGACCCCGGTGGCATTAAGGGTTCGGAGTTCCTCAGGGCAGCCGCCCTGAAGGAAGATAAGCTCCATTGAATCAAACCAATTGATCATGGCGGTAACACCGTCCATGCCAGTGAATTCCACTGGTTTACAAGCCATGAAATGCTTGAATTGGTAAGATGGTTTGGGGGTATCAGGTTTGGAATCAACGGATGATTTAGGTGTGGCTTCGGCGTGTATGGTGTGGATTTGGCTGACAATGTCGGGTATGATCTTAGCCAATTGCCCGGCCATTTGCTCCGAAACGAGTCCAATCAGTTCTTGCTTCGACATTGAGTCCTCGTTGTTGGATTCCTTCTGGGAATCCGTCTTCTTGGAATTCTTGAGGCGGTTTAACGTGTTACGGAAAGGAGGCATCTAGAGGTTGTAAACAAGACAAAAGCATGAGACTTGATTGTAATAAAGAAAATAGGTTTTGCATGCATGAGTATAAATAAAGTTCACATAAGTTTCACATAAGAAGCATGTGTTCATTAAGTATGGTTCACATAGTTTGCATGAGTTCAACAAGTATAACATGTATACTCACGTATGAATACAAATAAAGAGTATAAATTTAGTTTGTTCACGGGGATTAGTATTGTTTTTGATTGCGATAAACGGGCGAGTGTGTAACGGTTTGAAATGAACGAGGTAACAAGTATCAAAACACATAAAATTTGAGTCACATAAAAAGAATAGGCTCGTAAAACATGGAAATGATTCGGGTAGAGAATCGTCGACAATTCCAAAGTGAATCGAAGATCTTCTCGAATTAGAGAAACGTGCTTTGGCCTATAGGTAAAATGCTCTCATCGAGAAGCGACTAACGACATTTTACCCTTCCAGTTACTACACGTCTCTAACCGATCAGAAATCGAGACTTTGGCGAGAGCGAAAATCAAGGAATGGGACTTAATCGACAAGGTGCGGGTTTCACCCCTAACTTGACGATTTTGTACCCTAAGTGTGGTTGGTACTTACCGAACGAAGAGCAAATTCCGATTCGTTGGTAAGGGTCCACTAGAGTTTTGAGTTGAAAATTTTCCATCAAGGTTTGGATTTCACTCCTAACTCGATGGCATAATTGCGTGCAAAAAGAATAAGTATAGCGGATTGAGAGTCGTTCACCAAATTGCGGTTTTCACACCTATTTTAGTGAAGTCGTCTCGTTTATATTACGAGTGTCTTCAAGCGTCCAATCGTGTATTGTGTAAAAGTGTCTTAGGAAGACACCATGTATATGTATTAAGACCAAAAGGAAAGAGAGAAGCAAAGTAGGAAGCATAAAGTTTTAAGCATAATCAAGAATGGCCACAACAGGTACTTAGAACTATAGACTAGGTCGAACATGGCAATTCTACCTAATTCCCTATAGTTATGGCTCTGATATCAATCTGTAACACCCCAACCGATGGCGGAAACATCGGGATGAGACGAAAACGAGATTGCTCATTGCTCACAACATTATTAAGTGACAATAATTAATTAAACCATATTTCATTCCATAAGGATTGTCAAATACATCAATGTAACAAAACAAAGAACAATCTAACATTTGCAAAGTCATAACAAAATTGATACGTCGACATTAAACCTAACGTCTAATTTGTGTGTATCTAGTCCTTGCTATATTGTTTTCATAGCGTCATCTCCTTCAACCTGTAACATGTTTTAAAATAAAGTCAATGCAAAAGCAAAGGCGAGTACACAAGTTTAAGCATAGCATACGTATACGAATAAAGTTTTAACAATCCTCATGGCAACCAAATCTATACAAGAGCAAATCAAGGCATGCAATGCTAATAATCAAACCCGTAACGCAATCACGATGTTTTAACATGACCTCACGTGTAAAGCGATGGAGGTGGATGCGTGAATTCCTATAGCGCTAAGCATGTCAAACAAGGCTAAAAATAGTTAATGACTAAAGCACAGCACAACGTTTATCCCCAGACAAGCAACAAGTATACGATTCAAGTAGTCATGTGTGTAGGATTGTTTGTGCGTTTCATAAAGTTTAAGTGTTTATGATTTTTGTATATGGAAACATGTTACAAATGTGGGTCGAGTGTACTCACGGTTTTGCTAAGTCTTTTCTACACTTGACAATCCGTGAAGACGTTGGTTCGAGGATGATGCCGAATTATCCTACAAGAGGAAATGAGGCGTATGAGTATAGAGTTTCAACGGGAGATTAGGAGTATTCGAGCATGATAAAAAAAATATGTTTGATAAAGTATTATGATACGAAAGTATTCACTAAGATGTAACACTCGTTCTTGACACTATAGTAACTCTTACGAGTTTGGGTGTGATTTCATAGGTTCGGGGCCTATTAGAATCGTGACAAGGAATTACATACTTTAGTGTTAAACTTAATAACTTGATAGGTGATTATAAGTTCATTATCAAGGTTTCGGTTTTAGAATTATAATATAGTTTATATATATATATATCATTATAATCATGTAGGAGGTGGGAGGATGACCATCCACTTTGTAACCTCTAGTGTCATGTATGTCAAGTATGAGGTGGGAGGTTAAACCATCCACTTTGAACCTCGGATTATGTTCACCACTACACAAGTTACCATTGGTAACAAGGAGGGTACAAGAACTATATACTATACAAGAATGTAAAGACAAGAATGATAAGGTGTCATCTAGATACCAAGTAGCCAAGTATTCAACAACCCGACGAGCACACGAGGACAATCGTCAACGGCTTTGTGGGGTTGTGACACTTTAAGTCTAGCAAACTATCTTGGGATCTTGATGAAAAATCATCAAGTGATGTGTGGTCTCAAGTTAGGATAGCCCAAGCTTCCTTGGTGGACACACAAGAACAAGTTTAAGAACTTGCATCACTTGTGAGCTCAATGCTCTTTAAAAACAGAAAGTTTAGGGTGTTAAAACAGGCCTTAGTTCATGTTAACAAGCTTGGTTAGGCTTTACTAATCATAAGCTTGATTGTAAGCACAAGAACACAAGTTTGTTGAAGTTAAAACACAAGTTTGATAAAAGTTTAGACAAAAAAGAAAGTTTGTGGACATTTTAGGGCATTTCCAGGTCTGGATTCTCCATGGAGAAACCTAGGATTCAACCCAAAGTTTATCCAAGCAAGTAGGAAAAAGAATGGAGTGATTTCATTAAGAAATGAGTGAGTTACACTCACTTTAGTAAGAGGTATACAATCTGCTCGAAAATCTGATGTTGCAAGGATCTTGAGGTGATTTGAGAGTGATTTGAGAGTGATTTGAGAGAGATTAAAGTGTGAAAATACTTGGATTAGAGGTGGGTTTTATAGGGGAAGGATTAGGGTTAGTTAGGTGAAGTTTAGGTGGGTAATTAATGGCTTAAAACTCAAAAAAATACAAAAAAAAACCCGCCCAAAATGTGCTGTTTGCCCGCTGGTCGCGACCAGCCTTGCCCGGAAACAAAGCATAAGAAGCTTTTGTTTCCGGGTTTGTTTGAATGAGAGGCGGCTGGTGGAGTGGTTAAGGCGCTTGTATGTGAACCGGAGGTCCCGGGTTCGAGTCCCGCGGATCCGGTTTTGTTTGATTATTATTATTATTATTATTATTATTATTATTATTATTATTATTATTATTATTATTATTATTATTATTTTTTTTTTTTTTTTTTTTTTTTTTTTTTTTTTTAACTTTTAAACAGTTTCATAAATGACAGGAATGGTCCCTGTAGTTCAAGAATTCAATATTTACTCGTTAAACCTTGGACTTATTTAAAGAAGGATATATATTAACATTTATAAAAAAAATAGAATTTTAAATTTTTGTAAAATAAATCAATTAATTTTATTAACTAATTTTAATTAATTAATTTAATTAATTAACTTAATAAATGAATAGATAATTATATTTTCGTAACGAATTTAGTTTAACGATTAAAAATTTCACGTTTGAGTCTCGTTTACGCAATACAAACCAAGTTTGCGAGTTATCTCACGTTTACGATTGAGAGTACCACGAATACGTTTACACGTTTAAAGTAAGGATAACATGATTATAGTTAAAATACGAGTTTCTCATTACGATTCAAGTCTCGGTTTTCTACGTTTACAACGAAAGACAGATACAAGACACAACGCTTACTAAAAATAGAAGTACGATACAAGATTTCCAAATATAGAAAGTATAGAAACGCGGAGCGTTACAGCCCAATCCGCAGTCGCAGGAAAGACCGACGATTTCACAAATCACGACCGTTTTTCTTTGACTGAAACGCGTGAACTAACTTCGACATCGGTTATAACCGATGTCTAACCCCCAATTCCAGTCGTAACCGCCGGAAAAGTTTTGACAACGAATCAAGACCAAATTCGGACTCAATACATGCTGTTTCTTCCCTATAAATACCCACCCAAACCTCTGGTAACCTTTTCGCTCAAAATCGCACAACCTCTCGAAGCTTTAGCCCTCGCCGGAGATATTCTGCATTTGCCGGACTTTCACCGGAAAACCGAGACTTACTTCAAATCGGTAAAATTCTCGACTCTTTTGTTTGCAATCCATTATTAGGAAAGTAATAACATAAATCTTTCAATCAGAACCTGTCTCAGACAACGTCGCCGGGAATTCCTGCACTCACCGGAAAATCGCTGAAAATTCCGAAGTCTCGCTGTGAATCGGTACAATCATCTAAACCCCCTGATATCCCTTGTTTAGTACCTTAATTGCACAACTCATTGATCAAAACCGTTAATTGATTCACTCAGACGGAATTCACCAATCAGAGCCGACGCCTCTTGCCGGAAATCTGAGAAAAAGCATTTTGTTCGGTACATACCCTCTTTATCCATTTCATTCCAATCAATTATATGTTCGATGATCGATTTAAACCAGAACAGTCGGACATCATTGTTCTGCGTCTTTGTAAACGAAGAAGACGAAGTCGAACATGTGTATAAGTTTAATTAAAACTGAATATTTAACCGGGTTAGACACACAGTCCAGCGGTGGACTGTGTGCACAAACAATGCACACGTCCCGGGTTCGAATCGCATACGTTACCGAATTTCAGAATTAAAACCAACATTTTTACAACTGAATCGGATCAGGTCACCGAATGTTGATAAATATAATTTAATTTATAAGTTAAACAAATATGACACACAGCCCAACTGGTTGGGCTGTGCGTACTCGAACCGAACGTCTCGAGTTCGACTCTGGGTCACTGGAGTCGGGTCGGCCATTTTAAATCATTTTTGAAATAAACTAAATTAGATAAAAGTTAATCAGTATATATATATAATTAAAACAGAGAATATTTTGGGTTATACACGTAGCTCAGTTGGTAGAGCTGCGTGCACGCGTACGAGAGGTCCCGAGTTCGAACCTCACTCAGCGCATATAATTAACACCATCCGACCGGTCAACGGTCAACGGTCAACGGTCAAAGTAAAAAAAAGTCAACATTTTTATTTATTTATTTTATTTATTTAATCTGAAAATTATTTAAAAATACTTAAAAATAATATTTTTAAAGTTAGAAAATGTCCTTAAACTCACAAAAATAAATCTAAAAAGATCCTATTAAGATTATGAATTAAAAGTATTAATCTAAAATAAAACCCATTTATTTACCGAACCATTTCGTTATTATTTTAGGTTAGTTTTTCCTCGTCGATCAAATCCCAAAACTCGTGCGCATCCAACGTCATCAAAGAACGCACCCAAGGTGAGTGAATCTCTACCAATTCCCCGTTTTAATCACATTTTGGGGTGTATCATGTGTCGTTTAATTCCTTATTATATTTAAATACTTGTGCATCCATCATATCCGTAATCAAATGTGTATGTATAAATTGTTGTGTGAATTATGTTTAGATTGCAGTTATCATTTTCAGTACATGCATTTCATTAGGCCCATCAGCTCCCCGTGGTATACGGGTCGAGTATCAGGTGCCTCATTCGATCGGCTCCGTTTGATTGAGCCTTGATCTCACATACATCATCATTCATGTCATTCGATCGGCTCCGTTTGATTGAGCCTTGATCTCACATACATCATCATTCATGTTATATACTCTCCAAAGTGGTTTGTGATTGTTTATTTATATATGTTTGCTCACATGTGATTATTGCACAAATTTTCATTATTAAATACAATAAGAAATTAATAACAATGTTTTATCAAGGTTCACTCGCTAACTTTTGTTGACCCAAAATATCCCCCGTTTTACACATGATACAGGTGATCCAGTTGAGGCAACAAACACTTAGGAAGACTTAGAAGAATAAATCAGTTTAAGCTTTCGATTGTTTTACTTAGTTTCATTTTCCTTGTAATTGTATGGATTTGACTTGAACATTTAAGTTGTAATTTGAATTTAATAAATATGAAACATTTTAGTAAACATCATGAGCTTTGGTGATAACCCAATTATGCCCCGACTCTTATTCCGCTGCGGGTCGGGGTGTGACAATCACCGCCCCTCAGGCGCAAAATGCTAATGACGTTATAACTAGTACGTTTTTCGTCAACCATGTCTATGCTTCTTGTCTTTTTGATACTGGCGCAGATAAAAGTTTTGTATCTGCTGAATTTGAACCTATGCTTAAGTGTAAACGTTCTAAGTTGCCCAAATCATTCGTAGTCGAAGTCGCTAACGGAAAGTCCGTCATTGTCGATTCTGTCCTTTCTGAATGTTCAGCATACGTTTTCTATTGACCTCATACCCATGCAAATGGGAAGCTTCGATATCATAGTAGGCATGGATTGGCTTAGGTGGGTTCGTGCTGAAGTCGTTTATTCTGAGAAATTCATCCGTCTTCCTCTACCCAATGGTGACTCCTTAAACATCTATGGTGAAAACCTTCTAAAGGTCTCAAGCTTATGTCATGTATCCAAGCGAACAAATACTTGCATAAGGAATACTTCACCTTTCTTGCCCACATTGTGGAAAAGAAGGACAAGGGTCCAAGCGTGAGTGATGTTCCTGTTATTTGCGACTTCCCTGATGTCTTTCCAGAGGATCTTCCTGGTCCACCCCCTCCTCGTTCTGTTGACTTTCGCATCAACCTCATTCCTGATGCAACTCCTGTAGCTAAATCCCCTTATCGTCTAGCACCCTTGGAAATGCAAGAGCTATCTAGCCAACTTCAAGAATTTCTTGATAAAGGCTTCATATGCCCTAGTAATTCTCCTTGGGGCGCTCCCGTTCTGTTCGTCAAAAAGAAAGATGTATCTTTTCGGATGTGCATTGACTATCGTGAGCTCAATAAGCTTACAGTCAAAAACTGATATCCTCTTCCACGAATTGACGATCTCTTCGATCAACTTCAAGGTGCGATTTGTTTCTCGAATATCGATCTACGTTTTGGTTATCACCAACTTCGAGTCCTCGAAGAAGATAAACCAAAACCGCGTTCCGTACACGTTATGGACATTACGAATTCGTGGTCATGCCTTTGGCTTGACCAACGCACCTGCGGTTTTCATGGATTTGATGAACCGCGTGTGCAAGCCTTATATCGATCGTTCTGTGATGCCTTCATTGAAGATATTCTTATCTACTCCAAGGCACAAGAAGAGCACGAGCAACACTTGCGTTTTATCCTCCAGCTTTTGTGTACTAAACGTCTTTACGCCAAATTCTCCAAGTGTGAATTTTGGCTAAAAGAGTTTCAATTCCTTGGTCATGTCGTCAACGAACTCGGTATTCACGTTGCTTCTTGTCATTAACTTAGCTAGCCCGAACTTAACGTATATAGCGCTATAGGAGTAGCACGCCGCCCGTCAGGGTATTGTTAAGTTTATTCTTATTCTTAAATAGTCTCGTTACTTTTGTGGCGAGGGACACTTAATTCCCGTGGACACTTGGGTTTGACATTTAGTATTGCATGATAGCTTACCTTGTATACAATTGCCATATGGGATTTGAGCAAACTCTTTTATACTTATGCTATGTAATTTAAAACTTGTGTACTCGCCATTGCTTTTGCATTGAATCATATTTTTAACATGTTGCAGGTTAAGGATGTTGAACATGATGAAAGCTTAGTAGGGACGCCATAGAAACGCACCTAGAATGTTATGGTTTCATGTTGTAATATTGTTGGACTTGTTGTATTTGGTTTATGTTGTAATTGACTATTTTATTTATGAAATGAAACGAGTTTTTGATTTAATATTGTCACAAATAGTGTTATGATGTCTCGATCAATCTATTTCGTCTCGCTCCGATGTTTCTGCCATCGGTTGGGGTGTGACAGTCAAATTGTTCATCTTTTTACTAAGCCTCAAGTCTACCATTGTGAAGTTCAAACTCATGTTGTACAATTCATTCTCTTGATGATCGTTTTGTTCGAGGAACATTCCAAAATCCACTGAAGTCCCTCCATATAAAATACCTTTTAAAAAATTGACATCTTTCTTTGTCAAATACTACTGTGAGAGCACCCGAGCCTGAATCAAGGTTCAAGGCTCCATCATTGATTTGTGTTTCACTTTAGATCTGAAAAAATGTTAAAAGAATGTAGTGAGATATTTTTTTTTTGATAAGTAAACATGCATTATAGCAAATTGTTGGATCCTAAAAAACGACTGCTGATTATAAAAGCCAAAACTCTAGACACTGACCAACACTTTAAAGAAGAATAACGCTTTGACTATACAAGGTGAAAACTGCTTGTTACATTAACTGTTATGGAGGTTGTTCACCAGCAGTTCTCCAAACCTAGCTTCTGTGGCCATTCTAGTAGTTAGGTATATTTTCCAGCAATTATATTAATTGCTGAGCAACAAGCTTGTTAGCCGAGTTAATGTTACCATTAGATGTTACTAACTTGTAAATAGTTACAAGTTTGTTGGTCTGGTTAGATGTTACTATGCGTTAATTATCGTATTTAACTGTCAAACCAACTAATCCTCACTAATGACAGTTTTACCCTTCAGCCTTATCTCACAAGTTTGACAATAATTTGACTTTAACATAATTTCCAACAGTTTGAAGGAAACTTACTATTTTTTTTTATCTCCCATGACTTTTCCCTAAGCATTATTGTACTCTGTCTTATTGTTTTCCCCTTACTTTCCTCCTCATAAAATAACTGGGGGGGGGGGGGGGATTGATCACTTGCAACTCTGTTATTTTGTACCTTGTAATATATACAGCAGAAAGCGGCAGACAGACACATCAGACATGCAACCAAAAAATCATAATAGACACAGAAGAACACACTTGAAAGCAAGGATTAAGTAGTTACCAATTTATCTCTTAGATAAGTATATCCTCCTTGTCCCAAGTAATGACCATAAACTTTCTTAGGTGGTCGCACGAGCAAAGTCAGCACTTGGGACATGGGGCCTCTGCTGACCCCATAAACAATCTGAAGTGTAGTATCTTGAAAACTCCACTCTCTCAAGGAATGCGTCTATTTCTTCAAACTCTTTCACACAAAATGTCAAAACATTGATATCCTTTCAGTAGCAATTGGATATGATCCCCCATACTTTAGAGACAACTCTATGACCCTATAGTACACTCTAAATTTGTCAAAATACCCAAGACTATCGAGCATTCGATCTATCTACAACGAGCATATGATCTCAGTGGTGACATAGTCCACATAATCCACATTGCCTCCCTTATGATGGAACCTGAATGTGAAATACCTATGCTCATTTTGCCCTAAAATGCATAAATAACAAATATTAATATCTAGCTTTAATATTGCAAGTGATTGAAGATATTAATGTGACTTACCGTAGTCTAGAACGTCTTCACCGGCTAATCAGATTCTCCAGTCCATGATCACCGATAGAAGTTTTTGCAAAGGGAGGAAGTTAGTGTATAATAATCGTAGTAGTAGCTTGGAAAGACCTAATTTTGATCGTAAGGATTTATATAAACTAGGGAATTGTGTAATCATTGTTGGGGAAGACGAACTACCCGTGACACCGGTCAAAATACCGGTAATTTCGTACAACCTAAACAACTATCATATTATTTATTTCCACATATTTCGACTTAATTTTATTTTAAGTCTTAAAAATCTAGGAATGATAATATCATAGCTTAGTATGATAACAAAATCCGCCACAATTAGAAACAGTACAAAACTATTTCCTAGACTGACGGAAGAAATGCGAACACATTGTTTATGCCAAAACTAGTCGCGGTACAGCCCGACATGGCAAAAGGAGACATAAAAGTATGTCCGCAACAAGTATTACATAAAAAACATTAGTTGGAAACAACTTAAAATAATTCTTTCAAGAAAAATTATATAAACATTAAATGGTTTTGTCCGTAGACAAATTCAGCAATTCTGTAGAATTATACAGCACTCCACAGAACAAAACAACAAACTTCTGAAATCTAAGAATAAATATTATTTATCATAAACAATTATAGGATAAAAACAACACAAAAAGTTTTATATAAACCTTATTGTTTAAAGCTACACAACTCATTCGGTAACTACCCGATAACAAAGCCGGTACAAAAACTTGACCAAAATAGCAAAATTACTAGTCTATCGAACTAGTTAACGAATTTTGGATATAAAAAATATCTCGAAGAAAGATATACAAACAATTCCGTAAAAAGAATACAATTTACCGGTAATCGACCAATAACGAAATACGAGCCGAGTTCGTCATCCGAACAACAAAACGACTATTCTAGTGAACTAGTTAAACAAATTTTAACATCACTTTAATGTGTTGGATTATTAGTTTTATAAAAACTAACAATTTAAATCATCCAAATTTATAAAGTTTATAAAATATAACAAAGTTTATAAACTTTTACCATTTAATCCTGACTAAATATTAGCTAAAGATTAAAATCAAACCAAACTACAACCCCCCCCCCCCCCCATTTTCGGTTATGTGGGCCCTCCCCACTAACCACATATATGAAGTGTTGTAATATTTCTATGCATGCTTAGTGTTACTAGATGAATGACTAAGTGTAAGCAGATTTATAATCAAAAAACAACATCACCATTTCTAATTTACAACCAACAACCTTCATCACCCTTTTTCCCCTCTCAAAATTGGCCCAAGTCAAACACCCATCACCTTCATCTTTTTAAAATCCAAACACTAGAAATTCATACATACATAGGTTCAAAGATGATTCAAGGCATCTGCAAGACTTGGAAGAACACTGAAGCATTTTCTCAAGACTAGGAGCTTTGGATCTTCATCTTTTCATCATCTTCATCTTGTTCATCTCAAGCTAATAGTAAGCTTCAAATCTTGTACTTACATTTCTGATTTTATGTTTAAACACAAATGTACAAGTGATATCTTGAAGCTTATCTAAAAATTACATGAATCACTAACAAAAACTAAACAAACTAGTATGATTATATGTCATTTTGATGAATCTTCATAATCTTTGAAGTTATGATTATGTAGTAAACTTGATCTTGCATCTTCATGAAAAAAGTATGATCTAAACACATGCATGTTTAGATCTAGCAAGATTCATTAATATGAAAATTACGAACTTGTAATCTTGTTTAAAAATGTTTTTATAAAACGTGTAATGCATAGATGTATATAAAAATCATGTTATAAAAATAAATAGTGAAAATATATAAACAAGTTTACATAAAGTTTTTGTTCAACTAAAAAGTTTACATGAACATATTAAAAAAAGATGAACATAAAAACATGATTTTTGAACTAACAAGATTACATACAAGTTCACAATGCTTCATGTTAAGATTTTAAGTTTATATTGTTATTTTGTAAGATTGGAAACATTGTTGATTTGAAAAGTATATAAAATCATGTTTATAAAACATGGAAAAATTCCATAGTTTAGGGGAAACTATGACAAAATTTTTATAAAATTTAATCATGATTAAAGTGTGTTTAACTAAAGATTATTTTGATTAAAAATGATTAGAAACTTTAATCATGATTATATTAGTTTTGGGTGAAAATGTTTAAGATTAAAAACTAATAGACTTTTCTTAAACTAAAAATATGTTAAATATATATATTTAGGATGAAATTATATATATATATATATATATATATATATATATATATATATATTAATCAATAAAAATTATGTGTATATAATTGTGTTTATTTAATTGTATGTATTTAGAAAAGTTTAGGAAATACATATTAATTTAAATACTTACAAAACACAAACAATAATATACTTGAAGTTTGACAAGTATAACAAATATATGTCCAAACTTGGACAAAACAAATAAATCGGACAATTCGGACAAATCAGACAAAATATACAAAATGGACAAAACAAACGACACAGACGAAACAAACAACGCGAACGAAACGGACGACACGAACGAATAGTTGAAATGAACATACGAACCGTCACACGAAATACATATATATTTACTAAAGTTTATATATACTAGAACTTATAAAGATACATTATATAAAATACTTAGTAGTTTTTATAAACTAAATTTTTATAAAAATACAAGTAGTCTTTAAATATGGACCAAGCCCATTTACATAAACATTAAGATAAGTCCATTTATATAAATCATTTAGGCTAGGCCAAGTTTTATAAATTAACTTGGGCTAGGCCCACTTTTATAAGTTAATTTTGGCTAGGCCCACTTTTATAAAGTAATTTAGTCTAGACCTACTTTTATAAACCAATTAGGATAGGCCCACTTTTATAAATCATTTGGGCTAGGCCTACTCTTATATAATTCATTTGGGTTAGACTTATTTATATAAGTTAAATGGGCTAGGCCTACACATATAAATTCAATTGCGCTAGGTCCATTCAAACTAAAAGAATATAATATATATATATATATATATTGTGTGATGTGTGTGTGTTGTGTGTGAAATATATATTAACAAACAACGAAAACAAACAAATACTAAGTCTAATTAAGAATTCAAGATGAAGGCTTGTACAAAAACAAAACATAAACCTAAGTGATAAACGAGATTAGAACACTTGTAGGTTGAGACACGAACGCATAACTGGACACCAACTAGAGATTTGCACGAGACGCAAATCTGTGAGTTCATGTTTCCCCTTTTATTTAAACATCTTATAGTTTTTAAACGCTCGGGAAAATATACATGTTACACTGGTATGATTAAGCTAGAAAATGAAAATATTTTATATCACATGCAGATAGGACAATAAAAAGGGGCCATTAATGAATATTCAAGTACCGAAGAATGAAAGTGATAGATCTATTAGGTTTTGGCGAGCCCCACTCTAAACGGCAACAAAAACAGATCGTTAAGAGTGCTTTTGTGTCTAAAACGAGTGTCTTAGACACACTTTATCGTCTAGGTTTGGTTGCCTCCTATGTCGACATACATATTAGTGTCCTTGCAAAATATTAATGATCTTACAAGTTTCATTTATGCTATACATACCGGATTTTAATACTTCAAATGTTTTAAGGATTCATTTGATGCAAAAACTAAATACATGACTTCACAAGCTTTTGTTGACGATTTCAAACCTAACATGTGATGTAGGTAACTAGTGGACAGCTTTGGAAAACAAGTACGTGTTGTTATGAAGTCAAGCTTTAGATGTCATCCAGTTTTAGTTAATATGTTTTGTAAACTTGTGTTTAAACTTTAAATAATGATGTTTGAAGTTGTAATTATCTTTCTTTGAAACAAGATGTTGGTTATAAACGTAGTTTTTAAATAAAGTATTTGGATGAACATCTTACTATCTTTTCTATTTGTTATTTACTTGATTGAATGTAAGGATTACCGCTCTGATCACAACTCGCGCTTCCGCTACGTTAAAATCGGGTGTGACACTACCCTAGTTCAATTTGGCGGGGAAGTGAAAATGATCGGTCACACTCTGAAATTTACCATGTCCATTTATTACCTTTAGCCACACAAACATGCTTTACTGTGACCATTTCACACATTTAAACAACATGTATAAACAAACAAATACCATGACAGTTGGTCACACAAATTTGTAAATGGCCACATGTGTTATCTTTTAGCCATATCATTAAAACTAGATGTGGCAGATAGTTACATATAGCCACACTTTTTACTATGGCTAGTGACTGTCACATTTTTATTGAATGTGTGACTTAAGGTTTCAAAGAGATGTGTTTAGTCACATGAACCAAGAAATCAAAAAAACAAAGTGCCAATGGTTACATATGGCAACACTTTTCTAGTTGTAATTGGTAAATTTGACAATTATTTCTAAAAGTGTGGCTAAAGGTTTTGAATTATTATACAATGGCCATATTAATAATAAAATGCGTGGCTAAAGTTTTTGAACTGTTATATAATAGTCCCATTAATAATAAATTATATGTTAAAAGTGTTTTAAATATTTAAATAAAACTTTAGCTACAAATTTATTCAAATATGTGACAGAACGGTTTGAGAATATCGTAGCCCTTTTTTCACGTAGTAAAATTCTCGGTTAACAATATTATCTCAACAACCTCTTACTATATCTTTGCTATCTCTAATGACCATAACAGTTATCTCTAATGCACATTGCAAAATATTCACATCGCTAGAATCCACTGTCACGACGTTGTGCCTTTTTTGTAGAGCTTCATAGTTGCCTCTTCAATCATGGACAGGTGGATCAATTAAATTCTTTTTCACCAGTTAGCTATTTTCGACGCTCAGATGTCTCTAACTTGAAACTTATTTTCTTTGAAATTAACGCTCAATAATCATTCAGAAAAAAAATAAATAAAAGAAGCACTTAACCGAATTAGATACTCACTTTTTGTCCTTTTCAAATGAAAAGTACAAACTGACCTTGGCTAATTAAGTAGCTATTAAGTGAATTATTAAAAAAACAATTCACCAACATGGAGCATAAGTTTTTTTAGTTTTCAGTTATTAAGTGAGTTATTGAGCAAACGTGGAGCATAATTTTTTTAGTTTTATTCCAACAATTAAAACTTCAAGTCATAAATGCATCCTTTTGATTTTCACCATATTTCCTAAATAAGTAACAAAAACAAACAAAATGTCTTATCTTTTTTTAAACTACACTCTAACCAACTTCAATATTGATAAAGCTAGCTAAGACGGAAACATCATGCGTTACCACTAATCAGTTTTGAAAATCATGACCCTTTTGCTATTATGGTAATAATAATCTAATTGTTTTTCTGCTCGGAAAGATCACATGGAAATTCATCAAAATCATATTTCAGGAAGTACCTTTTGAAGATGAAGTCAAAAGTTTGATAACTTTCTTTTGAAAAATGTATTCATTTTTCAAAAAATTCAATTTCAAATCAACCAACAAGTTCCATCTAATAGTTTCAAACTTTAACTTTCAACAATCCAAGTATATTAGACATGAAACAATAAAAAAAAATCAAGTATCAACATTCAAAATAACCAAATTATCTACACTGAGCAATAAAAGAATCAACATAAAAGTAAAAGTTGAAAAAGAAAAAGAAAACATACCTAAGTGAACCGAACACGTGGGTTGTGATATGAGCCGACGAGTGTCCTAGATCCGCAATTTTAAGATCGAGGGTGTCGTGACTAACATTCAGTTCTTATGGTTTTCAGACACTTATCTATTTTGGTTTGATGTGGTGGCATTTCGCTTAAAGAATGAAAAACAATACTGAATGTAGTATTTCACTCTACTGTGAATCGAAGCCAACCATTGAGGAGAACAAAAAAATCACAACATAGCAGGTTCAAGCTCCGGCTTAAAGATTCTACTTTCCTTGTATCCTTCCCAAAATAGTCATCATATCCTAAGTTTTCTTCCTGAGAATTTCAAAGTGGATTGATTTGGTGTGTGCGACTAATTTGTGTTGATATAAGAAGGCGAATATGATTAGAAAGTTGCATGTTAGTCAGAGCTCTATCACCATCCCGTTATTATGTACCTTATAATATATACAACAGAAAAAAGCAGACACCCATCAAATATATGAACATATACCGTGTGTCATTAGGGTAAATTAAAAGGATTTCATATAAATATGGAAAAGAAATATAAGTTTTTACATAAAGGAAATAAATAAAGTGAGAAATTATTATATAGAAGACACCAGGGGCCACCATTGTCTTTAGGAATTTAATTATATAAAAAACACCCACGTGGACTCTGAACCAATGGGCCTAAATTATTATTTATATTTATTAGGAACCATCCTCTTTGTTGTAGTTTAAATTTCAATTTTTATATTTATTATATTATCTTTCATATTTATTGTTAGATGAGGCGTGTACAATTTAGAGCAGTAACAAAGTTATTGTATTTACAATAAACGTGACAACAATAAATAAGGTAATTAAATGACTAGTAGTGATGGAAGATATTATTTTATAAAAATTTTAAATTATGATTATAAATAGACCGAATGTTTAATGAACTATTTAAGATTTTGACGAAATATCGATTTCAATACCTTTTGATGAGTGATTATATGAACGTATTCTCACATTTAATTTCAATACCTTTGATGAGTGATTATATATAACGTATTCTCACATTTTATATTTTAAGTTTGCTTTTTTTATTTTAAAAATCAATTATTTTTAGGTGAGCTTTGTTTAGTTGGTAGAATAGTTCAAAATATCGTTGAAATATTAAATATATTTTAGAAATATTTTTATTTACTACAATTGAATATCGTTAAAATGATGTAAACTAAAGTTTTATTATTTATTTGAAATAATGTGATAATAATATATATGCATAGTTGCATACCGTTATGACCAAAACATGGGTTCCGTTGGGCCAACCTAAGATTCTCACTGCATTCTTCTGGAGTCCAACAGAGGTTACAAAATACAACGTAATAACATATGACCCAAATTATATAAGAGAAATTATTTAAATATGAAATTTATAAGATGTATAATTAAAAGCTGTATATAATAAACTATCTAAGAAAAATGATTATTATATAACGATATGCTTACCTAAGATTTCAGGAGAAAAAAAATCAGGATAACTATTCTAAAATTACAAACTTATAGCGAAAATCATAATACATAACAAATGCACTTAACCTATAGAATTTGGCACAACCTTTTCTTTTATTTTTAAATTTTAACTTAAAGTATCGAACATGCCTAATTTTGAAAAAAACATACCATAAAATTTAATAAAACAAACATGGTCAGTTTATGAGCCTTCATGTTGACCCGAGACCACCAGTATAGTTTTTTTTAACGATTAATTTCTTTTAATTCTTGTCATCTGTAAAACTTGAACGCATTATATTTTTTCTTAAACTCAGATATTTAAAAGCATTTTTCTTTTATTAATCACCACCCATTAGTCCTACATGTATAGCTAAATGGTTGCACCAAAACTTACTAACACCATTTATTAGAAATTATGAACAATCCTAACCAAACCGTGGCATATGTTTGATTTATACTTTACCATTTATTTATATAATATATAAATATTACATAGTTAATTATATATAACCAAATTAAAATATCTATATATTACAATCCATTATGTCATGCCAGACCAAGCTGCGCGAATTGCCCACGGCCCACTTTTCCGAGGGTGCCAAATTTTTATAGTTTTGTAAATGTATATTAAATAACTTATAAAATTTAAAACTCACTAGATTTTTAAAACCTATTTAGTCTTGGCCTATTTAAACGCATTTCTTATTTAATCCAACTAACTCTATGTAACCAAGTTGAAAACTAAACATTTTAAGCTTAACTATATAAGAAAATCCTTTTTATGGTAGTGGAGATTGCATTCCTGATGACGTAATTTTTTTCTAAGATAGCGTTTGATACGAAGGAATAAAAGTGGAACGGAATGTATGAATCTGATGGAATAAAAAGAAACATGTTTGGTTACTATATGTAATGGAATGGAGGATTCCAAAGGAAATGTAACTCCTTCCAAATATAACAATTTCCATTACTTGATAAGGATGTGTTTTTTTTCATTCCTTCAAGGAATGGAAAGAAATATATTTATATTTATATTTATATTTATATTTATATTATATAATATTAATATTAATATTATATATAAATCAAAAATTTTATTATTAGTTTTTTACCATTGTTATAATTATTAGAGGCAGTTATACTTTTCTCGTTTTTAATACAGTTTTGTTTCGTTATTTCGTTATTTTTGTTTATCAAATTGTACAAAGTAACTATTCATTCGATTCACATATGAGTAATAAACGTCACAATGGAATGGAATGATTCGTTACATTCTGTTGTCCATTCCATTACCCGTCTATTCATTCCTATGCGTATCCATACCTCATACTAAATAGACCCTAATTGCATATGGTCTTAAAACTCTCAGAAACGGCCTGATTATCAATACTTTACAATTTACAATTATAGTAATAAAAAACCATGTATAATTTAACAATATAAAAAATTAAATGACGTGTTATACCAAAGACTTGAACAAAAGAATGATTCTATATATCTGAATGAATAATCTTCTCATAGTTTGCAAATTAAATAGCAAAGTTACAGGGAGACTAAATAGGAAATAGGATAACTAAGGATAAAATAAAAAGGGAAGAATAAATGGTTTCTATACTCTCTCTCAAATTTGGAGCATGAAGGTCACAAGTGTTCAGCTTGTTAAGTAAGGTTTGAAGTTGTGTTCCAAGGGCTTTTGTTAGGAGATCAACATGCATTTTCGTGTGAATATGTATAGGTTTGACCTCTTTGTACTCCACTCTTTCTTTCACAAAGTAGCAATCCATTTCAACTGTTTTGTTTTTTCAATGAACACGGGATTATTGGCGATGTGATAGACTGCGAGGTTGTCACAAAACAGTGTGGTCGGGCTATCTTGAGGAATCCCAAGTTCTTTTAAGAACACCTCATCCATAAAACTTCACTAATTGTGGATACCATAGCTCGGTATTCAACATTGCCGATTAATGGGAAATAACGCTTTGCTTCTTCGATTCTAAGAAACTAATCCTCTCCGAGTAAAAGAACATTAACTTGTTTGGGACCCTTCTAGTGAAAGGGCACCCGAGCCTATCGGAGTCATAGTAAGCAACCATATTAGTCCCACCAGCCTTTGGGAGAAGAATTCCTTGACTTGGTGTACTTTAAGATATCACAACATCGTTTAGAAACATCCAAGTGAGTTTGTCTTGGATCACTAACAAACTCACTTGTTGTGGATACCATAGCTCGGTATCCAACTTCTCCGATTAATGGGAAATAACGCTTTGCTTCTTGATTTCTAAGAAACTAATCATCTCCGAGTAAAAGAACATTAACTTGTTTGGGACCTTCTAGTGAAAGGGCACCCGAGCCTATCGGAGTCACAGTAAGCAACCAGATTAGTCCCACCAGCCTTTGGGAGAAGAATTCCTTGGCCTGGTGTACTTTTAAGATATCAAAACACTCGTTTAGAAACATCCAAGTGAGTTTGTCTTGAATCACTAACAAACTCACTTGTTGTGGATACCAAAGCTCGGTATTCAACTTCCCGATTAATGAGAAATGACGCTTTGCTTCTTCGATTTCTAAGAAACTTATCCTCTCCGAGTAAAAGAACATTAACTTTTTGGGACCTTCTAGTGAAAGGGCACCCGAGCCTATCGGAGTCACAGTAAGCAACCAATTAGTCCCACCAGCCTTTTGGAGAAGAATTCATTGACCTGGTGTACTTTTAAGATATCACAACACTCATTTAGAAACATCCAAGTGAGTTTGTCTTGGATCACTTACAAACTCACTTGTTATGGATACCATAGCTCGGTATTCAACTTCTGCCGATTAATGGAAATAACGTTTGCTTTTCGATTTCTAGAAACTAATCTTCTCCGAATAAAAGAACATTAACTTGTTTGTGACTTCTAGTAAAGTGCACCCGAGCCTATCGGAGTCTCGTAAGCAACCAGATTAGTCCCACCAGCCTTTGGGAAGAATTCCTTGACCTGGTGTACTTTTAAGATATCACAACACTCGTTTAGAAACATCCAAGTGATTTGTCTTGGATCACTAACAAACTCACTTGTTTAGATACCATAGCTCGGTTTCAACTTCTGCCGATTAATGGGAAATAACGCTTTGCTTCTTCGATTTCTAAGAAACTAATCCTTTCCGAGTAAAAGAACATTAACTTGTTTGGACCTTCTAGTGAAAGGGCACCGAGCCTATCGAGTCACAGTAAGAAACCAGATTAGTCCCACCAGCCTTTGGAGAAGAATTCCTTGACCTAGTGTACTTTTAAGATATCACAACACTCGTTTAGAAACATCCAAGTGAGTTTGTCTTGGATCACAACAAACTCACTTGTTGTGGATACCATAGCTCGGTATTCAACTTCTGCCGATTAATGGGAAATAACGCTTTGCTTCTTCATTTCTAAGAAACTAATCCTCTCCGAGTAAAAGAACATTAACTTGTTTGGGACCTTCTAGTGAAAGGGCACCCGAGCCTATCGGAGTCACAGTAAGCAACCAGATTAGTCCCACCAGCCTTTGGGAGAAGAATTCCTTAACCTGGTGTACTTTTAAGATATCACAACACTCGTTTAGAAACATCCAAGTGAGTTTGTCTTGGATCACTAACAAACTCACTTGTTGTGGATACCATAGCTCGGTATTCAACTTCTGCCGATTAATGGGAAATAACGCTTTGCTTCTTCGATTTCTAAGAAACTAATCCTCTCCGAGTAAAGAACATTAACTTGTTTGGGACCTTCTAGTGAAAGGGCACCCGAGCCTATCGGAGTACATTAAGCAACCAGATTAGTACCTACCAGCCTTTGGAGAAGAATTTTGACCTGTGTACTTTTAAGATATCCAACATTGTTTAGAAACATTCAAGTGAGTTTGTCTTGGATCACTAACAAACTCGTCTCGTGGCTTGCAGGTTATAAAAGTTGACCAACTAGCTGACGGTATTGGCAAGCATCAACTCGTGGTTCTTCCTCATCACTTCCTAATTTAGGTTTTGCTCCATTAGGTAGGAACTCGATCTACACCCTAGCATGCCACATTCTTCCAAGATGTTTAGAGTGTATTTTCTTTGGATTAAAACGAGGTTGTCATGAGTGCAAGCAACTTCTATTCCGATGAAGTATTTTAAGGGGCCAAGATCTTTTATGCTAAACCTTCAGTCAAGATGATTCTTTGTTTGTTATATTTTATGCAAGTCATTTCCAACAAGGATGACATCGTCAACATAGATGAGTGACGCCACGTAACAAGTATTAGTTTTGTACATTAAAAAGGAAGACCAACAAAAGATTGCTTGAAATCAATTTCAAGAAAAGCCATAGTAAAAATTTTATACCAATTTCTTGATGCTTTTTTAGACCATATACAGACTTCTTTAGCTTGCAAACTTTATTCTCATTTCCTTTTCCAAAACCCTGCGAAAGCTTCATATAAACTTCTTCATCTAAGTCTCCATGTACAAAGGCATTCTTTACGTCAAACTGTTAGAATGACCGCCCATTTGTTGCAATCGTAAGGAGAGTTCTCATGGTAATGAGTTTAGCAACAGGGGAAAACGTGTAATCGATACCTTCCATTGCGTGAACCCCTTTGCTATGAGACGAGCCTTGTACCGTTTAACCTCTCCATTTGGCTTGTACTTAACTTTGTACACCCATTTCGAGTCAATGGCTCGTTTGCCAGTAGGCAATTCTGTAAGCGTCCATGTTCCATTGTTTTCTAAAGCTTTGATTACTTTCTGCATAGCCTCTCTCCACTTTGCATCTTGTATAGCCTGATTAAAAGATTTTAGCTCACCAATAGAACTAATAGCCATTAAAAACGCCTTTCGAGATTCGGAAAATTTTTCATAAGTAACATAATGGCATAAAGGATGTACCGTTGAGGACTAGTGATTGCTGGCGGGTAGAGCATGGTCTATGGATGGGGGACTATTAGTCACATAGTCGTCGAGATGCTTAGGACGAGTTCTTGTTCTAGCCTCTTGATTAGTTCATGAAGATTTTCTAGTTGGATCGGGTGTGTGATTTTCGATGGAATCACATATTCTACGGATGAGCTCGTATACTCATTTTTAGGTTGGGTGCCTTCTTCATTGTCTTGGCCCGCGTAATCATCTTGAGTCGCATTAGACTCACTTTACTCAACCACAAGATCATTTTGTTGCAATCTTTGGGCCCTAATGTTGGTGGGCATGGGCTCATAAAAAAAGGTCAAGCTTATACATGTTACCCGATTCATCTGATGGAAATGTGAGCCAAAATAACGGAAAAACATCTTCTACAAACCTCACATCCCTTGAATAGATCATTTTTCCATTTTTAGTGTCTAAAGTTTTATACCCTTTTTCACCTCGTGGGTACCCCAAGAAAACACGTGGTCTCCCCCATTTGTTTCAATGTTTCTATAGTATGCTAAACAACCAAAAACTTTCATATGATCATAATCCGGTTGTTTATTATAAAGTTTCTCATAAGGGACTTTTTTGTCTAATACTTTGAAAGGTAGTAGATTAATAAGGTATGTGGCAGTTAAAACAAATTCTCCCCAGTATTTGGTATGGAGGTTAGCTTCTAATTTTAGGGCTTGTGCCCTTTCAAGAAGATGTCTATGCTTTCATTCCGCAATCTGTTTTATTGTGAAGTATATGGACACATCGTGACTAAGACAATTCCTTGATCCGCATAAAATAAGTCATATGGTTAGACGTGAATTCTCTACCATTGTCGTGTCTTATTCTCTTAATATTTTTCTCAAATTGTGTTTTAACAAAGTTATGAAAAATAATCAAACAATCTCCCGCCTCATATTTGTGTTTGAGAAGAAAAACCCATATGACCCTACTTAAGTCGTCAACTATGGTTAAAAAATACCTTGCCCCCAAAAGAAAAGGTGTATGATACTTCTCCTAAAGATAACAATGTATCAACTCAAAACAATTTATAGTTTAGTGTTACTAACTGGAAATGGCAATCTTTTGTGTTTTGCTTTCGCACAGGAATCACAAACATTGTTTCTAGGCTTATGAAAAAAAGGGTTTGAGGAATTTGATATGTGCGAGTTTGTCATCCGAAGGGTGTCCTAGTCTCTTATGCCACAAATCAACCAAACTCATCAAAGCCATCCTTCCATTATTCCCCATGTCAACCTCATAAAGTTGACCATTGATCTACCTCTTCGAATCAATGTCCTCGAGTTAAAGTCCTACATGACAAAAAAAAATCTGGAAAAAATGTTGCTGTACAATGAAGATCTTTCACTAATCTGCTAACCCATAAGAGATTGCACTTGAATTTTGGAACATGTAAAACTCCTTTTATTGTGGTCCCGTCGGGAAAAACACATTTCCCTTTCCCTTCGACGGCTATGGCATCCCTTGTTTGGGATGGTGACTGGTGGTTCATAAATTTTTTTAACTATGTTATATAAATTAGAACACCCTTGTGATGTGATCGGTGGCCCCTAAATAAACGATCCATTTCTCACCACGATCATTTTTACCTATATTATATAGAATATATGAATATAGAGGCTTCGATCATTTTTACCTATATTATAAACGATCCATTTCTCACCACGATCATTTTTGCTTATTATAATTTTTTTTCTTTATTATGGAGATGTGTTTTTATTTTTATTATTTTTTACTCTATATTATATAGAATATATGAATATAGAGGCTTCAATATAAATTCTCGAAAACTAATGATATAAGTAGTTATCATTACAAAAATAGCCAATAACTTATGAGTTTTGTACCTGATAGGTACCTTAGTGCAATAATAGACAGCCATAGCAGTGGGTTCCAATTGTATTGTTTGGTTTAGTATTACATTGCTTTATGAGTTTATGTTACTTCAAAAACTTATAATGATGATTAAACATTTTTCATACATAAATTACGATAGTAATATTATATTAATTACGTCATATATGATTAAAATCTTGTTTACCCCGAAAGTATTGAGGATTTTTTTAAATGGTTAAATGTATAATGTATTAGAAAATAGTATACCTTTATGTTATTTATTTGATAAACTAAAAAAAAATAAAATAGAAATCATGAAGATTTAAAATGAAAAATGAAAAGATAAACATATATATAGTAAATGGTTTTTTTACTTCACAATAGAAGGATGCATATAAAAACCCGGTTTGTTTGGAGAATCGCATACTCAGTGTGGTCCATCAGGCCGATAACACTCTCTTCAAGCTTGAGCTTACGTGATTTCCTCTCAATAAGCGCTTTTGCTATTGTCGTCGCTAGGTTCTTCTCAAATTTTGACATGGTAGATACAACTCCGACTTCACTAACAACCGTTTTCTTGCACATGCTCAAAGTCACACCGGCTTCATTTTTCTAAAGCTTCTATGACAAGCGTAGATCTCTCCCTTCACTTTCTTGTGTCGGCTGAGTTTAAACAAGAATCATTAAATAAGTATCAACTAAAAGGTTAACTTGACCTATAATCATGGATTTTACGAGAACTAAGGGCAGTGATATACCCAGAATTTATTTTTTGGAGGGGCAATTGGGGGCTTAACCGAACATTTAAGGGAGCGATTTTTAGATGAGTGAAAGGATAATTCATAATTGTCTCAAGGTGTAAACACAAATGTCTTAGTCTTTGTTCATAAGATTAGTTGGTGGATAAAGCCAATATAACATCCAATCATGGATGAAAATTAAACGTGATTGATTAGTGACTCAATTAAACATATCTTTAAATTTAGATTCGTTTAATGTGTAAAAAAAAACTATTAAAGGGAACGACATGCACGTTAAATATGAGACAAATTAGCCCAACATTAGCAACAAACAAGTTCCGGTTTAATTATTAGAGTTTCAACATAATTTGTCCACGACACACACACACATTTACATGCCCTTTATAAACCAACCCCATGTCCAACTTCCCAAAAGACCATAAGTCAAGTCATGTCTAGCTCAAATACGAGAGCCCGAAAGGATCAAGCTCATCGTGATAATGAGCTCGATGACCTTATTAACAAGTTACAAGCATTGCTCCCGGCTTCAAGTTCCAAAGGTAACCAAAGGGTACGTTTGGTTGCAATTGTTCAACGTAAAATTTTGATTCATAAACATTCGCTGTGATCTAGTCGACATTTCTAAGCCATGCAAGCCGCGAGGCATGGGTGGTAATTTTTCTTTTCAAAAATCTCTTATATGCTCGTATGTCTCTTTTATAAACTCGTATGTTTGTTGACTCATAAACACTTTATATAACAAAAATGTTTTAACTACATGTATATCTTTGCCTTCGCTCGTTTTAAAGAAAAAGACATGGATTCATGTTTTCTTTCAAAAGAATTGAAATTTGAAGGAACTGAATTTGGAATTGGGATTCGTAAAGCTACTCATTTGTCAACCAAATGCATCACATTTATTTCAATCGCAAATCAACTTCCGTCGAATTCGATTCTAGTTAATTTGACGAAATCCAATTGTTCCAAAACATTATGTCAATCAAACAACTCTCGGCGCAAGTTTTTCGCATAATAAAATCTATAATAAACACACCATCCCATATGAAAGAGGTTGTTTACATGACTCAAAACCATGAACTTTTTGGTCAGAAATGAGTAACCTTACAAAAATGCTCAAAGAGTACTAACAAAATACAATAATTTGTGGTTTACTTGCATAAGAAGGAAAAGGTGGCAGCTCTAAAGATTATCAAAGAGACATGCAAGTACATAAAGAGCCTGCAAAAAGAGGTGAAGACTGCAGGAGAAAGGCTATCTCAACTATTGGATTATGTGGAAAACAATGGTCTTGATGTAGACATCCTCACAAATCTTCTACAAGAATAAACTGTTTTTTTTTTATAAATATATTTGTATTAAAGTATAAAACTCTCTACTACTCCCATGTAATATATTATCCATATTGTGTTTCTTTTTATGTTATACAAATAACGGCGTCTACAATGAATGACGTGGATCCCAAACCGTCTGTGGAAGCAAAACTGACAATATTTGTTGGTATGAAGGGCCGGGTGTTACAGAATCGTTAACCAGATTACTAACTTCAATTTCCTAATATATTTATACATGCATAGCAAATAGTAATGACTTAAAACAAGGAAAAATACTATAAGTATGATTGAAAGATAACATACATAAGTACTATCCCAAATTTAATTTCAATAATAAAACAACCAAAAAAACACATAGAAATTTGACAAAATTGCCAACATTTAGTTCAGAAAGGAACCTGTTTAAACCTGTTAAACATCTCAGCATCCCATCACAGCACAATTATAAACAAAACCACTCGAACGCTTCCTAGCAAGCAGGTTCCATTGAGGCGGGTTTTCATCGGGTACCCACGAATTCAACTCTATCATCCCTCCATAAGAAACCCGCGGGCCACCAATAACAACGAGCTGATCACCACAAGCCCGAAATGCAAGTCCCCATCCGTTCATAGACCCTGCTCTTTCGGGCAGCCCGCCCACTCTGGCCCAAAGGTTTCGACCCTTATCATATTTTCTGACTTCTTGTTCTTCATAATATGCTGCGTATAATTCATTCTTCACAACCGCCAATAACGGTGGTGCTTTGGTGGTTGCAGGTGCGTCTTGACCCCCCGCCTCAGTTAACGCCGGAAACATATTTGGAATCTCGGTCCACGTACGCGTTTCCATATCGTAAACTTCCCCACAAGTCAGCTCGTTGTTATTTTCTACGCCTATTCCACCAATAACGTAAAATTTCGAATCCATAAACACCCCTGAACACATTTTTCGAGGTTTCTTCATGTCGGGTAGGGTAACCCAAGTCCCGGTCTCTGAGTTATAAAGCTCAGCCGAGCTCAAGATGTTGCCTGACGGACCGCACCCACCGGCTACAATAGCTAACTCACCGAGACTTGCAGACCCAAACAAACATCTAGGTGTGTTGGTTTTCGACCCAGGTGACCATGAGTTAGTTAGGATACTATATTTATACACTACATGTGTGTCTATTTCTTTACCAAACACCAGCAACTCAGTGCCTACGGCTAAAGATTCTTTATCGGAACACATGAAACATTCGTTGCAGTCCATGGTAGGCAGGCGCATCCACCTACAGCGGATCGGGTCAAACGCCTCCCATTCAAAAAGGTTACACGAGAAATAAATCCAGTGTTCTATAATACCCTTTTTCCTTCTTAGCTTATAAAGCTCCCCATCGCGAACCAAGGTCCGAAACGTGCGGTTCAGTGAGGCGATTAAGCCGTAATCCGACCTCGAGCTGTGCGAGAGGCACTTAATCGAGAGGTCTCGACCTAATTGACTGATTAGTGAGCTAGAATCTGATCGATCGTCTTGTTCTTGGTTATCTGATGGGCCGGATTCAGAAGGTGAGACGACTGAATTATCCTTTTCTGTCTCGTTTTCAGACGGTTTCCATGATTTTCTCAACCTGGTTGTCGTTTCTCCGTCATCTTCAAGACAACGTTTTCCTTTTGAAAATTCGGTTATGCAGAATGCGTTATAAGCCCATTTGCTTTCTTGTTCACAAGCACTTGGTAATTCTCTCGAGATGAGAAAAGCCGGACCCTCCAACATGATTATAAACGAACAGACTTCACGAAAGAAAAAAAAAGATAGTTAAAAGATCGTACCTGTGCAAACTGAACCGAATCTAAATAATGTGCAGAACAAAGAACACCAAGAAGAACAAGATACCATCCTTAGAATTTTGTAAATAACTGCTAGATGTTAAGCATCACACATAATAACTATCATGACGATTTTAAATAAGAATACAAAGAACAGACAGATGCATCCGACAACTACGAATTGACAATAGATTTTCAGAAATTTATAACATTATCATACCCCTTGATGTGCCCTAAAACATTATTAAACTTTAAATAGGTTATAATAACAGTTTTGGATAAAGGATTATACTTTAAACTAGGGCTGCAAACCAACCAAACGAACACGAACAAGACCTTATTCGTGTTCGTTTGTTAAGAAATATATGTGTTCACGAACTGTTCATGAACACTTACCGAACGAGATAATATGTTTGTGTTCGTTTGTTGAGGAAACAAACTTTTTCGTGTTCGTTTGTGTTTGTTTGTGTTTGTTTGTTAATTTTAGGCAACGAACGAAAACGAATGTTGATGAATACAAATGAGCACAAACTAATGTTCATGAACACAAGTGGAAGAAACGAAAACAAACAAACGTTCATGAACATAATATATAATACACTGACACTTATTTATTTGTCGGAATTTTGAAGTATTTAAATAAAATATAAAACTAAAAACACTAATGAACTATCGAACACAATCGAACACGTTACAGAACATTCACGAATATAAATGAACGAACGCGGCCTCTCTTCATGTTCATTCATTTAACTTCGAATTTCTTGTTCGTGTTCGTTTGTTAAATAAACGAACGAACACAAACAAACTTCCCGCCGAACGGTTTACTAACTGTTCGCCGTGGTTCGTTTGCAGCCCTACTTTAAACTATATTAAATCCAATTTAAACAAGGCAAATGAATCTTATAGGTCAAAACTCAAAGCAGTCAAATTCAGATTATCTAAACTTTGGATAATTCAATTTCTAATCAGGGATTATTTGATAGCTAGAGATAATAATAATAATAATAATGAGTAATGGATTTTAATAATCTTAACTATTAGTTGTTGTCCGACAATGGTCTTAACTTAAAAGATAACCAGTAGTAGTCCCACTTTTTTCATATCTTGTAAAGGTGAAAAGATGGGACCACCCCTGATTATTTTTTAAGTTGTAACCATTATCAGCCTACGGATAATAGTTTGGATTATTAAAATCCATAATTCCTAATAATAATAACATCAAGAAAGACAATCTTTAACCAATACCCACAAGAAAACCCTAAAATCACAAGCCAAAACATGCAACATATGGGATAAAATTGACATAAATCACACAAATTTAATACCATAAAATGAAAGAACAATTTGCAGAAAGCCCTAAACTAAAAATCCCAATTTGGGATGTTCTTGAACTCAATAAAAAAAAGTACCCAAAATACAATCCAAACAATCATGCATCACTTCAATTAACATAAACTACATCCAAAAGATTCAGCAGAAACTCCAAAATTAGACAATTCCCCAAATATGTATTCCATTAATTTCACTATAAAACATAATTTTGAAAACATACTACTTCAAAGCTATAAACTTGGCAATCTAATCAAAAATTAAAACAAGTTGGAACTGCTAAAACAACAAAAGACCCACTAAAAATCAAATCTTTTTTTATCAATTGTCAAAATCAAGAATCACTTGTCATAACCTTTTTTGCTACAAATTTTGGGTTTTATCCAATCAATTAACTGAGCTTAAGATCATGTCAAAACCCATCTACAAAATCCCACAAAAAATAAAAATAAAAATAAAAATAAAAAAAGAAACAGATAGAAAGCTTACAGATTGCAGCAGAGAGATTTGTGATAATATATACACAAAAACGTAGATATATATATATCTATCCACATATGAGATGAAATTCAGCTGTAAAATTAGTTATGGAGACACTTTAATTCATGTTTTCTCCATCCTGTCTATCCCTTTTTTTCTTGAAATGAGGCCCTCCCACAGTTCTTGATTTCCTGTTCTGTAAATGGAATAATTTTGAGAATATTTTAATTTGCTGTAATTGTTGTGATGGTTTGAGTTGAGATGTGGGTGGGGAGTGGGTGTTATTTATAATAAAAGTTAAAGCTTTCAATAAATTATAAATAGACAAATAGGAGCTCTGGCTTTAAGCACCATGTGTATCTGCCAGCTGTAGTATAATACTATTCTACTCATCAATTTGCAGAATAGGGTATTATTTTTATTTTTAAAATTGTATTGGATTCTGGTTATGTATAGACAAAAAACTTTGTACCAATTCTAAAATAAATGTATATAAATGTGAAGTAGTATATATATTTTTTGTTAACTTCGTCATTCCGACAATTTAACGGTTTTAATTCTTTTGCCTTACTAGTTTAAAAATTATCGAAATATTCTTCAAGGTTTGTTAGAAAATATTCAACGATCAGAAATCTTGCATCATTTTCTTGTGTGCTACCATCTTTCTCGAATGTCAAGGACCGTTAGTTCTATATCTTTTTTTCCCTTGATTATTTTGTTTCTTTTCTTATCTATTGTGTCTTTCTATTTAGAGAGGTTGGTCTCTTCTTTGTAACATACAGAAAAACACAATCAATATCAAAAACCTTTTCTTTCAATATTTCAATTGTTCATATGGTATCAGAGCGGTATCTTTCTTGACCTGCTCATCATTTACCCTGTTCAAAGTTCTTTTTTTCTGTTGCAAAAACATCATGGGTGACGAAAATAAGAATGATGAACTCGCATTACAAATCACCAATCTTCTTAAACTAGCTTCAACAATCACAACCAAACCCAAAAAACAAAGCCTTTCGGATAGTTTAAAAATTAGCCTCAACCTCAACAGTCAAAATTACTCCCTATGGGCTCGGATGATTTGAGTGGCAATTGGAGGAAAATCAAAGCCTGTTTTAAGCCATCTTTCAGAAAGTCCCGCACCACTGGAACCAACCGATGCATAATATGAATGATGGGAACAAGATGATTTAATCATTTTTTCATGGTTAATTCAAAATATCGAACCCGCTCTTGTGTCACACCCCAACCGATGGCGGAAACATCGGGATGTGACGAAAACGAGATTGCTCATTGCTCACAACATTAATAAGTGACAATAATTAATTAAACCATATTTCATTTCATAAGAATTGTCAAATACATTAATGTAACAAAACAAAGAAACAACATAACATTTGCAAAGTCATAACAAAATTGATACATCGACATTAAACCTAACGTCTAATTTGTGTGTATCTAGTCCTTGCTATATTGTTTTCATAGCATCATCTCCTTCAACCTGTAACATGTTTTAAAATAATGTCAATGCGAAAGCAAAGGCGAGTACACAAGTTTAGGCATAGCATACGTATACGAATAAGTTTAAACAATCCTCATGGCAACCAAATCTATACAAGAGCAATATCAAGGCATGCAATACTAATAATCAAACCCTTAACGCAATCACGATGTTTTAACATGACCTCACGAATAACAGGATGGAGGTGGATATGTGAATTCCTATAGCGCTAAGCATGTTAAATAAAGGCTAAAAATAGTTAATGACTAAAGCATAGCATAACGAATATCCAAGACAAGCATCAAGTATAAGATTCAAGTTTTCATGTATATGGGATCGTTTGTGTGTTTCATAAAGTTTAAGTGTTCGCGATTTTGTATATGAAAACATGTTACACCCGAAAAGTGTTATAAACAAAAGTGGGTCGAGTGTACTCACGGTTTTGCTAAGTCTTTTCTACACTTGACAATCCGTGAAGATGTTGGTTCGAGGTTGACGCCCAATTATCCTACAAGAGGAAACGAGGCGTATGAGTATAGAGTTTCAACGGGAGATTAAGAGTATTCGAGCATGATTAAAAATAAGTTAAAGTATTATGATACGAAAGTATTCACTAAGATGTAACACTCGTTCTTGACACTATAGTAACTCTTACGAGTTGGATGTGATTTCATAGGCTCGGGACCTATTAGAATCGTGACAAGGAATTACATACTTTAGTGTTAAACTTAATAACTTGATAGTTGATTATAAGGTCATTATCAAGGTTTCGGTTTTGGGATTATAATATAGTTCCACATAGTTATATAATCATGTAGGAGGTGGGAGGATGAACCATCCACTTTGGAACCTCTTAGTATCATGTAAGTCAAGTAGGAGGTAGGAGGATAAACCATCCACTTTGAACCTCTGATTGTGTTCACCACTACACAAGTTACCATTGGTAACAAGGAGGGTTCAAGAACATGATATACAAGAATATAAATGACAAGAATAATAAGGTGACATCTAGATACCAAGTAGCCAAGTGTAGAACAACCCGGTGAGCACACGAGGACAATCATCAACGGCTAGGCGGGGCTGTGACACTTTAAGTCTAGCAAACTATCTTGGGATCTTGATGAAAATCATCAAGTGATGTGTGGTCTCAAGTTAGGATAGCCCAAGCTTCCTTGGTGGACACACATGAACAAGTTTAAGAACTTGCATCACTTGTGAGCTCAATGCTCTTCAAAAACAGAAAATTTGGAGTGATTAAACACTCATATTTTCAAGTTTAACAACCTAGGTTAGTCCCCATAATCATACATGTGATTAGGAGTTCAAGAACACTAGGATGAATGAGGCGCTGTTTGTTTGAACCGGGGATCCCTAGTTCGAGTCTCGCGGATCCCGGTTTGTTTGTTTATTATTTTATTATTATTTTTAATTAAAAACTCTATAATTTAGTTTCATAATTGGCAGGAAAGGCCCTGTAGTTCAAGAATTTAGTAATTACACATTAGACCTTTTACTTATTTAAAGAAAGATATATATGTATTAACATATAGTCCTAAATGTTAATATAAAAATAGCATTTTAATTTTTGTAAAAAGTAAATTAATTAATTTTATTAACTAATTTAGTTAATTAATTTAATTAATTAATTACTTAATTAATTTGAATTAATTAACTTAATAAATGAATAGGTAATTGTATGTATATATATTTTTGCAATGAATTAAGTTTAACGATTAAAGTTTCACGTTTGAGTCGTTTACGCAATACAAACCAAGTTTGCGAGTTATCACACATTTATGAATAAGAGTATCACGAGTATGTTTATATGTTTAAGGTATGAACAAGTATAAGTGTAACAAGATTATGATGAACACAACATGAATAAAATACGAGTTTCTCATTACGATCCAAGTCTCGGTTTACGGCGTTTACAACAAAAGACGAATACAAGATACAACGATTACAGAAATAGAAGTACGGTACAAGGTTTCCAAATATAGAAAGTATAGAAACACGGGGCGTTACAGTCTCCCCTCTTTTAGGAAATTTCGTCACGAAATTTAGGAAGATGTAACAAAGAGATATAGATACTTAGTCTTCATATCACTTTCAAGTTCCCAAGTGAATTCGGCGCCACGTTTACCTTCCCATCAAACCTTAACAATAGGAATACGACTGCGCCTCAGTTGCTTGGTTCCTCGGTCCATGATTTCGACCGGTTTCTCCACGAAGTGCAAAGTATCATTGATTTGAAGATCTTCGAGTGGAACTTGGAGTCCTTCTTCAGCTAGACACTTTTTCAAATTTGAAACATGAAACACAGGATGCACGTTGCTAAGCGCTTGAGGTAGATCCAGTCGATACGCTACCTTGCCAATCCTTTCGAGAATCTTGAAAGGACCCACATAGCGAGGAGCGAGTAGCGAGTTTGCCTTTCTTACCAAAACGAATAACACCTTTCCAAGGTGCAACCTTGAGAAGTACGTGGTCACCTATGTCGAATTCCAAAGGTTTGCGTCTTCTATCAGCATAACTCTTTTGTCGGCTTCGAGCTTTGAGCAAGTTGTCACGAATCTGTAGGATCTTGTCCGTCGTCTCTTGTATAAGTTCGGGACCGGTGAATTGTACGTCTCCGATCTCGTGCCAACAAATAGGCGAACGACACTTGCGACCATACAATGCTTCAAATGGAGCCATTTGAATACTTGCGTGATAGTTGTTGTACGAGAATTCTACCAAGGGTAAGTGCAAATCCCAGTTGCCGCCAAAATCGATTACGCATGATCGAAGCATATCCTCTAGAGTTTGAATAGTATGCTCGGTCTGACCGTCAGATTGAGGATGAAAAGCGGTGCTAAGATTCAAACGAGTGCCAAGGGTGGATTGGAAAGTTTGCCAAAGGCGAGAAGTGAAACGAGCATCACGATCAGAAATAATATCAACAGGAGTACCGTGATGACTAATGATTTCACTCGTGTAGATACGAGCCAGTTTCTCGACTTTGTAGTCTTCACGATGGCGAGGAAGTGTGCGGATTTGGTCAAACGATCGATGATAACCCAAATGATGTCGTGACCAGACGAGGTACGAGGCAATTTCGTGATGAAATCCATGGCTACGCTCTCCCATTTCTAGACAGGAATTTCTGGTTGTTCGAGCAAACCGGAGGGACGTTGATGTTCTGCCTTGACTTTGGAACACGTAAGGCATTTGGGGACGTAGAGAGCGATATCACGTTTCATTCCAGGCCACTAATAGGATGCACGCAAGTCATGGTACATCTTATCAGCTCCAGGGTGAACGGAGTATCGGGATTTGTGAGCTTCGTCCATCTAAGTAGTCCGAAGATTGAGACGATCGGGAATCCAAATACGACTATGGTAGTAAAGAATACCATCAGGCTTAGCTTCAAGTGGGTTTTCGATTCCACAATTCAAGTCGTTATCGAGGTTACACTCGTTAATGACGGTAAATTGTGCTTGTCGAATCAACTCATTGAGTTTTCCCACGATTTGGTAGCAACGAGCACTCTTGACATGAGTCTTACGACTAAGTGCATCGGCCACGACATTCGCCTTACCAGGGTGGTAGTGAATATCGCATTCGTAGTCGTTTAACAATTCTACCCAACGACATTGACGCATGTTGAGTTCCTTTTGATCAAAGATGTGTTGGAGGCTCTTATGGTCGGTAAAGACCGTACACTTTGTACCATAAAGGTAGTGTCGCCAAATCTTTAATGCAAAAACAACTGCACCAAGTTCAAGGTCGTGAGTAGTATAGTTTTTCTCATGAATTTTGAGTTGTCTCGACGCGTAAGCGATTACTTTGTCTGTTGCATGAGAACACAACCAAGACCCTGGTTAGAGGCATCGCAATACACGACGAAATCGTCGTTCCCATCGGGGAGAGTGAGAATAGGAGCATTACAAAGCATGTCCTTGAGCGTTTGGAAAGATTCCTCTTGTTTGGGACCCCAAACAAAAGGTTTATCTTTTTTGAGTTAACGAAGTCAAAGGAACGGCAATCTTCGAGAAGTTCGAGATGAAACGGCGATAATACCCAGCTAGGCCAAGAAACGAACGAATTTCAGAGGGCGACTTAGGTGCAATCCAATTCTTCACAGCTTCTATCTTTGCAGGGTCAACATGAATACCAAGTTCATTGACGGTGTGACCTAAGAATTGAACCTCTAATTCACACTTGGAGAATTTGGCATAAAGACGTTCGGTTTGCAAAAGCTGAAGAATAAGACGCAAATGTCGTCCATGTTCTTCTTTCGTCTTGGAGTAGATTAGGATATCATCGATGAATACAATGACGAAATGATCGAGAAAAGGCTTACACACACGGTTCCTGAGATCCATAAATACTACAGGAGCGTTGGTCAAACCAAAAGGCATGACCACGAACTCGTAGTGTCCATAACGTGTGCGAAATGCGGTTTTGGGTACATCTTCCTCGGAAACCCGAAGTTGATGATAGCCAAAACGGAGGTCAACCTTTGAAAAGCACTTCGCGCCTTGCAATTGATCGAAGAGATCGTCAATACGAGGAAGTGGGTATCGGTTTTTTACTGTAAGTTTATTGAGCTCACAATAATCAATGCACATCCGAAAAGACCCATCTTTCTTCTTGACGAACAACACGAGAGCGCCCAAGGGGAAGTACTAGGGCGTATAAAGCCTTTATCAAGAAGCTCTTGAAGTTGGCTTGATAGCTCTTGCATCTCCGAGGGTGCTAAACGATAGGGAGCCTTCGCAACAGGAGTTGCGCCAGGAATGAGGTCAATACGAAAATCGACAGCTCGAGGAGGCGGAGGACCAGGGAGATCCTCGGGGAAAACAGAAGGGAACTCACAAACGACAGGAACATCACTTATGCTAGGACCTTTGTCTTTCTTTTCCACAACGTGGGCGAGAAAGGCAAAGTACTCCTTACGCAAGTACTTGTTCGCTTTGATGCACGACATAAGCTTGAGACCCTTAGAAGGTTTCTCACCATAGACGTGTAAAGAGTCACCTTGAGGTAGGGGAAGACGAATGAATTTCTCAGAACAAACGACTTCAGCACGAACTCGCTTAAGCCAGTCTATGCCTACTATGACGTCAAAGCTACCCATTTTCATACGTATGAGGTCGATGGAAAACTTATGATCGTTTAAGATTAGGGAGCAACCAGAAAGAACAGAGTCAACGGAGATGGTCTTACCATTAGCGACTTCGACAGCAAAAGGATTAGGCATTTTAGTTCGTTCGCACTTAAGCAATGGTTCAAATTCAACGGATACAAAACTTCTATTCGCGCCAGTATCAAACAGACAAGTAGCATAGATATGGTTCACAAGGAACGTACCACTGATGACATCATTCGAACTTTGGGCTTGAGCTGAGGTGAGAACGAAAGCTCGTCCTTTCGCAGGTTCGGTTTGTTGTTGTTGCTGGTTGTTGGTGCGTTTCGAGCAAACGTTGGCGAAATGGTTAGGATCTCCACAATTGTAGCAGGTTTGACCAGGTGTATCTTGGGTTTGGCGGTTTGGGTTAGGATTGGGTAAAAGGGCTTGGGTTTGCTGGTTCTGGGGTAGGCGACAGTAGTTGGAGAGGTGTCCCAACCTATTACAGTTGGCACATTTTCGGCATGAGGTGCCAACAGGGTGATGGTAGTTGCAAGTGGTACACTTGGGGTGAGAGCCAATGTAACCTTGTCCAGGTTGGTTGGTGTTTTGGGTAGGCGGAGTGATGACAGCATTGTTTTGAGAAGAAGCCTTCCGCTTCTTGTTCTTGTTGTGGGACTTTTTGGCTGGAGGGGTAGGTGATTCGGTGGTGTTGGCAATGGCTTGGTGCGCATGCTTCGTAGGGACCTTGTCGTAGGCCCCTTGAAGGATGCAGTTATGCTTGAGTTAGAGGGTTATGGCATAGGCTTCCTCGAGGGTTTTCGGGTTGGCTGCGGCTACATGGTTCATGATCACCGGTGAGAGGCAACGGATGAGCTTGGCGATTGACTTGGGAACAGTATCGACTTGCCCAGGGCAAATGATACTTAACTGTTTGAAGCGCACAATCAATCCTTCAGCGTCACTCCCCTGTTGTGTGAGACTCCAGAACTCGTTTTCAAGTTTCTGGGTCTCATGGGGAGGACAGAATTGCTCCTTCATGAGCTCCTTAAGCTCTTCCCAAGTCATCGCATGGGCTGCTTCGTTGCCACGCATGTTTCGTTCGGTGGTCCACCACTCGAGGGCTCTCTTGCGGAAGACCCCGGTGGCATTAAGGGTTCGGAGTTCCTCAGGGTAGCCGCCCTGAAGGAAGATAAGCTCCATTGAATCAAACCAATTGATCATGGCGGTAACACCGTCCATGCCAGTGAATTCCACTGGTTTACAAGCCATGAAATGCTTAAATTGGTAAGATGGTTTGGGGGTATCGGCTTTGGAATCAGCGGATGATTTAGGTGTGGCTTCGGCGTGTGTGGTGTGGATTTGGCTAACAATGTCGGGTATGATCTTAGCCATTTGCCCGGCCATTTGCTCCGAAACGAGCCCAATCAGTTCTTGCTTCGATATCGAGTCCTCGTTGTTGGATTCCTTTTGGGAATCCGTCTTCTTGGACTTCTTGAGGCGGTTCAACGAGTTACGGAAATGAGGCATCTAGAGGTCGTAAACAAGACAAAAGCATGAGACTTGATTGTAATAAAGAAAATAGGTTTTGCATGCATGAGTATGAATAAAGTTCACATAAGTTTCACATAAGAAGCATGTGTTCATCAAGTATGGTTCACATAGTTTGCATGAGTTCAACAAGTATAACATGTATACTCACGTATGAATACAAATAAAGAGTATAAATTTAGTTTGTTCACGAGGATTAGTATTGTTTTTGATTGCGATAAACGTGCGAGTGTGTAACGGTTTGAAATGAACGAGGTAACAAGTATTAAAACACATAAAATTTGAGTCATATAAAAAGAATAGGCTCATAAAACATGGGAATGATTCGGGTAGAGAATCGTCGACAATTCCAAAGTGAATCGAAGATCTTTTCGAATTAGAGAAACGTGCTTTGGCCTATAGGTAAAATGCTCTCATCGAGAAGCGACTAACGACATTTTACCCTTCCAGTTACTACACGTCTCTAACCAATCAGAAAATCGAGAATTTGGCGAGAGCGAAAATCAAGGAATAGGACTTAATCGACAAGGTGCGGGTTTCACCCCTAACTTGACGATTTCGTACCCTAAGTGTGGTTAGTACTTACCAAACGAAGAGCAAATTCTGATTCGTTGGTAAGGGTCCACTAGAGTTTTGAGTTGGAAATTTTCCATCAAGGTTTGGATTTCACTCCTAACTTGATGGCATCATTGCGTGCAAAAAGAATAAGTATAGCGGATTGAGAGTCGTTCACCAAATTGCGGTTTTCACACCTATTTTAGTGAAGTCGTCTCGTTTATATTACGAGTGTCTTCAAGCATCCAAACGTGTATTGTGTAAAAGTGTCTTAGGAAGACACCATGTATATGTATTAAGACCAAAAGGAAAGAGAGAAGCAAAGTAGGAAGCATAAAGTTTTAAGCATAATCAAGAATGGTCACAACGGGTACTTATAACTATAGACTAGGTCGAATATGGCAATTCTACCAAATTTCCTATAGTTATGGCTCTGATACCAATCTGTCACACCCCAACCGATGGCGGAAACATCGGGATGTGACGAAAACGAGATTGCTCATTGCTCACAACATTAATAAGTGACAATAATTAATTAAACCATATTTCATTTCATAAGAATTGTCAAATACATTAATGTAACAAAACAAAGAAACAACATAACATTTGCAAAGTCATAACAAAATTGATACATCGACATTAAACCTAACGTCTAATTTGTGTGTATCTAGTCCTTGCTATATTGTTTTCATAGCATCATCTCCTTCAACCTGTAACATGTTTTAAAATAATGTCAATGCGAAAGCAAAGGCGAGTACACAAGTTTAGGCATAGCATACGTATACGAATAAGTTTAAACAATCCTCATGGCAACCAAATCTATACAAGAGCAATATCAAGGCATGCAATACTAATAATCAAACCCTTAACGCAATCACGATGTTTTAACATGACCTCACGAATAACAGGATGGAGGTGGATGCGTGAATTCCTATAGCGCTAAGCATGTCAAACAAAGACTAAAAATAGTTAATGACTAAAGCATAGCATAACGAATATCCAAGACAAGCATCAAGTATAAGATTCAAGTTTTCATGTATATGGGATCGTTTGTGTGTTTCATAAAGTTTAAGTGTTCGTGATTTTGTATATGGAAACATGTTACACCCGAAAAGTGTTATAAACAAAAGTGGGTCGAGTATACTCACGGTTTTGCTAAGTCTTTTCTACACTTGACAATCCGTGAAGACATTGGTTCGAGGATGGCGCCCAATTATCCTACAAGAGGAAACGAGGCGTATGAGTATAGAGTTTCAACGGGAGATTAGGAGTACTCGAGCATGATTAAAAATAAGTTAAAGTATTATGATACGAAAGTATTCACTAAGATGTAACACTCGTTCTTGACACTATAGTAACTCTTACGAGTTGGATGTGATTTCATAGGCTCGGGACCTATTAGAATCGTGACAAGGAATTACATACTTTAGTGTTAAACTTAATAACTTGATAGTTGATTATAAGGTCATTATCAAGGTTTCGGTTTTGGGATTATAATATAGTTCCACATAGTTATATAATCATGTAGGAGGTGGGAGGATGAACCATCCAATTTGAAACCTCTTAGTATCATGTAAGTCAAGTAGGAGGTGGGAGGATAAACCATCCACTTTGAACCTCTGATTGTGTTCACCACTACACAAGTTACCATTGGTAACAAGGAGGGTTCAAGAACATGATATACAAGAATATAAATGACAAGCATAATAAGGTGACATCTAGATACCAAGTAGCCAAGTGTAGAACAACCTGGTGAGCACACGAGGACTGTCACACCCCGACCCGCAGCGGAATAAGAGTCGAGGCATAATTGGGTTATCACAAAAGCTCATGATGTTTACTAATATGTTTCATATTTATTAAATTCAAAATTACAACTTCAATATTCCAAACAAGTTCATACAATTACAAGGAAAAAGTAACTAAATAAACAATCCAAAGCCTAAACCGATTTATTCTTCTAAGTCGTCCTATATGTTTCTTGCTGCAACTGGATCACCTGTATCATGTGTAAAAATGGGGGTTTTTGGGTCAACAAAAATTGGCGAGTGAACCTTGTTAGAAAACATTTATTATTGATTTCTTGTTATATTTAATATGGAAAAATGGTGCAATAATCATATGTGAGCAAACGTAAATAAACATACAATAACAAACCACCTTGCATGAGTATATGACATGAATGATAATGTATATGTTGGCAACATCACGTTCCGCTCATAGGTAATGGGGAACGGACGGCCTATGATGATGTATGTGCGATCAAGGCTCAATCCAACGGAGCCGATCGAATGTTGGCAACGCCACGTTCCGCTCATAGGTAATGGGGAACGGTTCCGCTCATAGGTAATGGGGAACAGACGGCCTATTATGATGTATGTACTGAAAATGATAAATTTAATCTAAACATTAACCACACAAACAATTGATACATGTTGAATACACATTTGATCATGGATATGATGGATGCACAAGTGTTTAAATGAAATAAATAATAAGACACATGATACACCCCAAAATGTGATTAAAACGGGGAATTTGTAGAGATTCACTCACATTGGGTGCGTTCGTTTGATGATGTTGAATGCGCACGAGTTTAGAGGATTGATCGACGAGGAATAACTAACCTAAATAATAACGAAAAGGTACGGTAAATAAGTGGATTTTATTAACAATTTTAAATAGGGTTTTTAGATTTATTTTTGTGAGTTTAAGGTCATTTTCTAACTTTAAAAATATTATTTTTAAGTATTTTTAATTGATTTTAAATTAAATAAATAAATAAAAATATAAAAAAAATGTTGACTTTTTGGGTTGACCGTTGACCTTTGACCATTGACTTTGACTGTTGACCGGTTCGGACTTGTGTTTGTTTGCGCTGAGTGAGGTTCAAACTTGTGACCTCCCGTACGCGTGAACGCAGCTCTACCAACTGAGCTACGTGTCTAACCCAAAATATTTCTGTTTTTAATTATATTTATATACTACTTAGATTATTCAGAATTTAATTTAATTAAAAAGGTTTTTAAACTAATCGAACCGGTGCGCATGATGTGTTTCGAACCCGTGACCTGTGGTTTAACTTTGCACACAGTCCACCGCTGGACTGTGTGTCTAACCTGGTTAAAATACTTGTTTTTATTAATCTTATATACTAACTAGAAAGTGTTCTGGGGCCTTTCAAAAAAATCGGGATTTATCGCAGGAACCGTTTATGTGTAAGAATCGAACTCGGTATCAATAGCATGAAATGCACACAGTCCACCGCTGGACTGTGTGTCTAACTCGTTTAAAACACCGATTTTAATTATATTCATAGACTGATCAGACTTCATCTTCTTCGTTCAAAGACACAGAACAACAATTATTCGACTGTTCTTGTTTAATTCGATTAACGGACATATAAATGATTAAAATGAAATGGATAAAGAAGGTTTTGGAAACGAATGTACCGGAAAGATGATTTTCTCAGAACTCCGGTAAAGGTCGTCGGCTTTGTTTATGAATTCCGTCTGAGCGGACCAATTAACAGTTTTTATTAACTAATTATGAAATTAAGTGACTAAACAAGAATTATCAGAGAGTTTAGATGCTCGTACCGATTCACAGCGTGGTGCTAGCTTGCCCTTCTGGCCAAAATGAACTACTCCCTTCCACGGTGATACTTTTAAAAGTACATGATCACCAATGTTAAACTCCAAAGGCTTTCGTCATTTGTCTGCATAACTCTTTTGACGACTATGTGCCGCTAGAAGATTGTTTCGAATTTGATGGATCTTGTCTGTGGTTTCTTGAATCAATTCTGGACCGGTGATTTGAGCTTCTCCAATTTCGTGCCAACATACTGGAGATCGGCACTTACGACCATATAAAGCTTCAAAAGGTGCCATGCCGATACTTGAATGATAGCTGTTGTTGTACGAAAATTCAACTAATGGTAGATGAGCGTCCCAATTTCCCTTGAAGTCATGACACATGCTCAAAGCATGTCTTCAAGTGTTTGGATGGTGCGTTCAGATTGTCCATCAGTTTGAGGATGATAAGCGGTACTGAGGTCTAATCGTGTACCCAAAGCGGCTTGTACGGCTTGCCATGTTCGTGAAGTGAAACGACCATCACGGTCTGAAATAATGCTTAACGGTACACCATGACGGCATACGATCTCGCTGATGTAGATACGAGCTAACTTCTCGTTCTTGAAGTCCTCGCGGATCGGAATGAAGTGAGCTGATTTTGTAAGACGATCAATGATTACCCATGTAGTGTCATACCCACTGGAGGTGCGAGGTAACCCGGTAATGAAGTCCATGGTTATGTTTTCCCACTTCCACACAGGTATTTCAGGTTGGACTAGAAGTCCTGAGGGTCTTTGATGTTCAGCTTTTACTTTGGAACATGTAAGGCACTTGGAAACAAAAACAGCGATATCCTTCTTCATGCCAGGCCACCAGTAGGTGTATCGAAGGTCTTGATACATCTTGTCGGCTCCTGGGTGTACAGAGTACCGTGTTTTGTGCGCCTCATTCATAAGGAAATCACGAAGGTTATTGTGATCGGGAATCCATATGCGATCTAGATAGTACAGAAAACCGTCAGATTTAGTTTTGATTTTTAAGTTCAGCTCCACAAGACAGCTCCTTGCGTACGGCGTTTTCCGTTACTGAAACATGTTGGGCTTCTCGGATTTGATCTTTGATGTCGGTTATGATTTGCGAACATAGAAGACGAATGGAGTTCGCATAACCCTTTCGACTGAGCGCATCGGCCACCACGTTTGCCTTGCCAGGATGATACCGAATTTCACAGTCGTAGTCATTAAGAAGTTCGACCCATCTTCGTTGCCTCATATTCAACTCCTTTTGGTTAAAGATATGTTGGAGGCTCTAGTGGTCAGTGTATATTTCACACTTGGTACCGTAGAGGTAATGTCTCCATATCTTGAGAGCGAACACAACGGCTCCAAGTTCTAGGTCATGGGTTGTAGTTCTTCTCATGAACTTTGAGTTGTCTAGAAGCATATGCTATCACTTTACCTCTTTGCATCAGTACACAGCCTAGTCCCTGCCCTGACGCATCGCAATAAACCACGAAGTCATCACAACCTTCAGGAAGTGTGAGGATAGGTGCGTCACAGAGTTTTTGTTTAAGGGTTTGGAAGGCTTCTTCTTGTTTGGGTCCCCATAAGAAGGGTTTTCCTTTATGTGTTAAAGCCGTGAGTGGTACAGCAATACGGGAGAAATTTGCAATGAAACGGCGATTATAACCAGCCAAACCAAGAAATGATCTTACTTTGGTAGGTGTACGTGGCGCTTGCCATTCCTGTACTGCCTTGATTTTTGAGGGATCAACATGAATTCCCTTGTCATTGACGACGTGTCCAAGGAATTGTACTTCCTTTAACCAGAATTCACATTTCGAAAACTTAGCGTATAGCTTTTCTGTCCTTAAGAGTGTAAGGATGAGTCGAAGGTGTCGTTCATGATCAGACTTAGACTTTGAGTAGATGAGGATGTCGTCGATGAAGACTATAACAAAACGGTCGAGATAAGGTTTGCAGACTCTGTTCATTAGATCCATGAAGACAGCTGGAGCGTTGGTTAAACCAAATGGCATAGCCATGAATTCGTAATGACCATAACGAGTTCGGAAGGCGGTCTTTGGGACGTCTTCTTCATGTACTCTGAGTTGATGATAACCAGAACGAAGGTCGATTTTTAAAAACAGGTGGCGCCTTGAAGTTGGTCTAGAAGATCATCGATGCGAGGTAATGGATAGCGGTTCTTAACCGTTAACTTGTTGAGTTCTCTGTAGTCGATACACATGCGAAACGTTCCATCTTTCTTCTTCACAAAAAGGACAGGTGCACCCCAAGGCTATGAGCTAGGACGTATAAATCCTTTGTCAGTCAGCTCTTGCAGTTGACTGGCTAGCTCTTGCATTTCGGATGAGGCTAACCTATAAGGAGATTTTGCAACTGGTGTAGCTCCAAGTATAAGATCAATGCGGAATTCGACTTCTCTCACAGGAGGAAGTCCTGAAATGTCGTCAGGAAAAACTTGCGGAAAGTCTTTTACTACTGGGATGTCTTCGAGTTTCTTATCCTTGATTCCCTTTTTGACGACATGAGTTAGGAATGCGACATAATTCTTGCGGAGATATTTTCGGGCTTGAAGACAGGACATTAATTTGAGTCCCTTCGAAGGGGTTTCTCCAAAGATTCGTAGAGTCGGACCGTTTGCAAGAGGAATGCGAATGAACTTTTCGCGGCATACAACTTCAGCATGATGTTGGCTCAGCCAGTCCATACCAATTATAATGTCGAAGCTTCCCAACTTCATAGGTATGAGGTCAACTGGAAAATCGTGATCGTTTAGGGTGAGTGTACAATTGCGTATAATAGAGTTTAATGAGACCGGTTTTCCGTCAGCAACTTCTACCGTTATGGATTCCATGAGTTTATCTCGAGTTTGGTTGAGGATGGGTTCAAATTCTAAGGACACAAAACTCTTATCCGCGCCAGTATCAAATAACATGGATGCATAACTACCATTGATGAGAAACGTACCGTTAACCACATTGTTGTCAGCCCTAGCTTGATTGGCGTTGATGTTGAAAGCTCTTCCTCTTGCAGGTGGAGGAGCTTGGTTAGCCTGGTTTACTGGATTAGCTTGAGCTTGGGCATGGATGATATTCACCAGGCGTGGACAGGTGTTCCTGAAGTGGTTCGGGTCTCCACAGTTGTAACAAGCCTGCATAGGTTGCACCATGGGATAGTTGGGTTGGTAGTAGGATTGGGCTACATGTTGGGCATGTGGTAGGAGTAAAGGTTGTTGGGCTTGACCCACTATCTGATGGTGGGTTTGGGTTGAGGGCTGATTGCGGTTCGTTCGCTGAAGTGCGCGACAGGTTTGAATGGTGTGACCTGCGCGGCCACAGCCGGTGCAATGTTGGCAGGGATGATCAGGAAAGTGATGGTATTGGCAACGGTTGCATTTTGGGTATGGGCCGGAGTATGGCTTTTTATATGGTGCAGATGAGGGGGCAACTTGAGTGATGGGTGCAGCAGGGATAGGGAAATTTGTTTGTGTGACAGCAAAGTTTCTGGTGTTTCATTTCCTCTTATTAGCAAACTTTGAGGAGGAGGTGGAATGGTTTGAAGTTTGGCCCTCAATGGGGGCTTTCTTTTTCTCGTCCTTAAATTTGCCGTTACGAATACGATTCTCGGTAAGCTCGGTAGCTAGTTCCATAGCAGCTTCAAGTGTTGCAGGCGAAGTGCTTAGAACTGAGTCTTGAATTTTCGAGGGGAGGCCTCAAATATAGTGTTCGACTAAGCGGTATACTGGGGTGAACAAGTTGGGGATCATTTGGTTCAACTCTAGAAACCTTTTGTTGTAGGAAGTATGATCTCCTTCCTTTTGCTTTAACAAGTGGAATTCATCCTCTAACTTTTTGATCTCGCTTCTTGGACAAAACCGTCTCGTCATGATTTCCCTTAACTCCTCCCATGTTAAGGCCATTGCATCTTCGATTCCCCTCTTACCTTTTTCTGTATTCCACCAGGTAAGAGCTACTCCAAATAGTCTCCCGGTTGCTTAACGTACCTTGCGATCCTTGGGACAATCGCAATTGAGGAAGGTGTACTCCATTTCCTCAAACCAGTGGAGGAGAGCAGTGACACCTTCGGTCCCTTCAAATTTCGGGGGATCGCAAGACTTGAAGTGTTTGTATGAGCACTTTTTGGAGGGAGGGTTGTCGACGTTCTGGTCTTCTTGATGGGGAGGGTTGATGGGATTTGCGGCGAGAGCTTTTTGGACTTGAATTACGATGTTTGGAAGCACTGCGGCCATTTGTTTTGCGATTTGGGTGGCCAAGCGTCCGTTTGACCTTCCTGACCTTCTACCTCCACGTTGCTGCCTAGCCGACATCTACAGGAACATTCATAAGAAGATTGTGAGTTTAAGGAGTCTTTTTAGGTGTCATGTGTCGTAAAAAAAATAAAAATAACATAAACATCAATAATGCAACTACATCCATAGGATGTCTTGGGTTTCCTCATGTTTGGGCTTCCAATGTCCTATACCATCACCTGTATAGTCATGTGGGCCCCCATGACTATTGGCTTAGTAGGAATCACACTGGTGTTGGCGGTTTAAACACTCGCATCACCCGAATGAAAACCATGAAATATGTTTGCGAGATGTATGGTCGGAGGGTGTCCAGGTGTAGACACAATGACAACTCAAAGTGGGGCTAGCTCACACGACGTTTGGTATAGCATGCTTTGGCCTAATAGGTCCTTCGTACACTGATCGTTAGTCCCCAGGTAGGCAAACTGGTCCTTTATTTTAGATTTATACGAATGCCAAGCCTAGACAGGACGTTCCGACTACCGGTACTTGTACCCTTCCAGTTACTACATGCCCGTCATGAGAACTCACTTTGATGTGATTTGAAAAAAAATACAAAAAATCGTTGCAAAAATCATGGAAATTGTGTGGTGTGTGCTCTCATGGATATGATATGTTATGAGGATATGATTCATGATAAGCATTGTATAATAATATTACTTATGAACATGCTTGCATAACATTGAATGTACCAATAATCATAAAGCATATAAACATCATGAATTTTGTATGTAACACATAAACAATTTTAAAATTCTAATCAACTATAGTATAGGCTCTAAGGGTCTAATAACCTATCCTATATCCCTATAGTCATGGCTCTGATACCAATCTGTCACACCCCGACTTGCAGCGGAATAAGAGTCGGGGCATAATTGGGTTATCACCAAAGCTCATGATGTTTACTAATATGTTTCATATTTATTAAATTCAAAATTACAACTTCAATATTCCAAACAAGTTCATACAATTACAAGGAAAAAGTAACTAAATAAACAATCCAAAGCCTAAACCGATTTATTCTTCTAAGCCGTCCTATATGTTTCTTGCTGCAACTGGATCACCTGTATCATGTGTAAAAATGGGGGTTTTGGGGTCAACAAAAATTGGCGAGTGAACCTTGTTAGAAAACATTTATTATTGATTTCTTGTTATATTTAATATGGAAAAATTATGCAATAATCATATGTGAGCAAACGTAAATAAACATACAATAACAAACCACCTTGCATGAGTATATGACATGAATGATAATGTATATGTTGGCAACGTCACGTTCCGCTCATAGGTAATGGGGAACGGACGGCCTATGATGATGTATGTGCGATCAAGGCTCAATCCAACGGAGCCGATCGAATGTTGGCAACGCCACGTTCCGCTCATAGGTAATGGGGAACGGTTCCGCTCATAGGTAATGGGGAACAGACGGCCTATGATGATGTATGTACTGAAAATGATAAATTTAATCTAAACATTAACCACACAAACAGTTGATACATATTGAATACACATTTGATCATGGATATGATGGATGCACAAGTGTTTAAATGAAATAAATAATAAGACACATGATACACCCCAAAATGTGATTAAAACGGGGAATTTGTAGAGATTCACTCACATTGGGTGCGTTCGTTTGATGATGTTGAATGCGCACGAGTTTAGAGAATTGATCTACGAGGAATAACTAACCTAAATAATAACGAAAAGGTACGGTAAATAAATGGATTTTATTAACAATTTTAAATGGGTTTTTAGATTTATTTTTGTGAGTTTAAGGTCATTTTCAAACTTTAAAAATATTATTTTTAAGTATTTTTAATTGATTTTTAAATTAAATAAATAAATAAAAATAAAAAAAATGTTGACTTTTTGGGTTGACCGTTGATCGTTGACCATTGACTTTGACTGTTAACCGGTTCGGACTTGTGTTTGTTTGCGCTGAGTGAGGTTCGAACTTGTGACCTCCCGTACGCGTGCACGCAGCTCTGCTAACTGAGCTACGTGTCTAACCCGAAATATTTCTGTTTTTTAATTATATTTATATACTACTTAGATTATTCATAATTTAATTTAATTAAAAAAGTTTTTAAACTAGTCGAACCGGTGCGCATGATGTGTTTCGAACCTGTGACCTGTGGTTTAACTTTGCACACAGTCCACCGCTGGACTGTGTGTCTAACCTAGTTAAAATACTTGTTTTTATTAATCTTATATACTAACTAGAAAGTGTTCTGGGGCCTTTCAAAAAAATCGGGATTTATCGCAGGAACCGTTTATGTGTAAGAATCGAACTCGGTATCAATAGCATGAAATGCACACAGTCCACCGCTGGACTGTGTGTCTAACTCGTTTAAAAACACCGATTTTAATTATATTCATAGACTGATCAGACTTCATCTTCTTCGTTCAAAGACACAGAACAACAATTATTCGACTGTTCTTGTTTAATTCGATTAACGGACATATAAATGATTAAAATGAAATGGATAAAGAAGGTTTTGGAAACGAATGTACCGGAAAGATGATTTTCTCAGAACTCCGGTAAAGGTCGTCGGCTTTGTTTATGAATTCCGTCTGAGCGGACCAATTAACAGTTTTTATTAACTAATTGTGAAATTAAGTGACTAAACAAGAATTATCAGAGAGTTTAGATGCTCGTACCGATTCACAGCGTGATTTTGAAATTTTCAGAGATTTTCCGGCGGTTGCAGATTATCCGGTATCGTCGTCTGGGACCGCTTCTGGTTGAAGGATTTGAGTTAGTATAAGTCTAACAATAGATAGAAGATGAAAGAATTGAGAAATTTACCGATTCGATGAATGTCACGGTTTTTCCGGCGAAAGTCCGGCTATATCAGATAACGATTCCGACGAACAGAAATTAGAGCGCAAATGAAATTGAAGGTTCTGTGAGTGTTTCTGAGTTGCGAGACAATGATATTACCGGTGTAAATTGGAGGTAAATGATTTCGGTTATTAAACTCGAAAATCATAAGAATCGAGTTCAATAAATACTGAATTGATTAAGAACGTGGGTTGTAATGATTTTATCGGTTATAATCAGTAACCCACGATCACTCAAACGTCTTTGGATAGTTGAAGCCGATTATCGGTTTTAGTTTTGGCGCAAACAGATGAATTCACAGTAACTTAAGTTTTATTTGTTTCCTTGATTACACAAAAGCACCAAGTGGCGGAGTGGTTAAGTGTTGGTTGATTGTGTCTTCCGGCTGACCCGGGTTCGAAACCCGGCAGCCCATTTTCATTTTTATTTACTTATTTTTTACTTTTTAACAATTTTAGTTTCCATATTCTAAAATGTTTATTGGTTAGGTATTGTTTAAAATTAAAATGAGCATTAAATAAGAAACTAAAAATTTGAAACTGATTATTCGATTAATAAACGAAGCGGGTTTTGAAAACCCGTTTTTCGACGGATGTTACAAGGACAATCGTCAACGGCTAGACGGGTTGTGACACTTTAAGTCTAGCAAACTATCTTGGGATCTTGATGAAAATCATCAAGTGATGTGTGGTCTCAAGTTAGGATAGCCCAAGCTTCCTTGGTGGACACACATGAACAAGTTTAAGAACTTGCATCACTTGTGAGCTCAATGCTCTTCAAAAACAGAAAATTTGGAGTGATTAAACACTCATATTTACAAGTTTAACAAACTAGGTTAGTCCCCATAATCATACATGTGATTAGGAGTTCAAGAACACTAGGATGAATGAGAAAAGTACAAGTTTATAAGAACACAAAGTAAAACAGTCCACTTTGGAACCTTTTCTGGTCATTCCAGAGCTTGGTTTTCCATGGAAAACCAATGGAAATGATCCTTAGTTTAATCCAAGCAAGTGGGAAAAAGAATGGAAGGATTTCGTTAAGAAATGAGTGAGTTACACTCACGTTTGTGGAGATGGGTAATTCTGCTCGAAAATCTGATGTTGCAAGGATCTTGAGGTGATTTGAGAGGGATTAGATGGAGTTTAGAAAGTGTAAAATGTGTGGAAACCCTTGGGTTTTATAGGAGAAGGATTAGGGTTAGTTAGGTGAAGTTTAGGTGGATAATTAATGGTTCAAAGGTGTTTAAAAATGCAAAACCCAACCCAAATCCCGCCCACAAACCTGCTGTCCGCCCCCCTTGTTCGCGCCCAGCTTAGTCGGAAACAAAGCTTAAAAGCTTTGTTGTCCGGGTTTATTCCAGATGTGTGTGTGTGGCGGAGTGGTTAGGCGCTGTTTGTTTGAACCGGGGATCCCTAGTTCGAGTCTCGCGAATCCCGGTTTGTTTGTTTATTATTTTATTATTATTTTTAATTAAAAACTCTATAATTTAGTTTCATAATTGGCAGGAAAGGCCCCTGTAGTTCAAGAATTTAGTAATTACACATTAGACCTTGGACTTATTTAAAGAAAGATATATATGTAATAACATATAGTCCTAAATGTTAATATAAAAATAGCATTTTAATTTTTGTAAAAAGTAAATTAATTAATTTTATTAACTAATTTAGTTAATTAATTTAATTAATTAATTACTTAATTAATTTGAATTAATTAACTTAATAAATGAATACGTAATTGTATATATATATTTTTTTGCAACGAATTAAGTTTAACGATTAAAGTTTCACGTTTGAGTCGTTTACACAATACAAACCAAGTTTGCGAGTTATCACACGTTTACGAATAAGAGTATCACGAGTATGTTTATATGTTTAAGGTATGAACAAGTATAAGTGTAACAAGATTATGATTAACACAACATGAATAAAATACGAGTTTCTCATTACGATCCAAGTCTCGGTTTACGACGTTTACAACAAAAGACGAATACAAGATACAACGATTACAGAAAATAGAAGTACGGTACAAGGTTTCCAAATATAGAAAGTATAAAAACGCGGGGCGTTACATCTTGCGAGTAACCTAACCGAATTCCATACAGTAAAAACGTTGTGGGACGCGTTAGCGGTTACTTACAGTAGCGGGAAAGACAAGTTACAAGCTTTTGATCTTCATGTCAAGGTGAACGGTATTAAACAAAATGGTTCGCCACTTGAAGATCTACGGATTACTCTTCCAGAGATTTGGGGAGAAATTGATAGAAGAGACCCCAATCCCATGAAGTGTACAGATGATATAGCAACTTACAGTAGAATCCGGTCAGAGCAAAAGTTATTTCAATTCCTGAACGCCTTGGATAAACAATACGACACCATAAAAAGGGAGCTCCTTCGGTGTGACCGTTACCCTCGGCTGAGGGTGCCTACGCATTCGTTCGAAAGGAGATGGTACATCAAGGCATACTAGGCTCAACCACAGACAACTCGTCTTCTCACAACGGGGTGGCGGCAGGATTGATTACCAACAGGTCACATGAAAGGCTAGGGTTTCTTTCCAAAGGGAACAAGTCAAAAAATACCCAAACAATGCGTCATCATTCCCGGATTTGATAAGTCAAAATTGAAATGTAGCCACTGCGGTATGATGAAACATACAAAGGAACAATATTTCAACTTGTCGGTTACCCAAAATGTGGGCCGACGACCACAAAAAGGGGAATAAAGAAAGTGGGAAAGCTGTGGCGGTCACCGAAACTACCATAGAGACTCATATCGATGGTGGTAGTGGAGGCTTGGAGGAATAACCTTCGCCGGATATAGGAGCGGCAACAGCGGAGGTACCAGGTTTGGGGAAATATTCTCAGACCCCTCTTATCTTTTGAACCCTAATATTAGAATTTCCAATATATTTAATACCCTCCCTTTAGAATCGCAAGTTTATGATACGTTTCAAGAAGTACTTGATACCTTATCTCCAACTAAACCCTTATATAAAGGATTTTCATAAAATCAAAAAGGAGAACAGTTGTAAAAGATAATAAAGATGATATGCTTTTATATAAAAAAATCAAAAAGCTATTGTATATAGCTTGAAAACGATTTGCTTTCAAATAAAAAAACAAAATGTTTTCTAAATGAGAAATCAAAAAAGATTTGCTTTCAAATAACAAAATTAGCAAAAGTAAACACAAGCTCCATAGACAAGCAAATGTGGCCCAAATTAATAAAAAATTAGACAAAGCTTGGATATTTGATTGTGGTGCGACTGACACCATGACATAAGATCCATCCGATATTGTTTCAAAATCCCAATCGAGACTAAATCATATAAAAACCGCTAATGGGGAGGGTATGTCCGTTAAAGGGGGAGGGACTATTGAAATAACCCCAACCTTAGACTCTCAAATTGTCTTTATGTACCAGCTTTGTCACATAAATTATTGTCCATTAGTCATGTGACAAAGGAATTCAATTGCATACTATTAATGCATCCCACGTTCTGTATCCTTCAGGATATCAGGACGGAAATGATCATTGGGTGTGGCATTGAACGCCAAGGATTATATTATGTGGAGGAGGTAGCTCAACAAGGTACTGTGATGCTTGCTCACAGGACTACAAACAAAGAAGCTTGGCTGTGGCATAGGAGACTAGGACATCCTTCCATCGGTTATTTGCGTCTTTTATTTTCTAAGTTATTTCCTTCAAATAAAACTTTAAATTGTGAGACGTGTGAACTAGCTAAAAGCCATAGGCATACCTATAAACTTAATAACACAAAAGTTGATTTGCCTTTTTCTCTAATCCATTCTGATGTTTGGGGTCTGCACAAATTAATAGGGGACAAAACTTTCGTTTTTTGTACTTTTTTGTGGATGATTGCACCCGAAGGACGTGGATCTGTTTTTTAAAACATAAATATGAGGTTTTTGATAAATTTACTATGTTTTATACCATGATACAAACACAATTCAAAACCAACATACAAACCCTTAGAACCGACAATGGAGGAGAATTTATAAACAAATATATGAAACATTTTTGTCAAAACAAAGGAATTATTCACTAAACAACTTGCTCACATACTCCTGTACAAAATGGCATGGTTCAACGAAAAAACCGCATTCTTTTAGAAATCACTCAGCTTCTCTTATTGAATCTCATGTCCCAAAATCTTTCTGGCCCGAAGTTGTTGCTATTGCCACGTATTTAATTAATAGGCTTATGAAAGCTCTCAATCTTAGGACTCCTCTTCAAGCCTTTCTGATTTTACCAAACTCCCTCCTCTCTTACACTTACACCTTGTGTCTTTGGATGCTCTGTCTTTGTTCACATACCAAAAGCTGATCGTGGAAAACTTGGACCATGTGCTGAAAAATGTGTCTTTGTCGGCTATGGCATTGAAAAAAGGGATAAAGTGCTATAACCCTAAAACTCGACATATGCACACACACTTAATTGTGACTTCCTTGAAACCAAGTTCTTCTATACCTCCCAACACAGCAGTGAGGGGGAGAAGGAATATTCTAACACACTAAGTTGGTTAAAATGGTTTCTATCGTCATTGAAAGATAATCACAGTACCCAAAACGAGTCACACGCTTCCACACACTCCGGTGAACCAAGTGTCAGTGCTACTAGCCACGATCCTCCTAGTCCTACCATTGAGGTAAGTAATTCTCAAGGAAATGAGGATACCCAAAATAATGAAACACGTGAGGATATTCAACATATGAAACCTATACTGATATATCTGATAATCATGAGTTTCCTATAGAACAAACTGTGTAGGAAGAATCTTTACATGAAGAGAAAACCAGTAGGTACGAACTTCCACCTAGAGCTAACAGAGGAGTTCCTACAAAACGATACTCCCTAGAGATGGATACAAAGATCTCTAGATATCCCATGGCAAAACATAGCCGAAGGAAACTTATCTAGAGAAGCCAAGGCCTTTGCTTCCTCCTTGAATAGTGAGGAACTTCCTAACTCTGTGGAACAAGCCTTAGAATCAAAGAACTGGAAGGATGCTATGGAAGCAGAAATGGAGGCTCTCTTAAGAAATGATACATGGGAGAAATGTGTCCTTCCTCCAGGAAAGAAACCAGTCGGTTGCCGCTGGGTCTTTATAATCAAACACAAACCAGACGGCACCATTGAGAGATATAAAGCTCGATTGGTAGCAAAAGGTACACCCAAACATACGGGATTGACTACTCAGAGACCTTCTCCCCGGTAGCAAAAATTGACACCATTCGTGTCCTTTTTATGTTATTGCTAATGAAGGGTGGCCTCTTCACCAATTCGATGTGAAGAATGACTTCCTCCATGGAGAATTAAAAGAAGAAGTTTACATGGACGCACCTCCTGGATTCACAAGAGACTTAAAAAACAAGGAAGTGTGTCGGCAGAAAAAACTCTCTATGGACTTAAGCAATCTCCTAGAGCTTGGTTTGGCAGGTTCACCTTAGCTATGAAAGGATGTGGTTTTCAACAAAGCAACTCAGATCACACATTATTTCTCAAACGAAGAGGTAAACTTATAACCTGTTTAATTGTATATGTTGATGATATGATCATTTTAGGGAAAGATGAGGAAGAAATAGGAAGTTGAAGACAAATTTGTTTAAAGAATTTGAAATGAAGGACTTAGGAAAGCTCTAGTACTTTCTTGGATCGAGGTTCTAAGATCCAAGCAAGGGATTTTTATATGTCAAAAGAAGTATATCCTCGATCTTCTAGGTGAAATAGGGATGGTCGATTGCAAGCTAGCTGATACTCCAATGATTACTAACTAGAAACTTTGCATCAAAGAAGGAGCAGAATTAGCAGACAAAGAAAGATATCAACGGTTGGTGGGTAAACTTATATATCTCTCACACACTCAACCAGACATTTCTTATGCAGTCGGGGTGGTTAGTTAATTTATGAACCAACCTCATGTTGCTCATATGGACGCGATATGGAGGATTATGAGATTCTCAAAGTGACTGTGGGACATGGGGTTCTCTTCCAATCCAACAAACACGTAAAGGTCCAGGCGTATACTGATGCAGAGTAGCTGGAGATAAAGGAGATCGAATATCAACATGGGATACTTTACCTTGGTAGGAGGAAATCTAGTCACATGGAGGAGCAAGAAACAAAAAGTTGTTGCTTTATCTAGCGCCGAGCCTGAATTATGAGGAATCGCACAAGGTCTAGCAGAAGTTCTATGGATACGCAAACTCCTGAATGAAATCGGATTTCTTCAAACTGAAGCAAGTATGATCATGTGTGATAACAAAGCTGCTATACAGATCTATGAAAATCCCGTTCAACACGATCATACAAAACATGTGGAAGTTGACGGACACTTCATTAAAGAAAAACTCGAAGTAGGGTTATAGAGCTTCCTTACGTTAATTCAAAGGACCAATTAGCAGATATATTAACCAAGGCCGTCAATGGGAGAATCTTTAATTAGTTTCTAAGCAAGTTAAGTATTGGAAACCCCACTACTCAACTTGAGGGAGAGTGTTAGAAAATATTCAAGGATCAGAAATCTTTCATCTTTTCCTTGTGTGCTACCATCTTTCTCGGATGTCAAGGACCGCTAGTCCTATATCTTTTTCTTTCCCTTGATTATTTGTTTCCTTTTATATCCATTGTATCTCTCTATTTAGAGATGTTGGTCCCTTCTTTGTAACATACAGAAAAAACAATAAATATCAAAAACCTTTTCTTTCAATATTTCAATTGTTCACAAGGTTACCATTTTAATGTTATTTTCCTCTCTACTCCTAATTCTATCCAAAACATCTGTTAAAAACATGGGTATTTTGGTAATTTATAGACAAAATTAAAAGCATTTAGTTTTTTCATATATTTGTATAATACATATCTCTCTATGTATTTGAAAAATCACTTATTCTTTCTTTCTTACCCCTCTCTCTACCTCTCTGTACCAGACACCACTACCTACCACCAGCACCAACAGCCACCACTGCCACCAATGCTAACAACCATCACCAACGCAAACGGCCACCATAACATGCCACCGACAGGAACTACCACCCTAAATAGATGGAACGATCCCAAATCTAAACTTGAAACTGGTTGTGGTGATGGTGTTGATGGCGATGGTCTGGCGGAGATGGTCAATGTGCGGGTTGGTGCGTAGTTTTGAACATGGTTGGATGACCGGTGATTTGTAAGGAAAGTGATGGTGGTGTGGTGATCGGCATGTGGTGGCTGGTGGTAGAGAAGGTAGAAAGAGAGGGGGTGAGAAAGAGAGATGTTTTATTTTTATATATATAGGATTAGGTTCAAATCAGAACCACCATTGAGTTGAGAGAACTCGTGAGAACTCCACTTCCCGTGTGAGTTTTTCAACCAAATTTTGCAAAATATAGAGTAACACGCAACAAATACCCTTATGAAATAAATTACGAGGTTGTTTTTTTCGACATGTAAGATTCATTTACTGTGGGTAAATCACTAAAGCGATAAAGATTTGTGTGAAACTGTCCCCGTAAAAAAGTGTCTTAGAAATTTTTTTCCTTGAAAAGCTATTTTTTAAAATGGTAAAAACAAAATTTGAAGTTGAGTTTATCATGAGTTCTCTCAACTCAAACCGTATCTTATTTTAACCATTCTCTCTCTCTTTACAGACACACACACATACAGGTTAGAGTAAAATGAAACTCCTACGAGTTGTAAGAACTTAGAGAACTCATCCATGAAAGGTTTTTCAAAAAAATTGCCAAAAACAAGAAAAACAATTTTTTTATTTACATCGGTCGTAAAAACGCTTACAGCTACTGTAAATGTTGAGTCATGCCGATGTCAGCAGCTTTTTACAGCAGCTGTAAAAAACCGAAAACATAACTTCGAATTTTTTTCAGCCGTCTTTATGCCATTTTAATATACGTTTGTGAAAAAAGAGGCAAAACTCGCACGGGAAGTCGAGTTCTCCAAGTTCTCACTACTTGTAGGAGTTTTTTCTTCATCCAACCCTGTATATATATTGTGAGGTTCATTAGGAAATGTAACATCCCAAATAAAGGGTTTGGTAACTAAACCAAGTTAACTGAGGATGAGCGGGTAAAATATCATTGGTAGTAAAAGTTAACCCGTAAACAAAATAACTAAGAATGTTCTAATTTAGTTTAAAGACTAGTTAATTACTAGAGGTGTTGAATGAGTTTTGAACTCTATAAGATAACTAATAAAGTGTAAGGGCTAAAAACAAACAAGAACCAAACTTTAATAATTAAAAAGCAAAATCACAAAAATACACACACTTGTGTGTGTATGTCGAACCAGGAAAGAAAAGAGGGGGAAAACCCTAATTCATCTTGTTCTAGCAAATTGAAAGATGAATTGAGCGAAAACACATACATGAACATAAATTAGTGATTTTCTAAGCATGGGGATAATAAGGTATATATTAATTTATGTTTTGGTGATAATATATGAAGGGACTTGTATGTGGTAATCTTGATTTAGATATTTTGATAGTATGATAATGAATTTATGCTTAGGATCATCATACATGCTCGTATGCGTGAAATACTTAAACAATTTAGAGGTTTAAATATTAGTTCATATATGTCATAAAGTGGGTCTTGATAATATGATGGAATTGATATGTAAATTTGGTTTAGAAACATGATATGAAGAAATATATGTAAAATTTATGTGCATGGTTGTTCTAAATCAAAACTCTCATAAGAGGTGAAATAGGATTTTTGACATGATTATAGATTTTAAACCTTTTATGGTTGGATTATAAAAACTAGTCATTGAACTTGAAAACAAGAGGATGGAATGTGAATGAATGACTAGAAAAGTGTAATCTAATGATACATGGTAATATGGATGGCAAAATTAGCTAATATAATAGCCTAAAAATGATGCCCACAAGTATTTGATAAAATGCCTACCCATGAGTTTATTGAACTTGTTAGTGCATTTGCATATAATAGAATCGGATGAGTAAAATACAGTACAAAAGTCTATGAGGTGTGATGGTCATAATGTTGGATGACCAATCTAATAATCTTGTGGATATTATATTATAGTTTGACACTTAACAAGCTAGGTGATAGCTTGGAAAGGAATGGGTCAAACAGATCAAGACGCGAGAAGGTTTAAACATAGGCAAAGTAAGTAAAACTTACCCCTCCTAGATTAGAAGTTTTGTTTTTAAATGAAGAGTAGACGGTTAAAATCGATGATTTGTTAAAGCCGAGACTCTATGGTGTAAACCATAACGGGTCAAACTAACAAAATGGCGAATAATCACATTTAGGCGATTACCATAAATAATTTTAGAAATACGACCCTATGGTGTAAACCATAACTAGTCAAACGAGCAAAATGGCGAGTAATCACATTTAGGTGATTAACATAATGAATTTTGAAAATATGATTTCTGACTCGAATCAAATGGGTCGAACAAGTAAAAATGATTTTTTGGTATAAACCAATAAACTTTTGAAATATGACTTTCTGGCGCAAACCAAATGGGTCGAACAAGTAAAAATGAGTTTTTGGTTATAAATCAATAAGCTTTTGAAAACTTTTGAAATATGACTTTCTAACGCGAACCGAATGGGTTGAACAAGTAAAAATGAGTTTTTGGTTATAAACCAATAAACTTTTGAAATATGACCTTCTGGCGCGAACCGAATGGGTCGAACAAGTAAAAATGAGTTTTTGGTGATAAACCAATAAACTTTCAAAATATAACTTTCTGACGTAAACAAACGGTCAAAAAAGTTAAAATAAAATTTTGATAATAAAGACTTTCTTACGTGAACCAACTGGGTTAAACAAGTAAAAAGTGAGCCTTTGGTGATACGTACTTGCTGACGCGAACCAAACGGGTTAAACAAGTAAAAATGAATTTTGGTGATAAATAACATAAACATTGATTTTCATGCAATAAAAAAAGAGTGGGGCGAACCAAGAATGGTCAAAAGGACAAACGAGTCATGCGGGTCAATGGTAGATCACCATTTGAATCCGGTATTTAATGCTTTGTTTTGTTAAGTTTCATGCTTATAGTAAGCATAATGTTTATGGACATGCATTGTCATGAAGTGAAAAGAAATAATCATCAGCAAGGTATGGATAACGAGTCAACGGTTTTGAATCGCGCCATGTATGTATAAAAGGTTATGATTTCGGTAGGCGCTTATAGCTCGACTAAAGAGGGATACGTCAAATTTGGATAATAGATTAACCCAAGTAAAATGCATTTAGCATTTTTGTCACACCCCGTATTTTCAACCAAACACCGGTGGGCTCGGGTGGGGAATATCGTGACGTAAAGTTGATATCATCATATTCAATTAAACACAACACAACGAAAGTCTTGGATTTAAATTACTATTACAACAACCAATGTTCAAAATAAAAAATAATATACAGGCTCGTAATAGAAGATCCACAGTCGGATCATAATTGTACAAAGAAAGAATGTAAAACAGACTTTGGGCAGATCTATGATTTGCAAGATCCTCTTATCACTACCGAGCACTTCCAGCTTATTTCGTATTGTACCTGCAAACTTAGTCTTTTGAAAATACGTCAGCTTTCACTGGTAAATACACCCAACTGACTCATTTTGAAAACACTCAAAATAAAATGTTTTAAGGTATCAGCACAAAATCTTTTATAACTTGGGAAAGTTGACCGTCCAACCTTGTTAACAGATTTACATGTTTGTCCATACATACAGGGCCCAATACAAAACCGAGACATGATTAACGTACACACCACTTATGAACTCACGAAGGACTTATCCCCAACAAGTGTGGGTAGTTGCATTTGAGCGCCTGTCGGGTGTATGCCTACACCCCGCGCTAAGGTCATGGCCATGATCTAATGTAATGAGCCGAGGATATCCAGGACATGGTAGTTAACCCCCGATGTTTATGTTATCAAACGAAACTGATTAAAACAGAATATGCGGATTTACTAGCCACAATCCGGCATTCAATTGATCCCATTTCCGACCAAGCGGTAATAGTTTACAGTAACCCAAGCCCGTATAGGGGAAATAAGTTGAGAGTATTTACCTGAGTTATTCTTCGTTCAACGCAAGATTTATTAACTCAACCGTACACAAAAGTACTAAGTGCGGATAGCATTTACCGGCAAGTCTCTAGTCTGGATTATGGCATAAGCTAACCAATTAAATACTAATGGTCTTATTTAAGTCATAGACTTAGACCAACTAGCGTACTTAATCAAAACGTATAACGCTAGATTAAACGATGATCGGATAGAATGTAGTTTAAACCCGACAAGTACTTTGACTTGTATAATATGGGTAAACTATAAACATTCTGGATTTTGAGACTTAAATGACAAGGTTAGACCCGTTTTGGTTAATTTCCGTAAACTAGTTACATATACTTAAGCGTACGCATATTAGCGATATCGGGTAACCGGATAAGTCATGGACAAGTTTTATATTCCATTACACTTTAATTAAGTTGTAATATCAGTAGGATATCAACTTTTATGCCATTTATGGTTTTAAAGTGAAACTATGCCTCGTAAGGGCGTTTTGGTAATTTCATACCGTATAAAAGGAACTTGAATATAATTTAACGTTGTAACCATATGTATTTTGAAAAAATAACTTATTTATGATATAATATCAGTAGGATATTAATTTTAGGTGTAATTTATCTTTTATGACCAAACTATGCACCGAAGGGGCATTTTGGTCATTTTATACATAGTTTATAAATTATTTGAGATCTTAGTTCATATAATATACCTACTATAAAGATGTTTAAAATAAGTTTTGAAATCAGTTGGTAACAAGTCTTGGTTGATAAATATGGTTTAAGACCATGTTATGCGCTGAAGTGGCGTTTATGTCGTAAAATGACGATTTATGCGATGTTTAATGAAAACTGATGTTATGATCAGATTAACAAGTCTTAGAGATGTTATTAATATAACATATCAGTAGTTAAAAGATTTACTTTAAAAAGATATGATTAAAACCGTTTTATATGCCATAAGGGCCTTATCGTCATTTATCGACATAATACAAGGACTTGATCATAAACTCAGTTTATAATCTGTTTTGACATCCCAAATAATCCTACTTATAATATTACATCAGTAGGAAAAGTCATTTTTAAGTTCATTATCATTTAAACTCTTTTTATGCAAAAAGGGCATTTTAGTCAAAATGGCATAATTACGGAACTTGTGCATAAACTCAGATTCTGATTATGATCATGTAATATAACCTCGGAGGTTATGCTATATTATATTATGATTATAATACAACTTTAGATCAGTAGCTAACTAATCTTAATCGGTGAGAATCGAACCGACATCCACGACATTTCCAGACAAAATCCAAGTTACACATGCTTTAACGCCTTATATACCTAAATATTAGGTTAAGAGGTTAAAATGACAAAACGCGAAAGTCAAGCAGAAGTCCAACTTCGCGACTTTCGGTTGCGAACCGACCCTTGAACTAAAATTGACGAGCCGAACATGTTCTTACATATTCTAATAATTATTACCAACTTGTTTAAGTGTCAAAACAGGTTTCATAACATATATAAGATCAAATTATAACATTTCCGAAAAATGGTCTGTTTGACTTTTTAATAAAATAACTTTGACCGTCAATTGGTCTAGCAAACGTGATCTTCAGGAGGTGCCCTTTATAGGGACTAACACCTACCTTATTAAGATCACTTAACCATGTTCATTACGAAAAATGACTGGACCATAATGGTCTTAACCGAAAGTCAAGGCGTTTTTCGTAAAATGCTTAACTTTTGGCTATAAAAGCCTATAAACAAAAATGCAAGAGGAAGAAACACTTACAAGAGGTTTCTAGAATGCAATAGAACTAAGTTGGATGCTCCTTTCAGTTAGGAACTTCTAGAGGAGGGAGATAGAGTTGTGAATGAGAAAGGTGCAAGTTCAAATGGTGAACCTTGGCACCTATTTATAGTTGGAGAGCTTGAAGGAGGTGATGCCAGGTGCTAAGGAGTGTAAGAGGGAGCTTACAAGTGTCCTAAAATGTGGAATAGCATTTGGAAGACCATGGTTTCGATTTAATGGTTTTTGGCAACATGTGTGGAGGCCAAGCAAAAATTCTGCAGACATAGGCCTCTCACGCTCCGCGAGAGGCCAAGGCCATGCCTCTCGCACCCCGCGAGGCCCCTTATCAGATTTCAATGTGTGACACTTTTAGCCCCTCAACTTATTAAACCCTCTTAAACCTTCCTAAAACACCTTTTTAGCACATTTAGCCCTCCGTAACCAATATTGGCATACCTGGGAGTATGCCTGGACATTGTTAAGCTCTCGGTTCATTAAAAGGTCACTCAGAGTTATAAATTAACATGTTGACACTTTTAACCCCTCCATTATCCAACTTTTACATTATTATGGATTTGATCTCTCTCGTCCAACAAATGGGACAAATGAGAGTTAGAACTTTGTAAAGGATCGTTCAGAGGCTCATTATAAGCATGTTGACTCCGATGTCACTCAGAGGCTGGGCATGTTGACACAACGGTCACTCAGAGGCCAAGTCTTAGCATGTTGACACTAACGGTCACTCAGAGGATATGTTTTAAGCATGTTGACACTAATGGTCACTCAAAGGCTATGTTTTAAGCATGTTGACAATAATGGTCACTCAGAGGCTTGGTTCATGCATGTTGACATCAGAAGATCACTCAGAGACTTAGTTTGAGCATGTTGACGCTTTTAGTCCCTGTTAGTCTTTAATAGACTTAAAATAAAAATATGGCACGTGTCGCTATATTATTGGACACCATTTTACAGGGTGTTACAATTTGGCTAAAAGGGCTACTGCTTCCCTGGTCTGACTGGAACTATTACTAAATGAGATTTCTGGACCACGTTGATGGTACCGCTTGAGTGAAGGAAGTTGCAGTAGAAAGAAGAAGGCATCGTTGCCTAACCAATCATATCAGTCACCGAGGAAAAACGTGGCAAGTCCTGATATAAAGATGTTGCTTAGAGAATGTGGCAAAAGAGCGAAGCGACAGTCCGAAGGAGGCAAGATGGATGAAGTGGAAGTTACCTTAGCCCCTAAAACTAGTTGGAAGAAGAATCTGACCATCTTTTTTCTTGATGAATCGAGGGGAACCTGATAGAAAAAATGGCCCGAAGACTACCCGAAAGGGGGTCTCATATCTCACTGCAGCACTTGTCGCTGCCATTCGAGCCAATGGCATGTCTATTATGCAACAATGGACTACATTGACTAAAATACCTAGGGTGATGAGTTGGGCAAACTACCCTTAGGGGTAGATTAAAATGGGATGCGTAGACCTTTTAATTTACGTATTTTAACGGGTCATTTTGGTAAAATGTCATACCGGAGAGTAAAATTGGAATATAAAGGTTTTACTAGAATAAACCACCACAAAGGAAGTTGTGGTGGAAGATATTATGAAAATCTTGATATAGAAGCAGGAGGCATGAGCTAGAATGCGAAATGGCTACTAACGGGTTGGTTGGTAATTAACTTCAAACCGAAATAGTGATTTGAAAATAAAACACTTTTCAGCTGACACGGCCGGGTGAAAACCTGATACGGTCAGGTAAGGTTTCTGGAAAAAGGGACTCGTTTCAGTTAACACGGCCTGGTGGAAACCTGACCCGGTGGGGTAAGGAGGCTGCACAAAAAAACGTGCGCTTAATGTTTTCATTCAAATATTTCGATTACTAATCGTTTGACCGTATAACTTAAATACTAACTGTTTTTAGTGTTTATAATAGGCTTTCACTAAGGCGAGTACCGGACAGACGACCAAGCACATGAAGAACCGAACAATCCTGAACCACCACTTCCTCGAGAACATCCCTTCGAGATAATTAAAGCATGATCATGCATGTCAAAGTTTTTGAACTTATAAACTCGACTAATGTAAAATGTAAAACAATTGTACTAATAATCTGTATGTCGATTTGTCTGAGTTATCAGTTAACTCAGACTCGTATGTTAAATGTAAAAAAAACTGGGAACAAATTATCCGTGTTTTTATTAAAATATAGAAAACGGGTTAGAGTGTTACAGGAAACACTAAAAAAGTAGGAACTGGGGAACAATGTATTTAACATATTAAATATATCTTAAAATTAAATCTAAATTCTAAAAGTTATTTTTAAAAAATTGAAGCTTCTGCGTATAAATATGTGTAGAAACTATTCCAATAAAAAAATCATTTTTATAAAATTTTTACTGTTTGTAAGATTTTTTTAATGTTTTTTAGTTTTTGATTTTTTTATTTAAATGGCTTCAACAGGTATTTACATATAAAAGCTTTAAAAAAATTAAAAAAATAATTTTTAACATGTTAAGTTGGATTTTTAATATGTGAAATGTACGGTTCCCCTGTTTCCCACTTTTTATTGTTCCTCATTAAACCCTCCTTATAGACACATATCTTGGGTAAGGATCTTAAGAGAAAACATATTCTAACTCTAATTAGAGTAAATTACTGTTTTGGCTCATGTGGTTTAGCCAGTTTAACTCTTTCAGCTCAAAAATGAATCTTTTAACATATCAGACCCCGAGGTTGCATTTATGATGGTTTTGGCCTCCGACACTAACTTTGTTACTTTTTTTCAGTTAAATGTAAGGGTAATAAGGTAATTATATACCTTAGGGGGTGTTTTTGATAATTACAAAGTTCATTTAATATTTAAGAAATTATTAATACAATTACTCAAGTTTTTTTTTCTTATTTCGTCAGATTGTTATTTAACAAAATATGTTTTATATATAAAAATAAATATGTATTTTCATTAAACGTTTGTTTTTAATAAATGTCGTTTTTAAAATCATTTGTTTTTTAACCTTTTTAAACCATCTATCATTTTTAAAATTATTAATTTTAAACCGTTTGTTTATTAAAATCGTTCTTTTTAAAGTTTTTTATCTTTTAAAGTTTTTTAAACGATTCATTTTATACCATTCTTTTTAAAATCATATTTAACTTTTTTAAACAATTCGTTTTTTGAAGTCGTTAATTTTTAAAAGCGATTTTTTAAACTGTTCCTTTTAGAACCGTTTTTTAAATCGTTTATTTTTGAAGCTTTGTATTCAGTTTATTTATAGCCGTTAGAGAAAAAGAACTTCATAAATAAACGATTTCAAAATAAAAGAAATTTAATAATGATCAATTTTAAACGAACGAGTGGTTTAAAAACCGAAGATTAAAAAAGGACATTTATAAAAAATCAAAACCTTAAAAAATAAGTTAACAAGTGTAAGGTACTAAATAACGCACGAATTTAATAAACAAAGGTAAAAAATAATGAATTTTGAATAAACAAACGATCTAAAGAAATGGAAGATTTGAAAAAGAAATAAACTATTGTAAAAAAAGTTTGAAAAATGAACGATCATCAGCAAACTTTTTATTAGAATGTTTCTTTTTTCAAATCTTACATTTCTTTTGTTTTTTATACAAGTCGTTTTGTAAAATGAACGATCTTTTGCAAACTTTAAAAAGAATGATTTTAAAAAACAAATGGTTTAAACGGAACAATTTTAAAAACTATAGATGGTTTAAACAAACTGTAAAAAAACAAATTATTTTTTAAAACAACTTTTATAAAAAAATGGCTAATGAAAATACATATCTATTTGTATATTTGAACCGTATTTTGTTAAATAATAATCGTTAAATAACGAAATAATTAAAAAACTTGAGTAATTGCAAACAGCCCCTAAGGTATATAATGACCTAATTACCCTTACACTTAACTGTAAAAAGTAACAAAGTTAGTGTCAGGGACCAAAACAGTTATATAAGAACTAAGTGTCGAACCTAAATGACATGACTTTTACTACTCATTTTTTAAATTATCAACTTGTTTGTTTATTTATCTTTTGCTTGTTTTGTTTAATAAACTACATATAAAACCAGAAAATAAAGACAAGTAATAGTCATTAGTGGAGGATATCAAGATCACAACAAGTATTGCTTTGGGTTTTCGAATCAGTTTGGGTTGAATTGTAGTTAAGTTATTGGCATATGGTGTGGTGAATTAATTGAAAAGACTCAGTTCCTAGCTAAGGTTACCTGGTGGGCTTTTATTAAATTTACAAATTATATTTTTGAATTTTTGAAGTTAAAATGGAAAGGCTCCGGTTAAGATTACCTCATTACTTAGCCTAGAGGAAAACTTGCTTATAAAGCCACCTACCTAAGTCTAGTTTAAAGATATCCAACCACTCTTCTACTTCATTTAAACATTACACCTCGTGGCCTTTATAATCATGGTTCCTTTATAGGACCATAGATACTTGGTAGTAATGTTGCTAATGTGACTTGTTCTTAGTTAGGGTGATTGATCATTATTTAACGGGTGGCGTTGTAATTATATATATATATATATAAAGACGTATACATTTTAATATGAGTTCACCAACTCTTGGTCCGCGCCAAAGCCTAACATAAAGATCGTGTTAGACAAGTCGTGCAACCAAGTTTTAGCCTAACATTGATGCCTAGCATATAGACCGTACATGCTCTGATAAAATTGTTGAATAGTGAGGGTTAATCACAAGATGTGAAAATCACAAATGGGTTAACCATTACCCAAATGGGACCCCCTTATTGGTATATGGGTTGTTATACAACATGAGTGTCTTAATAGGCTTCACACACCAAGTTTATCAAAAGTACTCACAAGATCAAAGACCAAAATTGAAGAACAAATTACGTTAACAAAGAAGAAGGGTTGAAAGAGTTGTCAAAAACATAACACACCACTATGCCAAGGATTAAACATTTAATTCATACCAAGCTTCATCTACAACCTAAACAAAACAAGAAGTTTAGCAAAGAATGGCCTGTCACACCCCGACCCGCAGCGGAAAAGGTGATCGGGGCATGATTGGGTTATCATCAAAGCTCATGACATTTATTTTAACGTTTCATATTCATTAATACACTTTAATGGGAAATTACAATCAATATTACATCATGTCCTAAACATCAATCTAGGCTTCATTGTTTTCTTCTAAGGCATTTCCTATGTTTTCCTTGCTTCATCCTGTTCACCTGTATCATGTATACAAATGGTTTTTGGATCAACAAAAAGTTGGCGAGTGAATCCTATGGAAAACATTTGAACAAGTTTATTTAATTGATAATAAAATAAAGTGCACAACCACACATGAGTAAAAATAGATGTAAACTTACACACCAATCATTTAATATTAAATAATGCACACATGAACAATAATGGATCGTTTTGAGGCACGCGTTGCTCAACTCGTCTCTCACGAGGAACTGATGGGCCTAATGAATGATTTGCATAAACTTGTGAATATAAAATACATAACTACAAACAATATATACAATCTAAGTTTAGATCACAATATGGTATGGCACAAGTTTAAATAAACGAGTTAATTTTGTGACACATGACACACCCCAAAACGTGTAATTAAAAAGGGGAGTTGTAAGATTCACTCACATTGGGTGCGTTCGGTTGATAATGTTGAATGTACGCGAAGTTGGATTTAACCACGAGTGAAACTAACCTAGATAATGGCATAATGGTTCGGTAAGTAAACGGATTTTATTAATCCATTTTAGTAGGATTGTTGGGTGTATTTTTGTGAGTTTAAGGCTATTTTCTAACCTTAAAAATGTTATTTTTAAGTATTTTTAATTGAGTTTTAATTAAAATAAATAAATAAAAATAATAAAAAAATGTTGACTTTTTGACCGTTGACCATTGACTGTTGACTGTTGACCGGTTCGTATGTGTAATTGTGTGCGCTGGGTGAGGCTCGAACCCGAGACCTCCCGTTCGCGTGCACGCAGCTCTACCAACTGAGTTACGTGTCTAACCCGAGATATTTCTGTTTTTAATTATATTTATATACTAATTGAATTAAACTGAAAATCATTTATTTTTAAAAAACGATTTTATGCGTCGAACTGGTGTGCTCCACAGGTCTCGAACCCGGGACCTGTGGTTTGGTTTAACACACAGTCCACCGCTGGACTGTGTGTCTAACTTGTTAAATAATCAGATTTTTATTATACTTATATACAAACTAAATAGTTTCATTTCTGCCTTATATAAAAAGTTGGATAATTGTCTGGACCGGTGCGGTAGTCCGGACTCGAACTCGTGACCTGTGCTTAAACATTCACACAGTCCACCACTGGACTGTGTGTCTATCTTGGTTATTATTCCGGTTTTTATTAAACTTAACATCTATGCGAAATGAATCCGGTTCAGTAATAAAAAGGAACATTTTTATTAATGCGAGTATGCGTGGGACATGTATCGAACTCGAGACGTAAGCGTGTTTAATGTGCACACAGTCCACCGCTGGACTGTGTGTCTAACCCGAGTTATATCTTGATTTAATTTAAACTTATATACTACGGAAACTTCGTCTTCTTCGTTAGACTAAACCAGAATCGGAGTCCGACTGGTTCGTCGATTTAATCATGTTCTTTTAGTGTTTTGAGGTTAATTACAGGTGAGATAAATAAAAAGAATGAAAAATTAAGCGTAAGGTATACCGAACTGAACTCCTCTGTTTCTCCGGCGAAACTCCGGTGACAGCAGATTATTCCGGCGACGTGTGTCCTGCGGCAGAGAGTCTTCAGGGAGCTTGAGGTGAGTGTAGGTGGCTTCGGTATAAGTTATGGGTGTTCAGTAAGGCTCAGAAGTGAAAGGCTCGGTTTTCCGGCGATTTGCAGGTATTTTCCGGCGAGTGAATTTTCGTCGAGAAAGGGTGCGGTTTTGAGCGAAAAGGCTACCAGTGGATTGTGGGTGAATTTATAGGGAGGAATCGAGATGTGTAGAGTCGGATTTCAGACTTGATTCAAATTCATTGCGTTTTCCGGCGGTTATGACTTGCGTCGCGGGTTCAGACGTCGGTTATAACCGATGTCATAGTTAAAGTTTACGTTAAAACTGAAGAAACCGTCAAATCTTGGCGAGATAGTCGGGATTTCGACGACTGCAAATAGGCGCGTCGGTTTTGAAATTGAGATTCATTTTATGTATTAATTGTCTCTAATAATAAACAAGAAACACAAGTGGCGCAGTGGTTGGACGGTTAAGTGTTAAGGCTTTGTTTGAATCGCTGGCTGACCCGGGTTCGAAACCCGGCAGCAGCATTTTATTTTATTTTCTTATTTTCAATACTTTTTCAAATATAAATTATATTTTCCAATATACTTATTAATTATGTATCGTTTAAAATTAATTTGGGCATTAAATGTGCAACGAAATTTTTAACTGATTGTTCGGTTAATAAACGGAGCGGGTTTGTTAAATCCGTTTTTTGACGGATGTTACATGGCCATACAAACTTATCCACACGCAATGATCAGGAAAGGATCCTGATGGATCAAGTATAAAAATCAATAACTTCTTGAAGGTTGTTGATTAAAAGTTCTCTTTCTCTCTCAAACTAAGTTATTACAAGTGATTTTGAAAAGTGATCCAAAGTCCAAGTGACCTCTCTAGATCAGAGCATATGTGTGTTAAAAGTGGGAGAGGATAATGTGGAATCGGATAGTGAAAATAGGTTGGGGTAGTTATGCACGACCATGCATAGGTAGACACGATTGTGCCTTGTACTTGGCCCTGACAATATGTTGTCCTTTTTCTAAATGCGCGGGATTGCCAAAGGTGGTGCGTGCCCATGCCTTGCCAGTTGTCCCGATTAAAATTCTAATTCTTGTACTTTTGGTGTGAACTTGTCCTATTCTTTTATAGACACGACCATGCCTAAGGTAGTGCATGGACAGGTGTCCAGGCACGAGAGCTTCAGATGGTGTCAGCTTTGTCGGATCTCAAAGCTTCTGAGGTTTGTCTTTATCTTCCACGACCGTGTCTAGGTGGTGCACAGTCGTGTCTTTACATATGATAGACTTTTGTTGACCAAAATGGGTTGACTTGTTGACTTCTTGTTGCTGAGTTGGTATGTACGGTCATGCCTATCTAGTACTAAGCGTGTTTAGAATTCTATTCGGATTCGGAAAAAATTGAAATTCGACTTGATTCGAATTCGATTTATAAAATTCGAATATGATTCATATTTGAGTCTAGTAATCAAATTCAAATCGTTACGAATTTATAATTTTCATTCTGATTCGAAATTCGAATTCAATTTATACATATATTTAATACATGTATATAACTTCCAATTTAGGCCAAAATATAAATTACATTCGTAATTGATAAGTCAATTCATAATATTAACAAGCCCAATAGCCCATTATACTTATTTCTAAACTCTAACCTAACTTACATCGCTACTAGTAACCAACCTAACTTCTAATTTTTTGTCTAAGTTTATTTATTTTGTAGATTAGTATTTTTAATGTTAAAGGTAATTAGTTTGTAGTGGTTTTAAAACTAAAATTACAATAATCTAATATTTATGTTGTATTTAAATTAAATCGAATGTGTTCAAATTCGATTCGAATTCAAGTTTCAAATATGAATCGAATTGAATAATCAAATTGAAAAAAAATACGAATTCATGTATAAAAAATAAAAATCTAAAAAAATCGCCATTCGATTCGTTGAACATTCATATATGGTACTTTCCTAATTTCTTTAGAATTCTGGATTTTTGCCTCGTTATTCACTTATTTTCATACAAAGACCTTGAAAACATTCAATTATCAAATAGTTTGATTTAGATAATGTTTTCAATGATAAAGTCAAAAAATTACCATAAAAATGAGGGTTAATATGCATGAAAAATAGTATAATTAATGGCACATCACTTAACTATGGAGTTTTCATCCGCTCCATAGTCAATACACCCAAAATGGCGTTGGTGATTTTAAAATGCATGGCATTCCTTATGACTAAGAATCTATCATGGCTCCATAGTCAATACACCAAAATGTGTTGGTGATTTTAAGATACATGACATTCCTTATGATTTAAGAATCTTTCATGGTTATGACATAATGTGGGTTTTTCGTAGAGAGTTATATTGAGTTATGTTAATCTTCTATATATTGTTATAATTGGTAGACTTAAGTCTCACATCAGTTAAGGAGGAGAATGAATCCTTCCTGGATGGGCTGTTCATCGAGAGCAAAGCGGACATTATTTTGGCATGTCTTACTTAGGATGTTACAAATGGTATAAGAGTCACGGGTTGAGCCGGTATGCCAGGGAGGACGTTGGGCTCCCCTAAGATGGATGGAAAGTAAATCCCGCATCGATTAAGGAGGAGAACAAAACTCTTTTTATAAGAAGGATGAGAACCTTCTCTACCATAACACTTTTTGCATGAACGAGCAATTTACCAGTGACAAAAAAACTGTGAGTTTTTAATGGACAACCAATAAAAAAAAACTTTTTTGACATATATTACTTTATGATGTTACAGTTCCAAACTACTCGTTAGAATGTTTGTTTAATGTATGATTATAAATGTATGATTATAAATTATTTATTTTCTCTAAATTAAATGGAAATGACATACATACGTATGGGAAAACATACAAAAGATTTAACTTTTTTTTTCATATATAAGTATTATTAACAAAATGTTTAATAGTCGTTTACGACAATGAGTACATGAACTAACTAAATTGTTGGCTTGGTAACATGCCTGCCTGCATTTGGTTTTCTTTTATAGTTATAACCATACCATGTGGATTTGATCATGAAGTTTTTATTTTATACTTGTAAATTATTGGTTAAACCGACTATATGTTTGCCATTGTAAGGTTAATGAAATGTTAGCTTTTGTAAAAGTCGATCAAATCTCAGTAAGCTTAGACTTTTTTTTACTAACACAAACTATGGAGATTGTTAGCGTTAAAAATAGTGAAATGTCAACTTTTGTAAAAGTTGACCGTTTGTTGCTCAGCTTAGGCATTTTCACAAATCAAATTATAGATCAGCCGATGATAAAAGAAAACCAAAAATACTTTTAATCAAATTGATTAAAAGATTTAAGGGGCCGTTTGACATCTGCTGAATGATTAAGTGTTGAATCAGTAAGAGCTTTGAACCATCAAGTGCTGAACCAATAAAAGGTCTGAATCATTAAGAGTCAGTATAATGCTTAAATGTTCAGAGACAAATGTCTGACCAATTCAAATTAGAGGTCTTAACAATTCAAACTCAGCATAATGCTTAACCATTCAGAGGCAAATGTCTGAACCATTCAGACATCTGCTCGCGAAACAAACAGTCTGAATTATTAAGTGTTGAACCAGTAAGAGATCTAAATCATTAAAAGTCTCATTAAAAGATAAACACATCCCCTAAATAATAGAGTTTGAACACCGATGGGATGATCAGTGTTCATAAAATCTGATGAATTGTACATATAATATTTTTTTGGCCTTTAAAACATTTAAATGAGTTGAATTTAGAATATAACCTATGATGAGGGTAGCATGGAATGATCAGTGTCGTACAAATATATAGGTTTATTTTTATTTTTCCAAATATAAAACAAGGTCTATGGCTATAAAGTTAGACAATTTGTAAATTATTGATTCTAGAACTAAAACATCACCAATACTATCCATTCTTGGTGACGTAAAACTGGCATATATTATAAGTGTAGGGTATCTTAAATAATTCTTTCAAAGTTTTATGCCCATTCATAAGTAAAGTACAACCATAAGGGAATTTTTTGCTTTCTTCAAACCACCTTTTATAAAACATAGAGTAAATTACAATTTATTTTCTTTTGGTTTTAGTTGTTTTTCACTTTGTTTCTTTATTTCACAAGGAAACTTGTATTTTTTTTATAAAATAACACTTTCATCCCTTGTATGATTTTAATATCATTTCAGTCCTTTCACTTCCCTGTGTCAATTTATTCACCACCGAATCTGGGTATGACACCTCACTGGAACCCGCTCTCCATACTGGTAGAAGGGGTGGAACCCACTCTCCCTGCAGGTACTCTCCCCGCAGGTAGTAGGAGCTCAACGGTCGCATTCAAACACAACCACACTCCGTTCTTTGGTAATCATCACCCGAATTGGTTTGTCGTTTTGAAGACCCAAGAGATCGATGACAGTGTACCTGATCGGGTACCTATACCTAAAAAGGGTTCCCGGGTACACCTGCCCACCTAAGTTGCTTCACGCCTTTAATTTCCACATCATACCCTATTATCTAGGATTGTTATATAATAATAATCTACTATATATACGTGTATGAATTATATATAATGTATAGTATCTTAGGCTAAATTTATAGGAATACACACCAATCAACTTTTCATAGGTTTGTGGCAAATATATTGGCTTTTGTTTTCTCCCTATGTATTAATCTAACTTGGTGGGGGCCCAAAAGGGTTGATAATGTGTTTAACATAGTAGATCATCCAACATGATATATGTAAACAATTATAAAGGAAAAAAATGATAATCCAAGGGGGTGCAAAGTATTATATATAATTCGGTGTTAGTTTTAAGTTAATGGACATGGCGGTGAATAGGACAAAATCTATCTATAGTGGTGCAATACAACTGACTTTGCCTTCACACTTTGCGAGTCAACTAAACCGGTCAAACTAGGTACCGAATGTGTCGTCGATTTGGTTACTAGCTATCAAATCGAGTACAAATAAATTAGATGGTTTTGCGTGAACCCGTCAGCGTTCAATACTTGTGGAAACCAACAATATTGTCTTCTCCCTTTACTGGTTGACCGGTTTATAAGACCGGGTCTTCTAATTAAAATACATAGTTTTGATTTTCAAAACATTGTATATAACATATAAAATACATACATGTCCTCTTGTGAGTATTTAATTATATAGTCTTTATAGGTTAATTAGTAAAGTAGGAATTTTCATAGCACTTGGTTGCATAGAGCACCATTAGCCTTTCCTCTATGATATTATATTCCCTCTATTCATTATTGGTACACCAATGTGACTATGGTACACGGCACAGATTATGCAATATGTCATTGTCTTAAAAAGATGTGTTTTTTTATAGAAGCAAAAATATTCTTTTGTACAATAACCACATGCTATTGGTCCTCATTTCATGCATTTGCCTTTTTAAAATACAAACCCAAAAATAGCTTACTTGAGTTAGAGTTACGTGTTAAGTTATAGTCCATTACAACAATGGGATAAATTCCTAGAATGGATTAATGGAACAATTGAGGCATTACTTTAATCACCACTATCAAAACATAATCCCACTACTAATAGTTTTTTTTTGTTGGAATATTAAAATGATTTTAATATTTCTAAAACATCTTACCCAATGACCAAAATGGCAAAATATTTTTTTTCTCATGTAGTATTTTTGCTTGTTTTGTATCAATCTTTTTCTTTATCATATTATAGTGGAGAGTTCAAATGAGAATTTTATTTTTAAGAATAAAAAGAATAACTTTTAAACCAATAGAAGTTACTTCATTTAATGTTATGAAAAAGGGCATATTGATAAATCTATAATTGTCATTAATTAGCTAATTAATTAAACTTGTAACTCATTTTTTTTTTCATATACACTTTCAAGATAAAATAATTTATGGTGTATGACAATTTTCGACATGTGTAGGATAAGTATTAGTATGTGTAGGATAAATTTTGAAATGAGTAGGGTAAATTTACATGTGTGTAGGGTAAAATTCCGGTAAATGTAAGACATATGTAGGATAAATTTTGAAATGTGTAGAATAAAATGTTTTTGCTTTATTAATGAGAGATAACATAATCAATGAGAGGATTTATAAACTATTTAATGTTTTACCATTACGCCATTTCTTCTTTTTCTTCTCACATTAAATTTCTTCTCAAATGAACCTTCCCCTTATGTTGTATTGTGGTATATTCACAAATTTGATTATATAAATAGCTAAACCATGCCCCCCCCCCCCACTTGGGATTTTCAAGGGAGACTCAAATTCAATTCCCACTTGCGTCATATTGGAGTGGATATATGCAATGGAGGATTTGGACTAGGCCTTGCGTGAGGTTGTCAGTTCGATTCTCGAGCCCAAACGGGTTTTTGTCTCACCGTGTGTTACGTCAAAGAGTTCTGCTCTTGTGGTGGCACAACGACTGTTAAGTGGCAGTCGATGGTATGGTTTCCCGGGGAAACACCCAAAAACAAAACAAACTTTAAAGCTAGCGTGGACCCGGTTAAAACAACATAGTTTACCCAAAGTGAGGTAATACGGGGCTCTCTGATTTAAAGAGTATGATAACCTTATACATTAAGTTCACCGTTAAAAAATAAGTATATATCTACACTATATTAAAACATATAAGTTCAATTTAAAAATGACCTAGCAATGTATTTGTAATAAATAATTTTATAACAATCTCCATAGCAGTCCAACCATACAAAGCTTTTACTAGTAATAATGTAATATGAGGGTTGATTTAAACTTTAAAGATATTTCTCCAACAAATTTATCGAATTAGTTGAAAAAATTGCATGAGTAATTACTATTTTCGTCCCTGTGGTTTGTCAAAAATTAATATTTTAGTCATTACTTTAAAAATTGCGATTTCAGCCATGTAGTTTCACTTTCGTGACCATTTCAGTCCTTGTGGTTTCACTTTCGTAACCACTTCCATCCATTTATTTGTAAGTACAGGGACTGAAATGGTTACGAGGTGGACTGAAATGGTGACGAAAGTGAAACCACAGGGACTGAAATCGCAATGTTTAAACAAATGGACTAAAATAGTGATTTTTGACAAACCACAGGAACGAAAACAGTAATTAACTCAAAATTGCATCCTTCACTCAACCAACTTAAATAATGAGTTTGACGGTTGAAAAAACTGAATCCCACACAAGTCAAATATAAAATTTGTGAAAATGCTTTCATTGAGAATCGAAAAAACTGAATCCCACAAGTCAAATATAAAAAAATTATGCAAATGCTTTCATTGAGAGTCGAACTCAAGACCTCCCGCTTACTAAACGGGTGCTCTAACCAACTGAGCTATGAAAGCAATTTGTAATGCAACCTCAATTTAAATATTAAAGTAATAAGCACAGCCATATAGACTGCACTATAATTAATAAATTTTATTGAATTAAAAGGTAAGTGGAAAATACGTAAACTGTTACGGGTATGGACCATGGTTCATATTAATTTTTTTTTATTTGGTAAATATATGCTTAGACTAGAGGTGTATATTAAATGCCCTGTGAACTACATTGCGAGCACATTGTATCGAGTCGTGCTTATGCTACTTAAGATCAACTTGTTAAAAGCTTGAATTTAATCAGGTTTAAATGAGCTGGATTTGAGCTTGGACCTAAATTGAAGCTCATTTAGTAAGCGAGCATGAGTTCGAGCTTCATATATGCGGCTTGACTAGACTCAGAATCTTGAGTGAACCTACTAATTTTGAAAGGCAAGCAACTTAAATTAGAACAAAAACCATGCTAAACATAGAATTTTCCCCCTAGCTGAGTTCTACTCCTCAACAATGAAAAGAAAATAGTGAAAAAACATATGTAAATCGACGCATATAGATACATCGTAAACTACATATATTTATCTACACACGTGTACATTCGCATGCTACATATATGTATATCGTCAATCTGCATAGATATTTTTTTTTTTTTTTATATTTTTACAATAATAACCTTTTAATAAAAAAATTGACAAAAAAATCATATATATTACTTGGTTGATTGTGGTTATCTCAAGTTCTCAAATAATGGTTCTCTTAGAATCCTCACCCGTGATTATGATAACATAACTATATAGATATATCAGAATTTTTTGTCAATAAATAAAATATGTATTGAATTGTAATTAGAAGCTAATTACATATGTAAATAAATAAAATAATTAATAAGTGACATACAAGTCAAGCTCGAGCTTGAAATTGCACTTGCAAGCTAAGCTAGAGATTTGGACAAAAAGCTCGCGAAGAGCCAAGTTTGAGCTTGGGACTCTTTAACTTAAAAGAGCCAAGCTCGAGCGTAGGTGGGATGCCAGATCAATGCGACGAGTTCAATGTTTGAATATCTCATAGTTTGTGTATAAGTCATTGGGGTCTTGGCTGTTCTTGTTCATGAGTGCCTCAATAAGTAATATTAAAAATGTATCAGAGAAGTATTTATTTATTAACTCAATCAGGCTGAAGACTAATCATATGATTAGTTGCACATTTTATTTCAAAGATACAGATTTGGGATAACAAGAACTATGTTACAGCAAACTATTTTACAACAAACAACACCTATGTAACACAATACACACTGTATACACCTGGAAATTTATACATATTCACCCTGACCTCTAGCAAAACTTACACATGTTGTCTGCAGATGGGGCATGACCCATGTCGAGTTAGCCACGTATCTACACAAGTCTGATGAAACGAGTGTCGACAGTGTGGCAAGCACCGCGCTAGTTCACCTACTTCAATATCCTGACATACAGAAACACCTTCTGTTAGTGAACCAATTCAAGAATGAAAACTAACTCACGTAAAGTATTCGGAGCAACATGGACCTGCAAACAAATTGTGCAAAATATGTTTTGAAACATTTTAGTTTCATGAGAAAATTGATGACATGGCAAGCGTCTCAGCGAATCCTTTGACAACCCTCTGTACGTTACTTCTTCGTTCCAATCAAGTACCTCGACAGGATGCAAGTCAGAAACATTCACCTTCAATCATGTTGGAAATTATAAGCTACAAAAGTTTAGTATCACATTAATATATTATCATTATTACATCATTAGCTATAGCTGCTGCTAAAGAGACACCACCCCCCTTAGTGTGCATATCTCACTTACTACATCATATGGGCCGACGGGCCGTATGACAGAACGGAAAAATGTCATATGGGTTTGTCAGTGGTTATATGAGTCATTTCTTTGCCAATCAAAACATCATACATGCCCTAGATTTGGTCCTCACACGACCAATATAACCATTTTTCACTGCATCATAAGGCCCATACGACTATCATACATCACATTTTGATCACTTTTCCCCCTATCATACAACCCACAACCATTTTTCCGTTGCATCATACATCCCATACGACTATCACACATCCCATATTAATCGCTTTTCACCCATCATACAACCCATATGACACGTCAGTGGTGTCCATAGTTGATAATGACGAATAGCGATAAGGTACCTATATGCTACATAACGAATAGCGATAAATCGAGGGCGCCTATTTTATAAATAGTGATACACTAGAAAAAGAAATTTACAAAATTTTATATGTATATTATATCAAAATACCCTGGTATGCATGCTATTTTACATGTATATTTAACAAAAACCTAAAATCCAGCTATTTTATAGCTATATTTAATCGCTATTTATATTAAAAAACCAAAAAAATTAAACTGTCGTTATCTATGCTACAACCCGAATAGCGAGCCTAGACTTATACGCTACGCTCTCAATTGACAACCATGGTGAGGTCTGAATAATATTGTCAGTGGTGTTATATGTACCTGCCAATGATAAGCGGTTAAAAGCTCAGGAGGAAACCGTTCTTCCGCAAATCTTCCACGAAGAAGCTCCTCCATAAAATCTGCCTGCAAGACATATAAATTCATGAAATATATAAACTTTTTATTAATATATATAATAACAAACAACAACCATAGATGAGTTTGTCGTGGCAGAGGGGTCTTGACACCAATAAGCACGTGACGCCTGCAAAACCTCCACAGATAAAACAGCCCCAGCAATGGCACCTATCCCGGCACCACGAACAACACCACAGTCAGAAGCTCTACCCGCTATAGCACCAGTTATTGCACCCGTAAACGCCCCAGCTGCAAGTGATTATTAAATAAAATCAATTCAATTCATATGTTGTTAAGTTTGTAAAACAATTAACTAAGCGGTGAATTACCCAGAGCGAAGAGACCGGTGAGGGCACCGGAGATAAATTTGGGGATGAAAGAAGAAACCCTGATCGCTTCTTCTTCTTCTTCTTCAGAAGCTTGTTCCATTTTGTTTAGTTTGGTGTTTTAAGTATGAAATAATGAAGGGTTAGCTTGTGAGATGAGAAGAAAGAGGCGTGGAAGAGTAAATTGATGGCGGAAACGTGGGGAGAAGAAGATTGCCGCCGGTAAACGATGCATTCATTTACCCATTTCAGTTTCTCTCAACTTTTTGCTTGTGTGGCTTTAATTAGTTTTTCAATATCTGAAGTTTTTGAGTAACATGTTATTTTGTTCTTGTCAAACCTTTAATCAAAATTCTAATCCAAAGTCTATGTAAGAAAACAAGTTTTATGCCCACTTTGCGTTGCGACGCGTGAAACTGAATATTTTTTAGCTTGATTGTATTTGTTTTTTGGTAACTTATAAATACTATTCATAAATGATTTAAAAAATTTATATCGAGACATAGATAATAACCTTATTGAGATCTAGAAGTAGTAGCATTCGGTTACTTATACATACTACTCATAAAAGATTTAAAAAAATTATATCGAGACGTAGATAATAACTTTATTGATGTCTAGGAGTAGTAGCCTAAAGTGAGGGGAAAAAACCTTGCATTGGTTTTGTTGATCGTACATAAATCACTCTACCACATGCCATTTTAATACCTAAATTTGCTTTCAGTGGTATAAAAAGTAACTTAAAAAACCGAATAAACAAAAAAATCAAGCATGATTAATTGGTTGGCCGCTTTGCTGACCAATGTATCTCTAAGAAAAAGACAAAAAAAAAAAAACTTGCACTTCCTGAGTTTCAAACTCGGGTCTTTTGTTTTGCTTGATAGTATGTTTACACTACTCCACATGGCACTTTAATACTTAAGTTTGGTTTCAATTATATATAAACAAAGTTAAAATAAATGATAATAAAAAAATAATATTAATATATATATAAAGCATGATTGGCTGCCGCCTCTGCTAACCAATAGCAATGGCTACTATTCCCCAATAGGGAAAATGTATGTATAGGGAATTCGTCTTCTTAGTTTTCACAGTGGTTGTTTTTGTAGTAGATATCTGAATTTTCAGTATGAGTGAGGTTGGATCACGTAAATAATGAAAACTTTGTCTATAACTTTGTTTTTCAAATGCGACATCTATAACTTGATCTTTTATCGGTCTGAATACCATAATATACATTAGATATTTAATAATAAAATATCGTGAGTTCGGTTGACCCTACACCCTATATGACAGGTCCGTCCTTGCCCACCCCTCTCCCGAACATCACCACCTGTTATTAGTACCTTTTCATCCACCCTCATCTTCGAGGATAAATGCACAGACCCTCACGTTAACGAAAGCCCCCTTGCATTGTACCCTTATTCAATGAACATTTGGTGTTTATAGATTTTAGAGTGTACATAGTGTTTTTCAAAATTAGTATACACCAAATTGCTTATTATGTTCGGGTATTCACTATATTTGTTCAAATATTCTCATTACATGTTAATATCAATAAATACGGTTATTTGTTAAATTGTTTGTAAAAGGGTATTTTATCAACAATGGGGTCATTGCCTTTGTAAATGACGGATAACTACCCAAGTACTCAGCTTTATCAGAATATCAGTACAAGGTTGTAGGCCAATTAGAAGTGTGAGCTAGGGATGAGCTCGGTAGCGTACCGGTATCGAAACTACCGACCCAAAAAATCGTAAAAAATAGGTATTGGTACTGAAAGTGCTCAGTACTGTTCTATACCGATACATTACGGTATTCGAAGTTAAATCAACCCAAAATACCGATACCTTACCGAACCAAAGGTAACCGAACCAATGTTAAACTTTAAAAGACCCAAAATAACTCATCATCGTCCGACCTCTGTCTTCTCTGATCGGAGTGGGTTACCGTTAGCATCTACTTGTCGCCGTCAAACTTCTCATTGGTTGGTTCCTTAACTCAATGTCAATTTCTTTCACAACGTTTGCAGTTACAATCCAGTGTATACATTTGCAAAGTAATAAAAAAACATTAAAAAACCCTAACAACAGTTGTGGCTAAAATTGATTCTTCGTTGCTTGTAATCTATTCAGAATCTACTAAAATCTTACAGTGATTAGGGATTTTGTTATGGCTTACAATCTTGATAATTGTGTAGTGAATGCTAAAAGGTTTCAATTTGCAGGCTTCCAAGAGTATAGATCAAGTATGCATGCATAAGAACTAATCTCTTTTGAGTTTACTGGTTGCACACTAGTTGTTCGACGAAATGCCTCAAAGAATAATGAACATATGGTAATGTGTATATGTACGATTTGTCTCTAAGGACATGAACCGAGGCGTTTTCTCGTACACCGCTACTCTACATTCACGGCAACATCAGCATCAAGTGATCTGGAAAAGTTTTGTGATATCATTTGTCATGGGGTTGGCGGTCAGGATGACTTAGAAGCAAGTCTTAACGAATTTAACGTTTCTTACTGCTCGTCACTCGTTACCCAAGTGCTTGATTCTAGCAAGAAAGACGCACCCACGAGACGGCTACTTAGATTCTTTACATGGTCAGAAACACATTTAGATGGCGGACTAGAAGACAAGGATTATAATCATGCGGTCCGAGTGTTTGCTGAAAAGAACGATTTCATAGCGCTAGACATGTTGATCTCGAATCTCGGTAAAGAAAACAGGTCAATGGAGAGCGCAACGTTTAGTACGGTCGCAAACTCATTGATTAAACTAGGAAGAGTAGACAAAGCGTTGGGGATATTCAAGAACTTGGATAAGTTTAGATGCCCACAAGATGGTACTACGGTTACCGCGATCATTGCTGCTTTGTGTTCAAAAGGGCATGTAAAAAGAGCAGAGGGAGTCATTTATCACCATAAAGATAAAATCTCGAGTGCACAATTAAAACTTATCGTTTACAGAAACCTACTTCACGGGTGGTCAATGCAAGAAAATGTCAAAGAATCAAGACGGATTATCAAAGACATGAAAGGTGCAGGTATCGCTCCAGATCTTTTCTGCTACAACACGTTTCTCAAGTGTCTTTGCAAGAAAAACTTAAAGTCTAATCCTTCTGGGCTTGTTCCGGAAGCATTGAATGTAATGATCGAAATGCGAACGTATTCGATCGCACCAACGACTATAAGTTACAATATATTATTATCTTATTTGGGTAGAACTAGAAGAGTTAAAGAATCTCTTCAGATTCTCAACACAATGAGAAAAACAGGGTGTTCCCCTGATTGGGTAAGCTATTATCTTGTGGCACGGGTTTCGTATCTGACAGGAAGATTTGGTAAAGGTAAGCAAATGGTGGATGAGATGGTTAAAGACGGTTTAACCCCTGAACGTAAGTTCTACTATGATTTGATTGGTATTCTTTGTGGGGTTGAGAGAGTCAATTACGCTCTTGAGTTGTTTGATTTGATGAAAAAGAGCGCCTTAGGTGGGTATGAGACGGTTTATAATTTGCTGATACCAAAACTTTGTACAAATGGTGAATTTGAAAAGGGTAAAGAGCTTTGGGACGAGGCGACAACAATGGGTCTCACACTTGAGTGTTCAAGTGATGTGTTAAACCCTTTGATCACTAAGGTATTTAAGCCAATGAGGAAAACGGAAAATAGAGTTAGTGTTTTGGAAACACACAAACAAAAAGTTGGAGGAAAATTGAAGCCAGCTATAAATGTGAAGAAGGGTAGGAAGTTAATTATTGCCAAAAAGAAAGGTAAGAAGTTGATGGTGCATAAGAAGATAAACAAAAAAGGAGCGTCAGCTTGATTGGTACGTTTATACTTTTATGCAAGTAATAATGTTTATACATTTATCTGTTCATAGGTCAAACTTTAGACTCAATATGTCAAAGCAATGCCATGTTTCTTGATTACAATTATGTATATTATATATGATTATTATTATATATACACACACACATATACATACGAGCCATTAAGTCGAGCCACGAACTGAGCACCCCTGGCTCGAGCTCGGCTCGAAAACAAAACGAGCTTTTTTCTAGTGAGCCTTGAGCCACAGGCTTTTTGAGCACCCCTAACATTATATTAGAGACAAGAGTATCAAATTAAAGAACTTTCTCATTATCTAACTGGTAACAACGGGATGCTATTAGATTCTTCTACGGTAACATATAAAGACTCTTTATTAAGAGAATTGAAGCAAATCAACTATAGTTATGACTCTTAGAAAAGGTGGAAGAAAGCAATAACGAGAAAAATAATTCTAGGAAGACTTATGTACTGAACTTTAGAATGACTGTAATTTATCTATTTTATATAGTATGTTTTATGGGGATAGCGGGTATGGTGTTGTTAGGCATCTAACCTTAGATGAGAAACCATCAAAATCACGTCAATTTGATAAATGTTAAAAATAATTTTAATAATTTTTCCCCCTGTTTCTTCTCTGACAATTTCACAACCTCATGCTCTCTCAATTTGATTGCAAAACATCCTTGTAGAGACTAGCCAAGATCATGTAACATTGAAATTTTTACCTTCTTTAACTGCAAAATTACGCTCAACATGTAACAGAATTTGTTATATGAGAATCAATAGCAGAGAGCATCAAAGAACTGGAAAAACTACATGAGATTGATCATGCAAAAAGTTCAAATATATATGGGCGAGTTGCTGACCTTATATCAAAAGAGTGTACTGCTGATCATTAGTTTTCCAGGCCTGCTTGATGCTAGTAATGTTGCATGAGGTAAGACCATAAAACCTAGTCCTAGACATTTAATTTCCTATCTTCACATGGATTTTATCTTAAAAATGTGCTCAAATATGTTAATTTGATGTTGTTTTTGCATATCAAGTTTGATGTAGCTACATTTTTGTCAAGAATTTTTAATATTTTGTAGTAATTCGAAGTTAATAGTTAGTATGTTTGATCTTAAAAGTCAAATTTATATTCGTTTGGAACCAAGGGTTAATGCTTTCTATTTTTTACGTTAAACATATAAGTTTTTATCTTTCACATGGATTTTGTTATTGTCAACGATGTTAAGTTTCTTCTTATGAAGCTTAATGTACTTTTATCCAGAATTTCATGAATTTGTAGCAATTCTAAATTAAAATGTCAGTGTGTTTTACCTTAAAAGTCAAGACTGTATTCATTTGGAACAAAGGAGTAATTCGTTCTAGTTCTGAGGTCAAAACTGTAATCATTTTGAAGGCTTTTTGTATGAGAATTAATGTAGTCAAATTGTCCTCAAGAACTTAATTTTTTGTAGTAATTTGAGCTTAAAAGTTAGTGAATTTGACCTCAAAAGTCAAAAAAATCATATTTATGTGGAACAAAAGGATTAATGATTTCTAGCTGTGGCAGTGACAACAATGATGTTTGTACAAATGACCATTCATGTATCTTTCAACATTTTGTTTGTAAAGAAAGTTTGTGAGCCAAACTGTGCTCTGTTTGAAATAAAAACTAAGGTCCTATATTCTGCTTACCTATTACAGTTTTATACACCTATAAGTTGGCGGTTGACCCTTTTAATAATAGTTCACGACATTATGGCCCGTTTTATTTAAAGTACTATACTTTGACCTGTTTAATATTATTTCAGATATTCCGACATGGTTTGACCTGTGGATGACGTTAGACAGGTCGCGTTGAACTCATATGCATCATCATTACAGGATTGTGTTCATCCTGAGGAGGTTACCAAATTGATGAGAATCATTTAGGGGCTTAGGGCCATTAAGGTGATGGAAGAATGATTGTTTATCAGATATTCGGATTTTTTTTTGAATCAATGTAAAGAAGGCAGCCTTGCAGATGAGGCATTATGGGTGTTAAAGAAAATGAGTGACTTTAACTATCAACCCGACACTACGGCTTACAACGAGGTGAAAGAAGAAAAGAAATCCAGCTGCAAATCATGAGAGGGTTACATTGGTAGTCGATTTTTATTCGACATCAACAAATATAATTGATTAGAAAAATATTATTATGTTTATTATCCTAAGTACTAAGTTAGTTATGGTTATACGGGTTGCTTTGGCGCCAAGTTAAATGGTTATGATGGTTGATGTTCACCGCCAAATTCCGAAGGGTATAAGTACCATGTATCTGTGCACACCTTCACTTTGTGCGTAATCCACGGTGGGGACTTATTGTTAAAAGAGACCAAGGCAAAAAAGAAAATTACTATTAATTGAAATACACATGACGTTTTGAATCCAAACAAAACAAACATCAACACATTGTTCAACAATCAACAGAAAAGAAATAACTAAATCTTGTTTATTTTGATATCTAGGCAATCCTAAGTGAGTTTGTCTTGATCCTAGATTTGAGCATGATTACAAGAAACATATAGAAAATCTATCAACTATAAAAAGTTGGTGAGAAACATAGATTTATAGTAAAGCATAGCAAAATAGGTTTATAGTAAAGCATAGTAAAATACAACATACAGTTCATAACAAGTATAATATCATAGAACACATTATGAAAACAGACATATGATGTAATGACCACGATCAAATCACATAGCATGTTAACTTGTGGCTCAACCCCAAGGTTGAGCAATGATAATGATACGGATTTTAATCATCCCAAAACTCAAGATGGATGGGTTTGTCAAACCTATAAGCCTATAATTGTACTACTATTGGGTTGTAATGATTACGTTAGAATAATGTTCATCATGTCGACTTGTTTAAGATAAAGTGTATGCTATGAAAATCACTTGTTTACGTTCGAGTTGTATTTTGATAAAATGACATGTTATTGTTTGTACAATTGTTACATGTTCCATCCCAAAACATTAAAATAGAAAAGTGACTATGGAATACTCACGGTTTGGATTTACCAAAGATAGACTTTTGTTTTGGTATTTGTATGATATTACGTTATAGATTTATTATTCTATGATATTAAAGTCGAAATCTATTTATGTGGAATGGAAGGAGTAATGGTTTCTAGATGTCATGTTGTAGGACGATAGTGACAACAATGATTTTTTGTAACAACTTGCTTGACGACAATGGTTTTATAGCTCTAATGTGGTACTGGACTAGTAGGCCTGCTCGATGTTAGTATGTTGCATGCCACTAGCCTACTGTTGCAGTTCTATGAGTTTTGTGTTGAATGTGATCTTGATTGTGTCGATCCGATTATTGAATTTGATCTTGGTATGGAAGGAACTCTTGTCATTCTTCTTGTGTCTACTACTTATGTGTACCAGGCTGTTTGGGATCCCTCGATTATTAGTAGTACATAAGCACGTAGACGAGAATTCGTGAATTGTGTGCTAGTTAGACTGCCATTTGTTTTGTTGTAAAGGGAGTTTGTGTACCTATTTAAGTTTATTGTTTGTACAAGTGACCTTCAGTAGAACTTGATGTAATGTATTTTTGGGTTATAGCGTCTTGCTAGTCTGATATTTATTTTTAGTGATTTTTTCCTTTTAAAAAAGTGACCATTCATGTATCTTTCAGTAATTTGTCTGTAAAGAAACTTTGTGTGTCAAAATTTCTTGTGCATTTCTACTTTTCTGAACTGAATGATTTTTCAATTTAATGGAGCTTTCCTTTCAAAATTCGCTTACTTTTATACTCATAATACGCATTATTGAACCACCCTCTGTAAGGAAACGCGAACTAGAGTCTATTGAGAACTCAAGATAAACATAAAAGCAAGGAATGCTCATCTTTCAAATCATGCTAAGTATGACACAATGTGACATATTAACAAAAACGACTTTGTAAGTGTGTGGGATTTCATGAAAGTTATGAAACCCTTAGCTCAGATGGCCTAAATCCCGAAATTTGTTGCAATGCCAGATTCCATAACATAGTATATTACATTACTATAAAAATTAGGAATCGTGAAAACAAAAAGGATAAATATGGTTACTTGGCCATGGTTGTAAACGTGGTTTCACACTGAATCTGGCAGGAAAGATTCTTGCATCTATGCGATTAGGCCAAAAGTGCAGTTACTGATACTCAAGCAGGCTCAAGTCAGCTAAGTATTGACTCAAAGCTTCGAGGTGTGAGATTAGATGTCTATCATTATTTGAAAAGGGTGAGTAAAACATAAAGTTAGCAAATTGAATATATAGAAATTGAGATGAACCATACTTGAAACTTTATTTGAGAATGAGCAACAACAATAAATTTTCTGTGATTAAACAAGAAGTCAAATGACAACACAAGTCAGTCAATAAATACTTAATATTCAAATACAGATTCTTAACAGTCATACCTAACAATGTCATCATGTTGGATCTTCTATTTGATACCCAAGAAGGCAGAGTACAACGTTTTTCGTTTTCACAAGTTGTTCCGTAGTGAAACCATTAACAGCCATGTAGCAGTAATCAGGTGTCCTAAGGGTGCAGCGAACCTCTTCATATTTTATGTTTTACAAAATATGATTAACCCAACCTAATCCATATCAAGCACAATAATAAATGGATCACAACTTACTCAATAGTCATCAATGAAGTTGAACCAACAATCTGAAGTGACACTCTTCTAATAGCCCTTTGCACAAGTTGTTGCACATTGAAATCATCAAGAGCCATTGAGCAGTAATAAGCGGTACTTGGGGTGCGGCCGACGTCTTCATATTTTAGTTTTCCAAAATTACATATGGGTCATATTCATATTAATGAACCCAACGTTAATCACTCAAAGACCATATTAAAACAATAAATCTATTACAACTTACTCAACAATCATCAATAAAGAACTAGCAATAGTATGAAGCGTCCCTCTTCTAATAACCCTTTGGGATAAGATTCGATTGAAGTAGGAGACATACAGACAATAGTTTCTGGAAAAATGTTATACTCTTATGCAAGTCCAATTAACCAATCAATAACATGAGTTCGTATACCTCAAGTAACGTCATTTTGCACTTCCTCATATCCCCACCCAACCTGTTTGGGTAAAAAGGTTTCACTTAGATCGCCACATGAGAGTTAGAAAATCACTTTGTGACAAGGAGAGCTCTACAAGTAATACAAGGACTTGTATAATTTTGGGTTCCTTGCGAATGAGCCCCTTTTCACCTATTTATACTAGATCTTCGTATCTAGAGATTTCTAAGACTAATGGTTTGATACAAAATATTTACATGGTGAGACTAGGAAGATATTAGATACTAACACAAAGTCTTTCTAGATTGTTGCTTCATGAATCTTCTTGGGAACCCTTTTGGAATAGCATGTCCAACTCATTTATAGCTTCTTTAAGGCTGATATAGATTGTTCCAAAGTTGTCAAATCAGTACTGAATAGTGTAGGTTGTTCTGGAGATTTCTGAGCAGCTCTAGACGCCTCCAAATTGTTCTGGAACCTTCAAGATTTGAGAAAAACCATCTGAATTTTGGTGGATTATGACATTCTCCCCCGCCTAAGTTCAGGACGTTCTTGTGATGAGTCTTGAGTGATTTAGGCTCGTTCTTATGAGTCGCAAGGTGGATAACACCTTGCCTTAACACATAGTATCTGTCTCCATGGTTGTCATGGGTATGTCATCACGAAGTTGTGGATCCGATCATCACGGAGATCAGCAAAGAGGTGGAACGCGAAGTACACGAATACCAAAAAAGCTTCCTAGACTTCCAACCTTCTTCCATTCAACAGCCTCCGCTACCGCAGGTGCACAGTTCTGTAGTTCCTCTCTTGCAATCAAACATCGATTTCATCCTTTGTATTTGTGGTCTCTATTTCACACCCATGGAAATTACGGTGAAAGCGCTAATGGTGACAAACGTTGGTTATGGCGAGTGGTGATGGTGGCTAACCGGATCTAAGATGCTGACGAAGATGGTGGCTGACCAGATATTTTTGCCACTTACAGAATCTAAGACTTTATTTATGCATAAAGCTATGCAATGTAATTTGTAAATAGGAAGAGTAAGTTCCTTCACGGAAATTAAACCCACATTTCTTGGTTTCTAACTAATGCACTAATGGTGATAAAGAAGCAACTTTACTGTGAGATCAATATTTATGGCTTTGTGTCTTAGATGATTATTAAGTGAAGGACACTACATGATTAGCTAGTGACAATTGTTAAAAGTTGATCTCGTGTGGTCAAAATCATTAAAATGAAAACTTAACTATAATTAAAAAATAAGAGAAAATTACAAAAGTTGTCCTTTTTATGTACTAAATTGCACATTTGTCCTTTGCCTTTACAAAGCAGGCAAAATGTCTTTTATTTCTACGTTTTGCATGCCATTTGTCCTTTAGCTAATCGATGTTAACTTTTCAATTAACTTTTTAAGTTAAAATGATCATTTTGCCTAGAGGACATAATCAGAAGTTTATTTACATAACAAGTAATTTACTTAAGTTCCTTTTGTTTTATTAACTCTATATAATACAAATACAAAACAATACTAAAACTAAAATAACTAAACGTGAAAAAGGTTTTCTTACTTTTAGTTACCTTATATATATATATATTCAATATTGTTTTATATAATTATATATATAATTGTAGTTTATAATTATTAATTTTTAATTTTTATTTTTTATATAAATAATAGTATTTTTATTGTTCATGCTATAAAATAATATTAAATAATAGTATTTTCTTTTTACATATTATTAAAATAGTAAAACAAACGAAGAAGAACCGAAGTATAAAAATATCGACAATTTGACTCGAGCATATCAACTTAATAACATAGAATATATTATTTGGATGAAAACAATATATAACTACTAATAAATTATGGGGTTCGGTTATAAAGTCCATTTTTCCTACAAAGTGTACAAAGTCATAAAATACTACAATTTTAGTTATAAAACACACTCAAACCCACAAATAACATGGTGAAGATCACTAATACACAATATCCCACCCCTAACTGTACTTAAAAACTTCAAACACACCATCGTACAACTATGAATATAAAACACAACATGATAATTAACATAAAACACACCAATGTTAGTCATTCGACAACTAAAGCCTTTTCATCCAAAACACAACACAAAACCCACAAATATGGTATATTAGTAATCTCTACTATGTTATTTGTGAGTTTTGAGTGTGTTTTATAGTTGACATTATGGGTTTTATGATTTTTTACACTTTATAAGAAAAATGGATTTGCAATCAACTCCCACCCTATCGTATATATAACATGTACAAATACTTATAACTTTATTAATAGTATAACTTAAGATACTAAAATTAGTAGCAGATTATATAAATAAAGGATCAAATTATATTTGTAATATTATTTAATACTTATGTTGGTGTAATAAACATGTGTATTCAACTCAACAATCACGGATTTTCTAAAAATATAACATTTATTTTTTTGTTATAATATACTGAACATGACATTTACTTAAGTCGTGTTGTGTAATACACGAGATTATAACATTGTGGGTCTATATATAATTCATTCAATTTAAAAAAAACATACAAACAATGATTGTTGTGAGTGCTAAAACTTATGAGAAAGTTGATGATGTAGCATCTTTAATCGATGAATTAAATCCTTTCAGATTTATAAACTTGGTAATCCTCAAACATACTTATCATACGTGATACAAAATTTATTTGGGTATTTGAAAACGTCTAAAATCATCGTTTTATAATTAAATATTCATTACTAACCATTTGATTCTTTTATTCAACCGTGTAAACACAAGGTATAACCTAGTACGTAACAAGAAAGTAATAAAATATATTAATTGAAAATGAAAATATAAAGTTACTATTACAACCTTTCATTACTCAATTTAGCTTGGGGTTTTTTATATTACTTTTATTTTATTTTTTAGATTTGTGTGGTTTGTTTATACTATTACTTATTTGATAAGGATCTTCATTTACTTTTAATTTATTTAACTTGGTTGTAAAAGTTCGTTTATTTTAAATGAAATAAGCCTATTTTTATTTGATTTTTTTTGGAACAACAACACTCCTTAAATTAGAGAGCTTTGTTGATCTACTCCGGCCATACTATGTTGTTTTAACCGCGCTGGACAGCGAAGCTCTCCAAATCAGGGAGTACGCATTCAGTTCGCTGTCTAGTCCAGTTTTAAAAACATTGTCAGTTACCCTCACTCTCTTCAAAATTTTATTAAAAACCATCACTAATTCAAATGCCACTACTTACTTATAACTTAAAAGCCCAAAGTAAAATGAAAGATTAAGCCCAAACTCTTGTTTACTTGAATTTATTATCATTCTTTTAGTTTTTTTGTTTACATTGTATTGTATGAAATATGATAAAAGAAAATTAAACGTTACCTTAAAATTTTATTTAGATCCGCCGCTTTTGTACGCTCCAACCAATAACTTATCACAAAATATTAAAAGTAATATGGATAATCTCTGTTAAAGATTCACCATTTTGTAATTTTTAAGTTATTTATTACTTTATATGTTTATATTCCTTTGAAGGGAAACCACTATTACATCACAGTCCACACACATGTCTCTTGTTTTGTTAATAATTATTTGTTTTAGTACTTATTATTTTTTCATTTTCTTGCAATTAATATATATATATATATATATATGTAAGCATTACATACCACTTTGTACAATATCGATTCTTTATCGTCCACCATGGATCATCCGTCATGTTACAGATTATGCATATCCCAATGGCACCAAATTCAAACAGCATGATATAGAAATGCTTATTCTCATAAAGTGGGAACAATACCAAGTCACTCCTTTAAACTTCTCTCATCTTTCCCCCAACATTAAGCTATTGTTACATAATGATAAATCACGAGTTAAATGCCACCCGCGCGTTGCGATAGGGCGTTAGTTATAAAAGTCATAGCTTTTAAACTTCGTAGGGTTAGTAAATAATATTTGCAAAAAAGCTAAGGTTAAATATGGTTTAAAGTTTTATATGTTTTTGCGTAGCATACAATTTAACAACTATTCTCCTTAAGATGTTTATTCAAAAATGCAAAGATCATGTTCTTAAATTTATTGAACCTGCATATACAATAAAAAGTTTATGATTAGTGAACGATATACACATGTATGTATTATGTATCTACTCAAATTCTTTGTTTTTAACCAAGAATCTAAAGTCTTCTTTAGTGATGTTTCAAATATGCTTATACAGATTTATGCTTAGAGTTTCTTGATCACTGCATTGTTATTACTAAATTAAAAATGAATTCATGATAACTATAGTTCATTCATCAAATGATTCTGACAGCATCTTTATTCATTTCCAAATTTAAAATGTCAACAGAAATGGCAATTAATATTTTAATCAAGAGTTTTCCACTCTTTTGCCCGACTGCCAACCCTAAAGTCTTCCACTCTTGCCAACCACAATGTCCATAGTTTGGGTTGACATGTGGTGGAGGTGGGCTCCATATGGTGTGGCTTGGCTTTTTTAGGTGTGGGGTGGCGTGGCTTTTTTCTTAGCTGGGCATGGCCAGCCAATCACAGCCAGCCATCTCAACCCAGCCAGCGCCCCACGTCAGACACAAAACTACCGCCAAGGGGGCAACGGCCAAAGCCAAGCCCCATGGGACGGTGTGCAAGGCTTGGGTGGGTTTCCCACGCCCAAACCCAAGCCCCACACCTCACAGTCTTAGAAAGCTCGATGGTAAATTATAAACCGAGATGCAAAATGTACAATATCAATGTATGGTGATAAATGGTAACTATACGTATTTAAATACACATATTTCATAATATTGAATGGCCAAAAAATCAAACAATTAAAACAAATTAATCAAGAAATATCTAACATGATCCATTAACCTAATAATATATTATATATCAATGTTTTATACATGCATTAAACGATTTAAATCAAACACATTATAGTCATCAACCATGAACTTACCACATGAACTTGTTAAAACATATTACAATCATCAACATATTGCACTCATCATTGGCCATATGAAAAGGTTATATATCGACGTTTCATACATTCATTAAATCAAGCAATTTACATTCATCAACCATGAACTTGTTGAAACTTATAAACTATATGCTTACCAAGGTTGATTGATTAGTAATCTGAGATTACACTAATCAACCAATTAGTAATCTACGTAAAGCAGCCATGGATTGAGTAGTAATCGGAGATTACACTAATCACAGTAATCAAACAAATTTTCCACATGAACTTGTTGAAAATTACAAACTAAATGCTTACCAAGGTCGATTGAGGGATGGAACTTTCTAGAATATGGAAGGCGCTAGGTGAATAACCAAGAATGTGGAATGTCCATATTCATATCGTATTGACGCATTGTCGGTTTTTTTTTTTAATTTCAAAGTCACATTTGAAGATTCCTATAATCGGTTTAATAGTTTGAACCGGTAAAACCAAATTCACCGACGGTTCACACCGGACGCCATCTTCTATTTTTACCGGCCTTGAACGTACCAGGGCCGTGTCCTGGTATTATCGGCTCATTAATACCGATTTTTAAAACATTGTCTGCAGTGGGGGCCATTTTATTCAAAGATTCATCCGCTTTATTTCGGTTATCTCCTTTGTCGCACGTGCCTATTTTTAATGATTCAAATTATATCCTTCATGCCTTTGTCGCCAATCCTAGTTTTCAATGATTGTTTTCAAATTTTGTTTTGAACCTTCGTTGTAACAGAAACATTTTTTTGGGTACTTGAAGTTTTTGATTGCTAATATTCAGAGAGTACCAACTGAATTTTGGTAAATAATTGCGGAAAGAATAACACCGTTGATTGCGATTTGCATTAATGGCGATTGTGGGTTGTTATTTCACTCACGAATGGGTTGTTATTCAGGGGGTTAGAAAAATTTCGAGGGTGGGAGCGGTTGGTAAAGTACAATAGAATGGAGGGAACGGTGTGTAATGTAAAACTAATTATTATAGAATGTTTAGTTTGATGTGACACGTACGAATATATAGATCCAAGCGGTGTGTTTGAAAGAACGCGACCTACGGTGATGAAATGGCAATTCAAGTTGCATTTTGTATGTATAATATATATATAAATAAAAGGGCATGTGTATGTGTGTTAAACAAAGGGTATGTGTTAATTAAAGGGGTGTGTTTGTTCAAACAAAGGTTGTGGTAATTAGGTGTGTGTGTTAAACCAAAGGGTATGTGTTAATCTAAAGGGTGTATGTGTTAAATAAAGGATGCATGTTGCTTTTTGTATAAGAGATATAATAAGTTCAAAACAATATACTTACAAACATCAAGTGCCCAACGTATACACATTGCATTTCAACGCACATGAACAGTTACAATAAACCTAACTGTGCTTTTTATTAATCTTTCACAAATGTAAATCTTACTTATAACACCACTTACAATCATCATTTCCTGGTATTCTACTACTTTCATCCTGTGTTAACCCGAGGGCTGTAGCTAGGGCCGACAACATCAAATTTACTCTTGTTAACACCAGACATAGAGCTTGGTAACGTACCTACATAACATTGTACACCTTCATTTTACGAGTATTACAAAACCACTTATGTAACAGTTGCTTATGAAATTGCACTTCTCAGACATCAGTACTCATAAACCCCTTATAATTCTTTCTAGTCCAAGAGGAAAATGAATACAAAAGTAAAACTCTTTTAAATTTGTACCCATAACTCCATATCTATTGTTGCAATATTACCTTGCCTAAATGTTGGAAATTCAAGGACCCATAAGTCCACATCTACAGATACGTTTTGCGTAGAGGCGGTCTCGAGGATTCAGGTGTCTCGTCCGAGCCAGAAAATATATGCCCCTTACCGTCATAGTTAGAAATTACAACTCAAATGCAGTTAATAACATGGTGCCATTTTTATTACTTGTATTTTTCATTTATATACTACGGTAAATTAAGAATCAACCTATCATATTTTTTATATTTCTTTTTCACTTTGAATAGGTTAGATACAAAAAAATCGTCTAAGTTTTACTAGACGGTCATTCGCATCTATATATAACTAGGAATTTTTAAAAATTTTGTGGCCCCGAAAAAAAAGTGCCCGGTTTGGCCCCACATTGCCCCTCCATAGAGCCTCCCCTGGTTTTGCGTGTACCGATTGTGTGGAAGCCAACAGCCAAAAAAGTCCAACGACTAACCAGAAGAAAAAAAAAACCTTACAGAAGCAATACATGAACAATAGATTATCATGAACATTAACTCTGAAGAAAGTTGAGTGATCTATAGGTATTTACAAGTGACTCATGTAACAGTTGTTACAACCCGCGAACACGTGGGGCTTTTACGAGAGTTTTCGAAATCTTCGACTTTTGTTTCTTTTCAGCCACATTTGATATGGTTACCTACCTCAGCTGGGGTGACCTAGCCAAAATAAACTTCACAAAGTTCATCTCAGGCTTCGAGTTTTCGAACCATCTAATCTCCAATTCATTAAGATGCCCCAACCAAACATCTGAATATTTTTCCCATGCAAAAGATTCTTCCTTACACTTATAATCATCACTCTATACAAGAAGGTTTTTGTCAATATATTTTAGCATGAGCATCAAAATAAACACATTTCAAGTTATGATTACACATTTACCTTTAGCTTAATTTTCTTCAAGTTCGGGGAACATTTGATCAAAAGAAGAAAAGCTAATACATAGCCGACACCCAGATTAACTTCTTGGAAACAAAAGTATTTGAGGTGGATAAGTGAGGTTGAAAGCTCCTGTGGAACCATGTCTAGCACAAGCCACTTGAACCATAGGCCAAAACATATGTATAAGAAAAAAGAAAGAACTTTTCTTTCATTTATATAAATATATATTGTGGATGAATATTACCCGAGAGACAAAAGACCAAGTAGTTAGATGCTCAATTAAAGGTAAACACTCGAATAGCTGATTAATGGTGCAACACGTTACATCATTCGTGTATATATATATATATATAGTGGATTAGGATAATTGTGAACAATTTCTTGAAAATGAACTGTGTGAACTAATCTTGACCATTGATTATTTTTTAGATTAAAAAGGTAATATTGACATTAGCTCCCTCTCTCTCTTAATTAAAATCCCTTAATTTTCCCATCTATTAGTTCTATCTCTCTCTCTCATACACACACACATTTTTAATTACTTCTCCATTATTTTAAACTCATGTAGAATCAGTTGCTAATAATGTATATGAAACTCCTAACGTAACTAGGTATTGGACACCAACTGTTCCTTTCGGATTCAAATCGTATATGAAAACTCCTTACGGAACTAGGCCGTGGACTACAAAATACACAGATGTATCAAAAGTCTGTACACATATGTATAAACTAACAACTGTGTATCTTGTATAAACTGATAGTTAGCGAGACTATACACATGTGTATAAACTAACAGCGGTGCATCTTGTATAAATTGATAGTTAGCGAGACTGTACACATGTGTATAAACTAACATCTATGTATCTTGTATAAACTGATACTATCGAAACTGTACACATGTGTATACACTAACAGCTGTGTATCTTGTATATACGGAAACTAGCAAGATTTTAGGAATTTTGATTATATTGTTTAATAAATACAATTTATAAAAGACGCAAATACCCTTCTGTCAATTAATTTAAAGGAAAGTTACAACATTATAATTACAATCTTGCCAATGTTTAAAAATCTCTAGATAATATAATCTAATGGCTCAAATTAGTTCACACAGTTCACTCTCAACATGGTGTTCACTTTAGAACACTACCATATATATATATATATATATATATATATAGAGAGAGAGAGAGAGAGAAAGTTCAAATGAGAAGAAAAATTTTGTAAAAATAAAAAAATAACTTTTAAAACAATAGAAATTCTCCATTTACTTTATTTAATGTGTGTATTTAATGTTATAAAAAATGGCATATAGGTAAATTCCATAATTGTTATTAATTACCTAATTAATTAAACTTGTAACTTTTTTTTTCATATACTCTTTCAAGATAAAATAATTTATGGTATAGGACAATTTTCGACATGTGTAGGATAAATTTTAGTATGTGTAGGATAAATTTTGAAATGTGTAGGGTAATTACATTGTGTTAGAGTAAATTTGGTAAATATAAGACATATGTAAGATAAATTTTGAAATGTGTATGATAAATGTTTTTGCTTTATTAATGAGAGATAACATAATTAATGAGAGTAGTTATAAACTATTTAATGTTTTACCATTATGTCCTTTCTTCTTTTTCTTCTCACATTAAACTTCTTCTCAAATGAAACATTAAATAGTTTATAACTACTCTCATTAGTTATGTTATCTCTCATTAATAAAGCAAAAACATTTTATCCTACACATTTCAAAATTTATCCTACATATATCTTATATACTTACCGAAATTTACCCTACACATATGTAAATTTACCTTACACATTTCAAAATTTATCCTACACATACTATAATTTATCCTACACATGTCGAAAATTGTCATTCACCATAAATTATATAATCTTGAAAAAATATATGAAAAAAATAAGTTACAAGTTTAATTAGTTAGCTAATTAATAACAATTATAGATTTACCTATATGCCCTTTTTCATAATATTAAATACACACATTAAATGAAGTAAATGGAGTTTTTCTATTGGTTTAAAAGTTATTCTTTTTATTCTTACAAAATTCTTTTTCTCATTTGAACTCTCCATATATATATATAAGTAGAGGTTCATGTGAGAAAATTTAAAAGTGTGAGAAGGATAAGAAAGATTATGGAGGTGACATGTGTCCCTTTTATTTTGGTAGTTTAAGGGTATAAGTGTAATTTAACTAATAAAATCTAATTATGGAATGAATAAAACCCTAACTCATAAAAACACCACAACATGTATATTGAAGGCATACATCTTATAAATAACAAAAATATAACTCACAAAAACACTCTAACTAATAAAAACACTCTAACTCATAAAAACACCACAACATGTATATTGAAGGTATACATCTTTATAAAAAAACAGAAATATAACAAAAATAACACTATAACTCGTAAAAACACCACAACAGTTATATTGAAGGCACACATCTTATAAAGAACACCCTAACATTGAATATAACAGAAATAATACCCTAATATAACACCAGTCAACACTTTAACCAGAATCAAAACAGAAATAACACCCTAAATATATAAAAACAGAAATAACTCTACATAAGTATATCAATATGGTACTTATATTAAAGATAAAAAACACTTGTTATTATGGTGTAACTTTTTTTTAAAAAGAGTTACGTATAAAAAGTTATTAATGTTTAAAAATGAAGGGGAAACTTTGTATGTGTATTAATGTTAGTTTCTTAATTTAAAAATATTAAATTTACCTTTATACCCTTAATCTAGAAAATTAGTTAGTTTAATAGTCAACATTATTTATAGAATTGCCACTATGATCTCAACCATTAGATTAAATATCTAATGGTTTAGATTCTTTCTTATCCTTCTCACACTTTTAAATTTTCTCACAATAACCTCACCATATATATATATATATATATATATGTATAGAGAAAGAGAGAGAAGGTTCATTTAAGAAAAAATTTAATGTGAGAAGAAAAAGAAGAAAGGGCATAATGGTAAAATATTAAATAGTTTAAACTTCTCTCATTAATTATGTTATTTTCTCATTAATAAAGCAAAAACATTTTATCCTACACATTTCAAAATTTATCCTATATATGTCTTACATTTACCGGAATTTACCCTACACACATGTAAATTTACCCTACACATTTCAAAATTTATCCTACATATACTAAAATTTATCCTACACATGTCGAAAATTGTCCTACACAATAAATTATTTTATTTTGAAAACGTATATGAAAAAAATGAGTTATAAGTTTAATTAATTAGCTAATTAATGACAATTATAAATTTATCTATATGCCCTTTTTCATAATATTAAATACACACATTAAATGAAGTAAATGGAGAATTTCTATTGGATTAAAAGTTATTCTTTTTATTCTTACAAAATTTTTCATATATATATATATAGACATGAGGAAGTATAGTCAAGGGGGAACTTACCAGGCTCAAGCGCTTAAGTGATGGACAATTTGATAAAAGGTGTAAAAGAGTTTTTCTAGAGATCTCTGCATGCCTCAAGTATAAGCTTCTAAGGCTACCAAATTCATTGAATATTGGTGGATGGTCAAGATCAATATAACGAATTGATAGGTCTGTCAAGTGATGCAACGAGAAGACAGATATGGATAATTTATGCTGAGGAGAAAAACTATCCCACCCATTAAGTGTTAATTTCTTGACAGGATGGTTCCTCGACAAATGAAGTATTATTCGATCCACTTTCAAAAATTCATCATGAGGCATATTAAGAGTGAGCTCATGTAGTGGACCTTGGCGCAACAACATAATTTTCTTTATATCATAGCAAGATTTACATCTCTCCGTTCTTGCTATGCAAGATGTTTGCTTAGCGACAGAAGGACACCGCATGCTATGATATAACTCTAGTTTAGGAATCTTGGTCCACTTGTACCTCCATTCCCTTGAGAGAATACTTGTCCTTGCTGCCTCTTTGGTCGGTAAAAGACATAGGATTGTTTCTAATACGGGATCAGGAAGCCTATCCAAAGACATTCGTTCAGCTTTGTACATACTTCTACTTTTCATCTTCAGTTGTTCTAAATAATGCTGCAACAACTAGTTACTCTGAAAGTCAATATAAGATAAAAGTGATAATAAGCCGAATACAGCATTTGTAGCAATAGGGTTTTCCACGTGCTGTTTAAACCATTTCTTATACTCAAGTACTCCACATGTGTTTAGATTGAAATTGTTCATGAACCCTATATCTGATTATGATTAACTTATACTATCAAGTGATATTACCCTTTGTTTAAAATATATTACTTTGCGACAAGCAAAGTGATAATAACGCTTCAAACAAAAGAAACACTAATAATTAATACTGGGAATTGGAAGTGATGTTACCAGAACAGTTAAATATAGTTCTTGAACAATGCGAGATGGTGGTTCCCTTGCTAGACTGTCTGTAACTGATGGCCGGATAAATCTACAACAGAAACCCGGTAAAGGGATTTAGTACGAAGAGCCTTATAACGTACATATATAAATGTAGAGTTAAGTTCACGTACAAAGAGCCTTATCGTACAAAACGTACGAAAGGCATGAAAAAGTAAAAATACACGGTAACATTTTCGTAATTATTTAATCGTAGGGTAATTTACAAATAATCTTGTATGGTAATTTTGGTCTTGTAGGGTAATTATCAAAATTACTCTACAAGTTTATCAAAGAAAATATAATTCAAAATTACCCTAAAAGATCATTTTACAAAATTACCCTACAAAATTAAAAATACCCTACAAGATCATTTGTTGGGTAATTTTGATAAAATAATTATGAAAATGACATCGCGTTTTTTTTACCTTTTCACTCTATTCGTACGTTTTGTATGATAAGGGTATTTGTATCTTTTGTCTATGAATGTATATAAATGTATTGATTCAATATGGTATGCTTCAATTATATGATAAAGATATTTTTTATATAATCTTAAGTGTGAATTTTATGCATTGTTATTATATTTTTCATCATGAACACACTCGTTTATAGATTAATAAATTTTGGTGAGTATAAAAGAAATTATAAAAATTGACGTCTAATGGTTTTTATTGAAGATTATTACTATTGGATATTTATTATTATATAGCATGTTTTATGTTTTATATGATCGCATGTTATAAAATTATGTATCGTATAGTTTGAGCTTATGGCACATCTTGTATGCTATTATTTGTATTTACAAATAGTGTTAAATTGAACAACTAACAAAAGTTGTGTTCTAATATCACTCTAATAAAATATTCAATAAATCTCATAATTAAGTTACAAAAGTCATAAGATGTCCAATCGATAAATAATGTTTGACTTGGGCATGGGCACGTAATTATTTTTAAAATATATTACGTGTAAAGAAAATTGTTTATAACACCAAGGGGTGTGGTATGTCGCCTCTAACCAACTCAGTATCTTTGGCACCCATTCCTCATTTTTTAGGCATTATGGGTAATTTCGTTATCCCAATGGTGAGCGCTATAGAGGTTTGCATGTGGGACCCATTCATTCCCACCAATTTGATTTCTCCTTTTTGATTTTCTTTTTCTTTTCTTTTTTATATTATTTAATAGGGGTTTTAAAGAGGCGTTCTCCCACACCGTACAAGTTAACGATAAAGCCCCTCACTTATGTGACGCATATATGGTGCTGATGTAGCGTAAGCCCCTAGAGGCTTTATACCACATCCACTAACCTAACAAAGAACTGAATCAAAAATTTTCATTTGTCCACATTGGGGATATGTTACCCAGGTAGCATTGTAATTTTTAATGAATCAACACACAATTTACTTAATAATGATTTACAAAGTCAATACATACATTCACCATGCCGACTCAAGCTTTTAGGGGGCCTAAAACGGATAAGAAACATAGGCCTTTTTCACAAACTAATTGTTAATCAGATACGTAATGAGTTATAGTGATAAGTGTATCTTAATTGTGAATCAGTGGCCTTCAACTTTGTCATCAGTTCACCACTCAACAGCCACCAACATTAAATAAGAGATTTAGAGGCCTTCGAATTCGATCAGAGAATGATGATTGTGGGCTTGTGGTAGAGAAATAGAGAATGATTTCGAACTTGAACAATGGAACAAAATAATACATGATGATTTCGAACGCAAATGAATAGATGACAGAACACTCCACCGTGTTTTAAAATCCGATAAAGAGAGTTGTCTCCGACTTTTCATGTACTGGAGAAAAGACTTTGCTGCTGCAGACTCTTTCGGCTCTCTCATCGGCGAAGGCGACATTGAATGCTTCAATTTTGCTTTTTTCTTGTAAATCGTAACACCGTTGTAATCTGTCAATCGATCTCGTAACTAGTTCAATACCCATTCTATGGACAAGCATATTAATTATTTAATGACATAAGTATTTTATTGTTTGTATTCTAATCAAACATTATTTGCAAAACAAAATACATGAGAATAAAGCAAAAACAATAATAAATGAAGTACACTAAACACTTTAACCTTCTCTTTCTTGACATGGTGTATCTCGGCTTCAACATTGTCATCTTGATCCCGTTATAAAACATAATACATTAGAACATAAAAACAATAAGAAAAGAAGTATGGTAAACAATTTAACCTTCAGTTTCATGTCACTGTGTAAGTCGGCTTCAGCATTGGCATCATGAACATGTTACTATGCAAGATATAATACATGAGAACAATAAAAAAAAGAATTATGGTAAAGAATGTCATTTGTTCCATAAGTGTATATACTTTCCATCATAAACGCAGACTTAACAAAGAAAAAGCAACATCGGTGATAGTTAATGGAATTCAATGATATCTTATGCATCATCATATCCATTTTTATTGATATCTTGAACATTACCTCTTCTTTCAACGCAATAATAGCTGTAAATAAAATTAAAATTAAAATTTAAATATATATAACAAATTATCAAACAATTCAGAATTTGTTGTGTAACAGCTAAAACCTATTAGCAATATAGAAAGAAGAACGAGAGAATGGGAAATAGATTTTCTTATTGATGTGTATGTATGAAATAGAAAGCTTCTATTTATAGGTTCAAATTAACATAAGAGCAAATACAATGAGAAGTTAAGAATGTGAAGAGTCACTATGAATGATATATTCATAACACTCTCACTTGACTATCCACATGATGTTGGTAATACGCTTCCTGATGCTGTCTCATTAAAAACCTTGCTAGAAAAACCCAATGGATAAAACCATAGCTAAGGGAAAAAGAGTGCAGCGAGTATTTTTTCCTCCTGATACTTCTGGATCAAATTTGTTGCCTTGTTAAAAACCTTACTAAGAAAACCCACCGGGAGAAAACATAGTGAAAGGAAAAAGAGTGCACGTGTATGTTACTCCCCTCATTTTAATATGTATCTTTTAAGTGGCAATGTTGATCTTCTATAAAGTTGCTCAAAACTTTTGTAGTCAATGAATTGTTACCTTTATCTCTTGATGTGCAATCCTTTAAACTAAGTAATGATGTATGATCTTCATGTCAAACTTCTACTGCCTCATCTCAAATAAGTATCACAAGATCAACAACCATGTTATGTTACATTTCCTGCATCAACAAGACTAACTAAACTCTTTGATGGGTTAGTAAATATATAATCATATCTTTGATACCTTAAGGGTATCAAAGTATTAGTTTTTGAGTCATTTCAATGTCTCTGGGTATCAAGTATTAGTTTGAGTCATTCAATGTTTCCTCATTAACATGAGCTATATCTTGTCAGAAATTTTAAATAAATGATATATCAGTTATGAATAACTAGAAACAAAAGGTGCATTTGCAAATAACTACCAACAATTTATATTCTAGAGATGATAAGAGTAATTTGTTATATAACAAATGATTTAACACTCTTCAACTTTCTTATAAATGAACTTTGTCCATATTAAAGTATTCCAACATGTTCTGGATGTCGTTTGATTGATATATAAAAATATCATTATATAAATTCTCGACTCGCATATCATCTCTTTAGGAGATACAATGCTATCATCAACATATACTATCATATTTCTAAACATGAGGGTGTCCAATTTTAAAATACATGGACTGAGTTCATCATATCCATATCTTTGTTTTTTGATAATAATCTCAAGTTGATTATATCATGTTTGACTACGCTATTTTATTTCATATACAAAACTTGTTGCATTCATATAATTTTCTTTTAGGCTTTAATGCATCTACAGTCTATCATGGACTTCCTTCCATTTAAAAAGTGATGTACGTGAACGCACTCTTCAAGAGTATGCCGCATAAACTTCATCATTTAAAATATCATTTTCTATATCATATATTCATAGAAGTCGTTAACAATTATTTCATTTCCAATTGTACAAGAATTGGATATCATATCACCATATGTTTATTATTGCACAAGAATTAAATCCTTAAGATATTTGCCTCTAAGCACTAAACTGCCTCAGGAGACCCATCTGAGTTTCGAGTTAATTTAGTTCATTAACATATACAACAAATATAATATATCTGGAATTTGTATATTGCAACCTATCCTTCTCGAGAATTATTTTACATGATTTGGGAAAATTCAAATCCATAAGGGATTTCACATAAATTTCATTATCATATGTCCAGGATACCATAATACCCCTTGGACGCATACAAATTCTCTCTTGTATTACAAGATTGAATAAAATTATTGCATCCACACAGGAGAATATGTCTCCTCGGAATTAATTACGAGTCTTTACGAAAATATTTGTGCCACCAATTATGTCTTATATTGCATAATGTCACAATTCTTATTATGCTTCCGTACAAAAGACTCATTTGTATCTAGCATATTATACAACTTTTAGTTGTATGGACCACTTGTCCAAAACTTCTAGATTCGTGAAAGATTTTAATTTTGCTTTACTTGTGTCTTTCCATTTTGGCCAATTATTTCACATTTCATCTATCGCCAGATCTTAGTTATTGATTCTCATCATTTTCAATATTTGAAGTGCTACATTATTATCAACGACGTTGATTTTAATTCGATTCCATGTATTGCAAAACATGATTATATATATACTAAATCCTTTATTTTCAGGTACCTGAGGTTCTTCTAGAACCATCATCTCTAATATCTCTTTGGGAGACCTTTTACTATACATCGAGTTAACCATTTTCATTACTTGCTCCATTTTTCGAGGATTTTCATTCTTGGAACCGACTAGTCAACCATGCTCAGGGCATGCCATAGACTCACCACCAATGTATAGTTGTCCTTCTAAACAATTACTTTAATCGAAGCACTAGCAGTTGGTATATGCGACTTAGCTAATCACTCTATTTAGGTCAGTGAATGTGTATGTTAATTAATTTGTTAATTCAGGTAAATGAATTATCCTTTGAACTTTCAGTTCACACTTTTTAGTTTGAGGATCAAGATGACTTAATGATAATTCATTTCAACATATTTCTTTATATTCCAACTGCTTTTTATCTCCCCTATGTTGAGAATATTAATTCTTTAAAAAGAAAATTAAGTTACAAACGAACGCCACATTAACCACTCGATTTACGTAGTTATCAATACTTATTCTTACCCAACATATATTCTCCAAATTTTTGAGGTCCATCTTTTATGTATTGTTGGGATCAATTACAAAATTTACCATGCAACAAAACTATAGATGGGAAGTGTTTGGTTCCTGACCGAACACCAATTATAATGGGGAAGAGTTAAATATCTTGTTGGCCTGATGTGAATTTATATTACATCATGTAAAAACACATGTTCCCACATATAAAGATGAACTTTTGCTCTCATGATTGTTGGTTTCGCAATCAATCAAAGACATTTGCTCATCGTTTTCAACAAAAGCAATTCGTGTAACAATATTTCACATATAATTTAATATTTATTCCAATAATCATAAGTAAAATGGGAATCAAGATCACTGTATTTATCAAATTAATATAATAGTTTAGAATAATGTGCTTGCTATCTTATCAAGTAAGCCACATTCAAGCAAACTTCAGGTTGCGAATTTGATAACCATTTGACGATGCATCGATTTCATAACACTAAATGGTATCATGTCCGGTTACACATCTCCTTTTATCATTTTCATGAATAATCTTCTTGTTAGTTGATATGTTACACATCATCAATGACTCGGAATGGTCTAATTGGTCAAGCCAACTTATGAAACAATCGCGATCCATAAACTTCTGGTTTTATGATCATATATGCTTTAGTTGCACTCATGTCTGTCTAATACACGACATAAAATACGCGAGAATAATGTGTTATTATTTCAAACATTCATGTTATAGCAAGTTTCCCATATATTCACTCCTTTAGTACTCCATTTCTCATGGTCGATTTCAATATTAATCATGGTTGATCTCATTATCAACTGATGATTATTACTATTTCCTCATTTACCATTATCTTGACCTTTATAACAATCATTGTATAATCATCACATTATTAACTTAGTTGATTCCATTATTAACATGAGCATCATAACAATTTCTTAACTACCATGACCATGAACTTTACACATGTAATTATATCATCACATTCACCTTAGGGAATGAATTATAAATACACAACTTTAATGGTGGCACTATTACAATTGTATTTGTTATGTACACGACCTTTGTTATGTACATGACCCTGATTCAATGAATGGATTAGAACCACACAACCTTCATTCTGGTCATTTCAAACCTTATATATTCTTTATAATATTGCTACTTTATGAGCATATTATAGGTTTGACAAATGAAAGTTGTTTTATTCAATGTATTTTTATCAATAATCTTTCCATCACATGATATATATCAATGAGTAATTACATAACCAAGTCAATACATCTATTAGTGTAAAATCTTACAAGCTTTCATTTATAATGGTTCACACTTCGGGTGTCATGTCTTATATTTTAAATAAGTAGGTATGAATTTAAACATGCTTATAAGATTTCAGAAATAATAATAAACAACTTTATAATATTATCCAAACAAATAAATAATAGTATGCAGAATATAATGTCAAATTATATAGTATATGGTGTTATAACATATCATTATGTTAAACAAGTTATACAAAAACTTTATGAATTAAGAACATATGCAAATATGTGTAGTTTATGTTTTAATCTCGTATAGATGTCTTCTCAAATATAATAAAATACACATAATTAATTTTCTTTATTATCATAGTTGAATATTGAAAATATATCAAGGACACTATAAAAAGGTTTAATGTAATACGTACAAATTATATCTTTTGTTATGATGATGTGTCATTTGCATAACACTATAACACATTTCATAGGTTTTCTAAACAAAAGTTCTTGATCATATATAAATATTTCAACATGGATGATGTAGTTAATCAAAGGAAGGCACACAACACTATTATAGTAAACATAAATATGTACATACATCATGCGTTTAGTGATAATGGTATAGTATAATTGTTTAAATCATACACAATTATATACGAAAAAATAGTTTTCCTAAAACACAAAATACTGAATGATAAATCATACACATTTATCATTTAGCTATAGTAACTATATCACTTCAATACTGATTTATTTTTAATTTTTTTTATCCACTCAGAATATTCATAAGACCATTAAAATATTAATTTCATTCGTTTAGCTTCTAATTTCATGCCTATAAAACTATATAATTTTAATTGTAATAAAATAAATGATAAGCGACAGCAAATCTTGCAATCTATAGAATTTTTAAACATGGCCAAATGACGGATATTATACAACATACATACAAACATTTCAAATCTTTAAATCTCATGTAATTAATAAAAAAGATTTTGAAGTTAAAACACAAGTATGTATGTGATAACATCGACCAATGTAAATTATCCTTTCTACGTGATAACATAACTTTACCTCATATTATCATAATGGCAAATAATAATATCCTAATAATAAAACAATTAAAGAATTTGCGTTATTTAATACTACTCATATTGAACTTTTGATTACAATATAAATATAATTCTGAATAAAGATAACATATGAAATAACATCATAACAAAATCAGTGCCGTTGTTATACTTCTAAAAATAATAATAATAATGTAAACTTAACTTATTATAATTTTTATAAACCTTTTTTAATCCAATTAATTAAGGATAAGAAAGAATAAAGAAACAAATGAATAACGTTTGTAATGAGGTTAATGAGAAATAATATCACAATTAATACTTTTCAATTCAATTTTACAATTAATGATATTCAATTCACTCTCTTAGGTTACATTTGATTGAATTTAAGTTATATTACTATTAATAAATTAGAATAAGTTACAAAAGAAAAATAGTAAGAAAGTGGACTAGTGATAATATGCTTCAAACCGTTTACCAAATGAATTATAATTTTTAAGAGTTGAAATATCTATAAATATATATTAAAATTAGTACTACATTCACATGTAATAGCTTTCAAGAAAAATATGGTTCCAGATAATCTTCCATAATCTCATATTTGAAAATCTAATAAGTTAGATGATAGAAAATTGGAAAAGGAAAGGAAATCGAATCATACCTTGATCTTTGTTCATGTGATATTTTCGAACAAAACTTGTTTGTGTAACATTCATGGATTTCAGGTTCTTTGTAGATCGATGTAAAGAAAAATTGATATAAAGATGGTCACTTTGACTTATGATAATATGGTCCAACTTTAAAAGCGCTCATGCTGATACCGTGTTGTGTAACAATTAAAACCTATTAGCAATATAAAAAGAAGAATGAGAGAATGGGAAATAGATTTTCTTATTGATGTGTATGTATGAAATACAAAGCCTCTATTTATAGGTCAACATTAACATAAGAACAAATACAATGAGGAGTTAAGAATGTGGAGAGTCACTATAAATGATATATTCATAACATAATTCAATTATCCAAAATTACCCTTTTTTGATATCTATCATCTTTATTAAAAGAGTGCGAGTCCATTTTTGTGATTTGAGTTGATATTGGTCTCATACGATTCACTAACCTCAAGTTAACTGCATATGACATAATATATTTTAAAATATAAGTGTCAAATTAAACTGTGAAATAGGTAACCTATGAATTTGCTAGGTCGACCCGAAAGCAACCGTTTAGCAACACTTTTTAACCAGATTGACCCAAAACTAACCTGACACGTTTACACTAACCGAAACCGATGAATTTCACATTAGGTCCATATCATGTTTGCATAAACTTGGTGTCAGAAGTTCACACTCCTAGATCGCTCCCAAGGAAAAAAGGAAGGAAGGAAGGAAGAAATAAATAACCATATATGAAGTTCATTAAATTCATGTGACGTTGATCTATAGGAGTTCATAATAACACAAGGAATAAATTCTTAGAAAAGAATACCTTAGTCTTATACCACTCTTCACCGCAATATTATGGTTGGGAACTTCACTTGCATCCCACATTCAAAATCAATTAAGAACATCTCGTGCATATTTTTCTTGACACGGAGATATTCCAGTGGTCTTTGTTGCATTCTCCCCAAGAAAAAATCAATCTTTCCCAAATTTGTCATTTGAATTTCCTTTTGCATAGATTTCTTGAAGTCTTCACACGTTGTAGCATCATTCCCTGCATATATAAGGTCATCAACAAACTTATTATCATGACTTTGTTATGCGTCTTCTTTGTAAATAGTGTATGATCATAACATCTTTTTTTGAAACCTTCGCGCACAAAATATCTTTTAATCCGATCAAACCAGGCTCTTGGGCTTGTTTTAAGCCGTATAGAGCCTTCTCAGTTTGTACACTTTTGCTTATGCCCCTTGTTTGACAAATCCTTGAGGTTGATCAATGTAAAGAATCTCCTTTAAGTTCTCCATGCAAGAATGCACTCTTAACATCTAATTGGAACACAATCCAATTTCTTTGAGCAACAACAACCAAGAAAGTTCAAATTGTGTCCCACGGAGCTAAAGGGGTGAAGACCTCATTGTAATCTATACCCATCTTCTGTGCGTAATCTTTAACGACGAGTCTCGCCTTAAATTTATCCACTATTTCTTTTTCATTTAGTTTTGTTTGTATAGTCACTTTACTCCTATTGGTTTTACCCCTATAGGAGCATCCACTAATTCCCACCTATGATTTGTTCAATGGAAGTTATTTCATTTCCATTGCCTTGACCCACTTTTCATTTTTTCGAGCTTCCTCATATGTTGTAGGATTCTCCAATGAACTGTACATTACAAAACCTGCTTTATTTTCATCAAAAATTTCATGAGCCGTATGACAGTCACTCATCAAAGCATGTGGTCTTCTAGAATAAGTAGATGGTCCAACTTGTAGGGGCGGTTCAGTGAGACTTGTATTCGGTTTCCTAAATTGTAAGGTTCTTTAGAAATACTTTGAGTAGCAAGGGATGGGGTCATACCTTGAGTTGAATTTGGCTCTACTACATTAGAATCCGTAACTTGAGGAAGCATTTCTGTCATAGGTGTTGGCCCTTTTCCTGTAGATGCATCAAAATCTGCAACACACACAACCTCATCTTTGATTATTAGTTCATCTACTGGTTTGCTTGCTTTCCACCAGTCCAAAGCGGTTTCTTAATCAAATACAACATCCCTGCAATTCACTACAGTTTTGCTTTTGGATCGTAAAGGCGGTATGCTTTTGACTTGTGGCTTACTCCAAGAAATATGCATTTATGGCTTCTCGCGTCCAGTTTAGTCCTTAGTTGTGTAGGCACATGAACATAGCCCACACATCCAAGAACCTTGAAATGTTCCACACTTGGTTTATGACCCGTCTAATAATCTTTTGACACTTTTTCATCTAAGCTTTTGGTTACACATCTATTCAAAACATGACAAGCCCACATTACAGCTTCTGACCGGAAGCTTATTGGCAAAAAAAAAAGAAAAAAGAAAAAAAAGATGGTAGGCAACGAACCATATTCATTATGGTTCTATTTTTGTGCTCTACCACCACATTCTGTCGAGGTGTGTATGCAATTGTAAGTTTCCTTTTGATGCATTGATCTTCACGAATTCTTTAAAATTCATCTGAATTAAATTCCCCACCTGTCAACATTTAATTTTCAAGCTTGTTACATTTTCGTAAGAGTTCTAAATGATTTAAAAAAAATACAAGGCTTTCACTTTTATGTGACAGGTTGTAGACCCATGTTTTCCTTGTAAAGTAATCCATAAGCACTAGAACACACCTCTTCCCACTATTTGATGCATGCGTAATAGGGTAACACAAGTTAGTGTGAATAAGTTGCAATTTCTCTTTAGCACACTAGTTACTTTTCTTTGGTATGGCTTCCCTTTGTTGTTTACCAATAGCACATATTTCACATACTTTGTGCTTTTTATATTGCAAAATACATCTGTTATTGGTGTATAACTGTATAGTTATCCAAGAGTTTTGTGTCGTTTTACTTGGAATTTTGCACGATGCTTAGCCTTTTGTGTTTTGCAAGTGTCCGGAGGAAAAAGGAAGGGAAATGGGGGAAAAACAAAGAAAACCGAGCTTTCGGATACGTCGCGAAGGATCGGGAAACCAACAAAACGTAAAAATGCTGAAAAGGGATCTGTCGCGTTCCACGACAAGGTGGAGACATTCCCCTCGCGCTACGCGAAGGGGAAAACTTCTTTTTCTTATTTTTCTTCTACGGCTGACATCAAAAAGAGAGTTTCCTTTTCATATTTTTTCAATGTCAACAAAGGTCACTAAGAGTAGTTCTTCATTGTCTTCATATTCAACATAGTTGACCAGATGATCACCATTTGGACATTCATATTAAAAATGTCCCATTTGGTGGCATTTATAACATTTAGTTGTTGATTTATCAAACTCGGTCTGATTGTCAGATTGTGATCTTCCAGGGTATTCAGAGTTTCAAAATCTCTTCGAAGTCTTTACAGCTGAGCCCGTTTTCCTCTAGCATTCCCTTGGTACTTGAGTTCCATAGCATCCCAAATCTACTTGGTTGTCACACCCCAACAACGGCGGAACCACGGGATGTAACGTTCACGGTTTTCAAAGCCCTTGGTTATATCGAACGACCACTACATGAAATTATTTAAAATCCCAGAAGTCATTCGATTCCTATTTCATAAGTATTTTACAAACCCATCGTTCATATCCATTCCAAATCATTTCAAAAGACAAGTTTCACAAATATGAAGTTTTAAAAATATAGCCTACGAACGTAGACAATACGATGCAAACTTCTAAAATGCCCTAACATGCGTGTGACTCCATGCATGCATCCAATGCTTAGTTGCCTATGAAAAAACATGTCTAAAATGTCAACAATAATGTTAGTGAGTTCACATGTTTTAATGACTCGAAAACTTTATTATTTGGAACACAGAGCTTTTTCAAATAAGTAGTTGCGATGTTAATCAAAACAATCGCTAAACAGTTTCATATTACCATGAGACACCATGATCAACGCACTCGACCTGTCTTCATGATTCAACCCCTACCGATGTTCTATCGCTAAACACCAAAATGATTTTGACAATATCACCGGCTTGATTTCGATCAAGGTTAACGCGACTAACCACGGGTGGGGTGGTCAACCCAAATAGATCTACTCATACAACCCACGCCTACTAAAGTTAATGAACATAGTTCAAGGGGACTTATTTTGCGATAATGACTCCATTTCATGTGACTATGAATGATTCGCGCTTGTTCCCATAATAAACCTTTTCATAATTCCGCTCCGTTCCTAAATATAAATACATGACATGTCCCCCCCCCCCCCTTAAATTTTAAAAAGAACAAAATATTTTTAAAAAAAGGCCTTAAGACTCACCTGATATGCAAGCAAATTTAGCAATGTAAAGAGCTAAAAGCCAAGTCCGAGCAACGTGAACACAACCTATGCGTGTCCTATAATATCAAGGGTACTATGAGGGCTATGAACATGAATCTAGCATTCATGTTGGTATGTGTATCAAGTCACTCAACTAGCTAGTTGTTAGTTTGTTACCAATGTTTACTTTGAAAAATATGGACGTTAGAAACATGACCGAATGTGATGTGTTTACATTTCTTGAAAAGAAATATCTATATATCTATCTATCTATTTATCTATCTATATGTAAGACCCTAACATGTTTTTTTAATCGAAAAGACACAGCGGAAATACGAACCTTAAATTTTTCTTTCGTTATAAACGTTCTTAACGTTTGACAATCATTCAAATATTTTCAACAAAAATATTACATTCTTCCATTCTTGCTTATTATGTTTAATAAAACAAATATTTATACGACTAAGTGACCCACTCCCGTACAATCTACACCTTGACTCGATCTTCCGCCACTCCGCGCTTTACGAGAAAGACCCGTATAACCTGCAGTCACCATACATCCACATAATTAGAAAGGTGAGTGACTTTATACAATACATAAACAACATATAAATAACTTTTAACGAAACCAGAGGACCACATCAAATTCCCTCTATAAGTGCAACTCCGTCTATTTACCATCTCGGATCCGATCTTCGGACTCTCCTACGTTCAACTTTCAAAAGCACAATCTTAATATACCTACACTTTCGTTTCCATTCTCATGAAAATATAATTATCAACATTACAATGCATTCGTACATAAATCCCAATACATGCATATATAAAAGTCTCATCTACATACGTTCTTATAAATCCCATATTCATAATATCTTAACCGACATTCCATTCTTCTTCATCAAGTTACCATAACCATACTTGTGTTTCATACTAATCAAACAATATTAGAAGGTTAAACACGAAGTTATGGAAGCTCGGGTGAAGGTACAAGAGGTTGAAACCCAAGAAAATTTGAAAAATTCATGAAATTCCAACAGCTCCCAAGCGTAGCTTACGGTTGGGTCATAGCCTATGAATCAGGGCTGCTATAATTCCGGTAGCTGGTAAGCGTAAGCTACGCCCCAGGCGTAAACTACGACTCTGGGCTGCTAAAAATCCCCCAAAACTCATTTAAAACTCATATTTGATCACCCGGATCTCATTCTAAGCCCCGTTAATTATTCCCACGACTCCCAATAGATAAAATTGGAGTTTTATATGGTTATTTCAAGACCCTAAATCATCACAAGCACTAATTCCTTATCCCGACATTCATAATCAACATCTTACTATACTACTTTCTTAATATGACCCGCTTGTTTCCACCATGTGGATACAAGCATAATTAAACTACATTTGATCCTTGTTCCATACCTTGGCTCCATTAATATGTACTCATCCTTTCTTGATTCCCAAATGCATATATAAGTACATATATTCATAATCGTGAATAAAGTTAAAGTCCGGAAACACTTACCTCGAGCGCCCTTTCATACATGCTTCCCCGTATCCTTTCCGTTAGCCTCCCATGCTTCCACCCACCTTGACATGATCCTATACTTCATGTCATTATGGTTACCACATTATTAGCATACACGCACAATCTAAATTGCATTCATTTCACATTCATATCCTACATTGACCATTACTAGTCAAATTTCAACAACACACTGTATAAGCTAGAAATCACATCTTTTCATTCCACATAATTCTTCGTGTCTTCTCATATAACACATATTGATATAGCATGTACCTAATGATTTCCCTAACATAACATTTGTGACACAATGCCTTACTACGCTATTTATGCAAGTTGACTTTCAGATAGTCAACTGTCTATCATATGAATTATCAACTTAATCTTGTACATCCACATCATTATAGTAGATTATACTACGGACATCATATACATTTCATACTCATGTAGTAACACGCATATAACCACATGATCACCTAGTTACATACATACACATAAATAATCATTTTCATTCATGCTAACATTTCTATGATTCTTCAATTTCGCATGACCCATACTTAGCTATCCCAATATCATTCCAAGATTACCCCTTTCTAGAATCTTATACGCTTCACATTTACTTCATAATCATAATTAGGCAATTACTCAGACATATGGTGAACATCATATCACTCAAACACGATGGTACAAGTTCCTAGTGTATCATACTAATAAATCTCAATTTCCATATGAACTCCATTTAACAACATATTCCTCATGTTAGTTTACTATCAAATACACCATTCTCACTTTCTATGCATATTTATCCACTACTTGCATACACTTTCACACATTAATGTTATTTAGACATTTCATCAAACATTTGGTTTACATACTACTATCCAAACACAATGTACAAATATTTCATGCTTTCATTCCTACTTCTTGCATTCACTTCATCAACACAACTATGTTTTCAATTAAATTTCACACTATACTTCAACCTTACTAACAATTATGCATCTAACACTACATAATTCATCAAATTTATATAAGGATTAGACAGGGGTTGACACATGTCCTTATCTTCATCATCCCAGATGGGTTCTACTTCTAAACATGAAATTACTCAAAATCATACACAAACAAGTTCTATTTAGTGATTCTAATACTAAATCATGCTTAAGTTCATACTAATTCACGGATTTGATGTAACCCATTTCATGCAACATCACCAAGTAAGAATCTATCAACTTACCACATGATTTTTAAGGCTAGATGATACTAATATTTGGTTCATACATCTTGATTATCAAGCCCCTCCCTTCCAATTTGTTGAATTTTCCTTCTTGCTCTTGAGAGGTTTTCACCTCTTCCCCCTTTTCCTTTCTCTCAATACACGACACACTACACACACATACTAGAACCCTTTTTTATAAAACTTAATTCCATTCCACCACATTTAGTCCCTCAAATTTGTTACTCTTCTTTAATTGTCACAAACGTCATTCCCCACTATTTGGCTGTATTCTAACTAAGTTATCTATAACTAGTTAAACCACTTCATAACATAATGCAAGGAATTAGAATCGTGAATTAAGCATTCGGGTTTTAGGACGTTACACTATACATACATACATATATATATTCTCTACAAATATGTACAATGCACCGAACCATGACTCGTGTTAGTAATCAAATTTGAAAACCATGCTTGGATGTATCAAACTATAACTCATTGTGACCCGCGAACCGACACGACTAGTTTGCTAAATAAATATATTTATATATTTATTTTTAGATGAATAATCTTATGAAATCCTTGTGTCTTTGATTTGGAAACTGAAAATGTTTTAACTAAATTTTTTTTGAAAGGTAAACTCATTAAAAACGCACCAACCGAAAACTGGGCAGCCAACGACAAACACAAAGCAAAAAATAATTACATAATTACAAATTTACACCAGTTTTCCCAAGAGATCGCCATGCTCTTCATCCTACTTTCTTACCAGAGAAACCTGATAGCCTTTATGTCACTGAATAGGTTGTCGATATTAATGGGTTTTCCAGAAAACATATGATCGTTTCTAGCATTAAAAACACACCAACACGCGATGATCATAATTCCTTGATAAACCTCTTTATCCTTTCCTTTTAGGCCACAATGGAGATGCGCATCCAAAACATCTCTAAAAGAAAAGGCAAAGTTGAAAGGAGTTTTGCACCACGCGCTGATTCTTTGCCACAACACCTAATGACCCTACAAGCAGTAAAAATATGCAGACTCCGGGCATGCCTCACAAAGAACACACCCTTCATCATCAATTGGAATGATATGTTTACGAAGAGCATCTTTAGTAGGCAACTTACCCACCTCAGCATGCCAAGCAAAGAGGTTACACTTGAGAGGGATCCACAAGCACCAGTTCGAAATATAATGGACATTATACTCCACCCTTCTATCAATCAGCCACTTAACAGAAAACAAATATGTACTGAATAATATGCATAAGAATTAAAATAACCCATATATATTTGGTGTATAAACTAACAACTAAACCCATATGAATATAAGAACTCCATGCCCGAATATAGGGTACTATTTAGATATTTATCTTAAATTATACATTTACACTAGAGGTTATTTGAGAAGAAAATTTAATTGATAAGAAAAAGAACAAAGGGTACAACTGTAAAATATTAAGTAGTTTTTCTTTCATCTCATTTATTACTATCTATAACTAATTAATTACGCGTCGAAAACTTCAAATGATAACAAGTGTGTGTGTATTATAGTATTGCACACATAATAATACTATAGTGTGATTTCCCAAGTATTTAAGCAATTATCACTAATATTGGTGTGTGTCGGGTTAACTCGTATGTAACCCGTAATTTCTAAAAATTACCAAATGCAAGATGTGACGCAATGGACTTTGCTATCCATATGACGACCTTATAATAAAAATAAGTCTAAAACGTATGTTTTAAATGTTTGCAAAATTTGAGCTCGTGCGCATATTAACCTGAAATTGTAGGTTGTCACATTGGTCGTCGTTTTCTGATTTTTGTCTTGAGGATTGATTTTGGAAAAGATAGTTGCAGGCCTTCATACCCTTTATTCTCATCATAATTCTCCTGTTGAGTTGTTGCGTGTTCGCCCAGTCTAATCACAGTGTATCCCTAATGTGCTACCCTCCAATACTCCTTGGATCGAAGCAATTTCTCCATAACCATGCTCCAGTGATCGTAATCACCATCAAATTTGGGCACGCTCGGGCTTCTTCATCTCCTATGGTAATAACACTTAGATAACTCTCTCAAGAACACTCAATATTAGGTGAATATTGCTCTGATACCACTTGAAGATTAGCTGATACAAAAATTCAATTTACTGTAATTAGAATGCTTCTATTCAATCAAAGGGTGGCGTTATATAGCCGATCATACATAAATCAAACAAGAAATGCAGAATTAGAAATGGTAAAATCATAGCAACTCCCCGACCATGACTCAACTAGGTAAGCCAGACCTAACGGCTCGATAAACAAATGGGCATTGAGCCTTATTACATGGACCCAAATGCTTAGTCAAACTGGTACATTAAGCCAATATAAATAATTGTAACGTAATAATATACACATACTATTGAAGTAGTGAGGTGGTCATACATTTTTTATGCATTTATTAACTTTTGATGTGCCATTCAATAAGGGAAAAAAGTTATATAACAAGAGTCCTAGTAAATTAAAGTATAAAACTCATAATTTGTTTAACTTATTTGTTTAATATTTTATACAATATACACACACATAAAGCTACAAAATTTGAGAGGTTTATGTAATTTTATAACCTTTTTGTATGCATATAATTGGGTTATCATATTGTCATTTATCCTCAAAATCTGCCAGCTGTTCAAAACCTCATACTCAAAACACCAGTTAGGTTAAGACGAAGCTACACAGCATGAAACTTTCACGTGCTTATCAAATATCATTCCACCCCATAAACACCTTTTATCCACTCCCTAAACTTCCATTTTTAATTCAAACAAATAACTTAATCGAAACAAATCCCCAAATCTTCACCCACATCACAAGTCTCTTCAATCTTCATTTCATAGTCTTACTTTACACGCACTGACACACATACATACAATACAATACAATAATTAGTCGGTGCTCTTCTTTCACATTCCAAACATCATCTTACTCTCACCCACGTTCTAAAAATCTTAATTATTGTATTGCAACTTCAAACTGTTGAATCTTTCCCATGACCCAATCACTCCTTTCTTGATTCATAACCCCTACCCCCACATCTCCATCTCCAATACCCTTTTTTCAAGAAAATTGGGATTTTTCTGACCCATCAAGATCATATTAGTCAAATCTTTCAATTCTTGAATCCTTGTTACTAAAGATTCAATCTTTTTAATGACCCAGTTTCCAGTTTCTTGATTTATAAACTCCACTATCACATTCACATTCACATCTTGATCTAATAAACCCATTTTCCTTTTCAAGAAAGTTGGGATTTTCGGACCCATCAAGATTGTATGAATCAAATCTTTCAATTCTTGAATCTTTATTACTAAAGATTCAATCTTTTTCATGACCCAGTTGCCAGTTTCTTGATTTATAAACTCCAGTATCATATCTTGATCTAAAAACCCCCTTTTTTCAAGAAATTTTGAATTTTCAGACCCATCAAGATTATTATGGGTCAAGAAGGAGCTCAAAAAAGAGGCTCTTCCACTCTACCCACCTCCACCGCCGCCAATGGCGGCCGCCGTAACCTCCTCCGCGGCGGCGGCAACCGCCAGATCCACAAAACCCTAAACAACATCAAGATCACAATTCTCTGTGGTTTGGTTACAATTCTTGTCCTACGTGGCACCATTGGCTTTGGCTCACTATCTTCTGATAATGAGCTAGAGAACCAAGCCATTATTGAAGAGACTAATCGGATCCTGGAAGAGATCCGATCCGATAAGGATCCGGATGATCCGGAATATTTGCAGAGTCAGCCCACAATTACTCTTAATGACACTTTTACCCTTGGTGCAAAGATCTCTAATTGGGATGAGGAGAGGAGTCTTTGGTTGAGTAGAAATCAAGATTTCCCGAATATCGTTAACGGTAAAGCTCGAATCTTGTTGGTCACAGGGTCTCCACCAGGCCCTTGTGATAATGCTATAGGTGATCATTATTTGTTGAAGTCAGTTAAGAACAAGATTGATTACTGTAGGATACATGGTTTTGAAATTGTGTATAATATGGCTCATTTGGATAAGGAGCTATCGGGTATTGGGCGAAACTGCCGTTGATTCGCAGGTTGATGTTGTCCCATCCGGAAGTTGAGTGGATTTGGTGATGGATAGTGATGCATTGTTTACCGATATGGTTTTCGAGCTTCCGTTGTCGAAGTATAAGGATCATAACATGGTTATTCATGGGTACCCGGATTTTGTTGTTTGATCTAAAATCGTGGATTGCGTTGAACACGGGTAGCTTTTTGTTTAGAAACTGTCAGTGGTCGTTGGATTTGCTTGATGATTGGGCGCCTATGGGTCCGAAAGGTCCAGTTCGTGAAGAAGCCGGGAAGATTTTGACCGCCAATTTGAAAGGAAGGCCTGCTTTCGAAGCTGATGATCAGTCCGCTCTAATATACTTGTTGATTACGAAAACCGAGTGGATGAACAAGGTTTTTATCGAGAATTCGTATTTTCTTCACGGGTATTGGGCTGGTTTGGTGGATCGGTATGAAGAAATGATGGAGAAATATCACCCGGGTTTGGGTGATGAAAGATGGCCGTTTGTGACGCATTTTGTGGGGGTGTAAGCCGTGTGGGAGCTACGGGGATTATCCGGTCCAACGGTGTTTAAGTAGCATGGAAAGAGCGATTTAATTTTGCGGATAATCAAGCATTGAAGTTGTATGGTTTCAGGCACAGGGTACTTTTGAGCCCCAAGATCAAAAGGATCAGAAATGAAACTGACACCATTGCAGTATGTAGATCAGTTTGATATTCGGCATTCGGCTCAAGCTACTAGCAACTGAACTGAACCATTATTGGCCTCAAGAGGTGACAATCTTTAGTGTTCTTTTTTATTTGTTTGAGTTTATGAACAAGTTATAGTTGATTTTGTTGCCACTGTATTTGATTTGGTAAAGTAAGGTAGAATTCTTTTGTTAAAAGTAACTTTGAAACCCTCAATAGTTGGTTATCTATTGGTATATTGAATTATGAAATCTTTATTTGATTAGTTGTATTTCGTATACTTGATCATTGGATGTTGGTTCTGAAAGTAGATTAGGAAGTGAAATCATTCTGTTTCTAAAACAGTCATGAAACAAGTTAACATTTTTAGATCTTGTTGGGTATATGTGATCTTGATTTTCATATTTGAGCTTTAAATGATCAGCTTAAGGGATCAAAATTTGTCAAGACAAAGCTGAAACTTTGTGTTGTTTGTGTGATCTAGATGTAGTTGTGTCTAGCAGCCAATATGATGCGGGCCCAAGTGTGGAGGAGCGGGCCATGTTATATTTGGAGGCCCAAGATCGCGTGACAAATGAAACTTCACTAAAGTGGCTTTAACTTGGGCTACGGGGGTCCGTTTTGGGCGTGCGACCAGTCAAAACGATCGTGAGGAAAAATCCCATTTTGCTGCAAACCGCCTTTGGTGGACGTTCAGGCCCAAAAAAGGCTTATTTCTATGAGTATTTTTCATTTTTATGTTTTTTTTGGCTTTTTGCCAACTTTTGTTTTGTTTTAGTTTTTGGTCTTAGTGTATTTTGGGGCCCGTTTCGAATTTATAACTCTATTAATATGTTGGTTATGAGGGGATAATGATCTGATTTCAGTTTTGGAAAAAAACAGTTTTTCACTTCAAATTTCGTGCCCTTTGGGTTGAATTTTGGGGTTGGGACAAGTTCATCACGGGTATTCGTAGAATCAACGTGATTGATCTTACTTATCGTTTCTACTCTACATCAGTTGGTATCAGAGCCGAATTCCTGGCTCAAAATGCCTCCGAGAAGAAACAGACTCGATGAAGTTTATGAACGGGAGTTGGAGCAACGGCTCATGGCCCGAATGGATCAACGATTGGACCAGGTGGTCGATCAGTTGACTAACCGGATGGAAGGCTTGATGAATCGTAGGAGGCAGCAACCCAATGATGGGTATGGTTCGGATTTCAGTAATCCGTTTGGCGATGGTTCGGATTCCGGTGGCGATCAGGAGGATCGGCCGAGGGGAGGCCGAGGAGAGGGCAATCGACGTTGGGATTCTGGGATAAGGGTTGATATTCCGGAATTCGATGGGGCTAGTTTGAACCCGGAGGGGTTCATCGATTGGTTGTCCACTGTCGAGGAAGTGTTTGAGTACAAGGAGGTTCCTGAGAATAAGCGAGTGGCTTTGATTGCTACCAGATTGCGTGGTAGGGCTTCTGCCTGGTGGCAGCAATGAAGCTTACACGAGAAAGGCTCGGGAAATCGAGAATCGTGACATGGACCAAGATGAGAAAGTGCTTGCGGTCCAACTTCCTGCCACATAACTTTCAACGGTTGATGTACCAGCGTCTGCAGAACTTAAACCAGGGGGCTAAGTCGGTTGATGATTATACAACCGAGGTTTTACCAGTTGATCGCCAGGAACGATTTCAAGAGGCGGAAGAGCAACTTGTTTCTCGGTATATTGGGGGTTTGAGGGTGCAAATCATGGAGTCAGTGAATCTTTTTGATCCATTGACCATTGCAGAGGCACACCAACGAGCGTTGGCCTTTGAGAAGCAAAACGACGGTCGAGTGGTTCGTATTCTAACGCCCCTAGTGGGGGAAATGTACAGTCGGGTGGTGGGGCACCTCGCGGGGGGCCTAGCCAACAGAGACCAGGGGTAACAATGCCGGGTCAGCCTTTAAAGGGGCTAGTAGTAGTGGTCCGAGATGTTTCAGTTGTGGTGAAACGGGCCATCGATAAGCTGAGTGTAAAAAGACTGGTAAACGACACCTTTTTGTCGAGTCTGAGGATGAACAACATGAAGAATATGAGAATACCCCGGTGTATGATGAAGAAACTGAATACGAGGAAGAGTTTGTGTCGGTGATGTTGGGGTAAACTAGTGGTCAGACGTTCTTGTTATACACCAAATGCAGATGGGGATGATTGGCTCAAGCATAATATCTTCCATTCAACATGTACCATTTTGGGGAAGGTATGCACGTTCGTTATTGATTCTGAAAGTTGTGATAATTTGATATCTGAAGAGGCGGTACAGAAGTTGTCTCTGAAGACAGAGAGTCACCCGAAGCGTTACAAGCTTCAGTGGCTCAAGAAGGGTGGAGAGGTCTCGGTGTCTAAGCGAGCCCTTTTCCATTTCTATTGGTCCACATACAAAGATGATGTTGTGTGTGATGTGGTCCCTATGGATGCGTGTCACTTGTTGTTGGGTAGGCCTTGGGAATACGAGCGGAACAGAGAGCATAATGGGCGATCTAATACGTATAGTTTTCTGTTTGGAGGTGTGAAGATCACTCTTGTTCCTACCAAGCCTAGACAGTTAACCACAAAACATTCAGGCACTCTGTTGACTATTAGCCAGTTTCAAGATGAACTGGAGGAGGGGGATAGTGTTTTTGTGTTGACGGTGCCTGAGGAATTTGAAATTCCTGACGCTATGTTTCCTTTGCCTTGAGGAGTTTTCTGATGTTTTCCCTGATGAGTTGCCTGATGGATTGCCACCATTGCGTGACATCCAACATCACATTGACTTGGAGCCTGGGTCCAGTTGCCCAACAGACCACATTACAGAATGAGCCCTAGTGAGCATGAGGAGTTGCGAAGGTAGGTTGAAGAGTTGATTTCTAAGGGTCATGTTCGCGAAAGTATGAGCCCTTGTGCTGTTCCTGCTTTGTTGACTCCAAAGAAAGATGGCACCTGGCGTATGTGTGTTGACAGCCGAGCAATCAACAAGATTACTTTGAGGTACTAGTTTCCTATTCCTCGACTTGATGATTTGCTTGATCAGATTAGTGGTGCTACTATTTTTACAAAGTTAGATTTGAAGAGTGGGTATTACCAGATTCGTCTTAGGCCGGGTGACGAGTGGAAGACTGCCTTCAAGACTCGTGAAGGGTTGTATGAGTGGTTGGTGATGCCATTTGGTTTGTCAAACGCACCTAGTACTTTTATGCGTGTGATGAATCAGTTGCTTAGGCCCTTCATTGGGAAATTTGTGGTTGTGTATTTTGATGACATTCTTATTTATAATGCTTCTTTCAGTGACCACGTTGTGCATGTGAGGCAAGTTTTGACTTTGCTTCGTAGAGACAGTTTCTATGCAGCCATCAATAAGTGTGTGTTCATGACCCCTAAGGTTTTGTTCTTGGGTATGTTGTTTCTGGTGATGGGATACAGGTTGATGAATCCAAGGTAGAGGCTGTTAGAAATTGGCCAACTCCTACTACCATTACTGAAGTTCGTAGTTTCCATGGGCTTGCTTCATTCTATAGGCGGTTCATTCCTCATTTCAGCTCTATTATGGCCCCGATGACGGATTGTATAAAGGGGAAGACGTTTGTATGGACAGAAGAGGCAGAGTTGGCTTTTCAACTTGTGAAAGACAAGCGCACTTCAGCACCGATTCTGGTGTTGCCTGATTTTTTCAAGTTTTTGAACTTCATACTGATGCTTCAAATGTTGGAATCGGCGGGGTTCTCAGTCAGGGTGGTAGGCTTGTTGCTTATTTTAGTCAGAAGTTATCTGGGCCAAAGATGAGGTACAACACTTATGATCTGGAGTTTTATGCAGTGGTCCAAGCTATAAAGCACTGGCGTCATTATTTGTTTCATAAAGAGTTTGTTTTATTCACTGATCATGATTCCCTAAGGCATATTCGTACTCAAGACAAGGTATCTCATAAGCATGGGCGATGGTTGGCCTTTCTTGAGAAGTTTACTTTTGTGGTCAAGCACAAGACTGGTGTTTCAAATAGGGTTGCTGATGCCCTAAGCAGGAGGAGTAATCTGCTTGTATCCATGAAGGTTGTTGTGCCGGGTCTAGAGGTCATTCGTGAGCAGTTGGCCACTGACCCATTTTTCTCAATCATTTTGCAGGATGTGGGTGCTGGGAAAAAGTCAGACTTTCTGTTACATGAAGGTTTTTCTGTTCAAGGGGAATCAACTATGTATCCCTAATTCTAGTCTTCGCTTGCAGATTATTAGGGAGTTACATGGTGAAGGGCATGTTGGTCGTGATCGTACTTTACAACTGGTTGCAGGTTCTTATTTTTGGCCTACTATGAGGAAAGAGGTGGACCGTTATGTGAAAAGGTGTCGTGTTTGTCAGGTTTCAAAGGGCACAGCTATTAATGCAGGTCTTTATATGCCCTTGCCTGTCCCCTCACAACCATGGGTTGATATTAGTATGGATTTCGTGTTGGGGTTACCCCGTACTCAGAGGGGTAATGATTCTATCTTTGTGGTGGTGGATCGGTTTTCTAAGATGGTCCATTTTATTCTTGCAAGAAGACGACTGATGCTGTTAATGTGGCCCAACTCTTCTTTCGAGATGTATACTGTTTGCATGGGCTACCCTCTTCTATCGTGTCTGATCGGGATACTCGATTTCTGAGCCATTTCTGGCGTAGTTTGTGGAAAATGGTGGGCACTCAACTCAACTTCAGCAGTGCTTATCACCCCAAACTGATGGCCAAACTGAAGTTGTTAATCGGTCACTTGGTAATTTGCTGAGGTGTTTGGTTGGTGCCATGTGAAGGCATGGGATCAAAAGTTATGCCAAGCTGAGTTTGCCCATAATCATGTTGTCAATCGGAGCACCGGATTTAGCCCGTTTCAGGTGGTTTATTCATGTCAGCCCCGGGGACCACTTGATTTGATGTCACTTTCTATTTCTGGGCCTATCCCAAAGAGGGTTCAAGATTTTGTGGAAGGATTACATGAGGTTCATAAGGCTATTTATGATAATTTGACCCAAGCTAATTCGAAGTATAAACAAGCTGCTGATCAGAGACGTAAGCATGTTGACTTCGAGGAAGGTGATTTTGTTTGGGCTGTTTTGACTAAAGATCGTTTTTCCGTTGAAGAATACAACAAGTTATCAGCTAAGAAGATTGGACCAGTTGAAATTGTGGAGAAGATCAACCCGAATGCGTATCGTCTAAAGCTGCCTAGTCACATTCGTTGTTCTGATGTGTTCAATGTGAGGCACTTGTTGTCTTATTATGGGGATTCTTCTAATGATGAACCTGTTGGTAATTCGAGGTCGAATTTTGTCTATCAGGGGGGAATGATGCGGCCCAAGTGTGGAGGAGCGGGCCATGTTATATTTGAAGGCCCAAGATCGCTTGACAAATGGGACTTCACTAAAATGGCTTTAACTTGGGCTACGGGGGTCCGTTTTGGGCGTGCGACCAGTCAAAACGATCGTGAGGAAAAATCCCATTTTGCTGCAAATCGCCTTTGGGTGGACGTTCGGGCCCAAAAAAGGCTTATTTCTATGAGTATTTTTCATTTTTATGTTTTTTTGGGCTTTTTGCCAACTTTTGTTTTGTTTTAGTTTTTGGCCCGAGTGTATTTTGGGGCCCGTTTCGAATTATAACTCTATTAATATGTTGGTTATGAGGGGATAATGATTAGATTTCAGTTTTGGAAAAAAACAGTTTTTCACTTCAAATTCCGTGCCCTTTTGGTTGAATTTTGGGGTTGGGACAAGTTCATCACGGGTATTCGTAGAATCAACGTAATTGATCTTACTTATCGTTTCTACTCTACATCACAATACAACTAATATTCCTAAGCTGAACAAAGTCTTTTAAGTTAAAAATATGTAGCCAAATTTTACATGCTAAGATTTGAACTCTAGTAAGTATTCATATCCAAATCATCATCAAAGTTTAAAACTATAATTAAAACTAATAGATGAGATTTATATCTCTAAATCTCCTTGGTTTTAAAAAAAGATAGGCGTACAAAAGCGACGAGGTTTAAAATTGAGGCGCAAAGCGCAAAAGCGTGGGCTTTTCGTACCCAAGACGCAAGGTGTTTATATAAGTTTTTTATATATCCATACATATCCCATAGGTTTTTAGCTTTCTTTAACCAAACTATAGCTATAAAAAAGTTTTTATACCATTTACCTACATGTACAAGCCAAAAAACCCAAATTACAACATTTCTCTGCATAAAAACGCCTCACATACATGAGGCTCGTGTCTCATGCCAAAAAAACCTCAAAAAGCCTCAACAGCTACTCCTCTCGCCTCGGGTGCGCTTTTTAAAACCAAGCTAATCTCATAATAAAGCAACTTCATATTATATAAAAATAAACAAACCAAAAACATGTGGTAACAACAAGCTAGCTAACAAATGAATGTGAAGTGAACTGGTACATAAAATAAAGGAATGTGATCTTACCTGAAGCCATCACTATTATTTGCGGAGCAAACAGATGGAGTTCGTTTCAGAAATGTTTGCGTGCGTGGGCAAGGTATGTAGGCAATTCCAAACAGTTAAAAATAGTGTAAGTTGGTAATGAAAATAAAATATAAAAAACAATCTTAGGATGTAGCAAAAAGCAGCGGAGGAGCTTAGTGGGAACCTGGGGTTGATTTTTCGTCTAAAATTTTTAAAATTATATTTGATCGCCCCCCCCCCCCCCAATTATTTTGCCTAAATATTTATACAATATATAAATTAGGTCTTATGACTTTCTGTCCCCCTGAAAGTTTTGGTCATGCTCCGCCATAAAAAAGTGAGATGGTTGAAGCTTTGAGTGAGATTACTTGTCATGTTGAACAACTTTCCTAGTGAAACAAGATGCGTGAACACAGGGACGGCTCAATCTTTCTGATGGTTTGTTAGCAATTTGGGTAAACGTTGCAAAAGCCTGAAATATCGATTCCTCTTCGTATGTGAGGATTTTTGACATCTTTCCCCAACATAAGGCTGGGTTTATTATATCATTTGACTTGCTCAACTAGTAGTTTATTTAGTGGGTGTCTGAGTTAGCCGTTAAAAAAATAAACAGTTTACCTTAAGCAGCCTTGTCTCCTAGCTAGCTCTTTCGTTGAACAAAAGATTGTACATTTGATCACCAATCACCATGGTCAACCATTATTGGTGAATCTCCCAAAGCTAGCTGGGACAAGTTTAAGATATACAAAGGGAGAGGCATGAGATTTAGTAATTTACCTACTTGGGGATGTCCGGCGATCAGCATGTCCATCTACACTGATTTCTAAGGATGCGTTTAGTTCGTGAAACACTCTAGTGTGTTTGGTTCAAAGAACATGTTGAAATAAGAATCTAAGTTCCATTCTTAGTGTGTGTGGTTGGGAAATGATCCTCAAGTTTCTTCATGTAAAGAAATTCAACAATCCTTCCCAAATGTAAAGGAATTCAACCAAACTAAATCAAGTATCCAACCACTCGCCGTTGTTGCATCCGCCACCCTATTAACCTGGACATAGCCACCTCGACCACACTCACCAACACCACCGCTCCCACACCCCTACTGCCATCCTAGTGACCACAGTGTGTGTGTGTGTGGGGGGGGGGGGTTGGGACGCGGAGATGGTGGCACTCAGTAGACTGCGGTTGCAATGGTGAAGGTAGAGGTGGCGGTGGCGGCAAGCTATAGGTGGTTGTGGTGACAATGCCTAAGGTCGTCATCGATAATGGTGCGACTAGTATGAGGTCGCCATAACCTCGAATTTGAATTTTACTAGAAAGAAGAAATAATCTGTTTTTACCACCGAATTCCAATAAGGTTGAACTTAATGACAAGGGGATTATCGTTCCATGTCCTTTATGTCCTTTGTGTACAAAAGAGGTGGAAGATGTTAGATGTGATTAATCTTTTTGTGTGGTGTGACATTGTAAAGAAGTTATTTAAATCTTGATTGAAAGGTCATGGAATACGAATAAATTCGTGTATCTATTTTTCTATCAGTTTCCTTCCAAAGAACTATATTTTGGCTCCTTTTTTATTTACTTACTTTTGAGTATCAACATGTATGTATTTTCACATATCACTTTATATTCATACTAGGTTATAGACCCATGTATTACATGGATTGAATAAATAAAATATCTTACGTAAGTTAAAGATGATAAATATCATACAAAAATTGCTTAAAGCCATCCATAATCAAGAAAATGTCTGTTTTTTCTTTGAAATTTAGAGAAAAATATAATAATTTTGAAATAAATTTACACATATTAAGAGGACAATATATAATGGATAATTATTGCTAATTATTATTAAATGCATAAGTTAAAACATACAATTTAAACAATTTGAATTATATTATAAATAGTTTAAAATGAAACACAAACATGAATAATATGCTAATTAGTCTAAATGTTAAACATAAGCTTTAGCATAGATTTCATTAACGGTTTTCACTTTAATATAATATTCTCTTTTCTTGTGTTTTTGTAACAAAAACATTAAAGTTTGAACATATCTTAAAATGATCACAAAATTTTCATACTCTGAAGTTTAACGACTTTATTTCTTTGGTTTTTTTTCTTTCGATTGGAATACAGAGTGTCATTACCGTAATGAACCAAACCGATATCAATCGAAATTGAATTCCCACCGAATCGCACAGGGGACTTCAATAATTATTACTTCAATTATATATTTGTTATAGTCAATAACTAAAGCAAGTCAAGTCTGTCCTTTAGTTTATCCCACTAATCAAATGTAAACTCAAGATGCTATATAAAGATCCTCTATGATAATTAGAAATGACTTAATTATTATTGATCATAAATTAAAATCTAAGTTAAGGATTATATAAAATTTAATAGAAATACTCATTTAATTATTTATCAATTTAATTAAAATACTCATTTAATTATTTATCTGTTTATAATTTAAATATTTTAATGAAAAAATAAAACAAAGACAAAATCCATGTAATCTTAAAAAAAAAGTTTAAGATATTGACGCAAAAATTAATCAGGATAATGTGTAACAATTATTTATATTTATATATTATTAGGTATATCAATAACTAATAATACTAGTGTGAGATCCCGTGGTATGGTAATCAACGTGTTTTGTTTACATAATGATAAATATTAAGAAGTTAACATAAAAAGTTTTTAATGCCTCAAAACAGGACATAACATTAGTTTTCTTTATGATCGATAGGACCAAAAAGAATAATAACTTCTATTAATATGAGACGGATAAAAAACTTCATTGATTAATTAATACTTATAAAACAAAATATTCCAATACATAGAGCCAAAATAACTACATAGTAAGTAATCAGATCATATCCAAAATAAAGGAAAATTGCTATTCTAATGGCTGGTTTAACCATTTTCTGATTTTTTAAGTCCATATCAAACCAATTTGAAATATCTAAAAAATTGGAAATAAGTGTTAGTGATGTGAAACCAGATATCCAATATTTCTACAAAACCATTTTCTCTGCCACCACCACTACCACAATACACCATCACTGTCGCTGCCGCCACACCACCACCACACCACTAACTTTTTTGCTCTCCTCATATCTCCGTCTCTCTAAAAAACCCCATCCACCGCCATGGAACCACGCACCTCTCTCTTCTCCTTACATCATCACCACACCTCCGGTGGTGCACGAAAGGTCGAACCAAACCCCCCCCCCCCCCTCTCTCAACCCAACCTCTCACCATTGCTTGAAACAGTTTCTGTCAATACCACTGAAAAAACTTCGTCAAACCCTAAATCCAGGTTTGTGGTTAATGGAGAAAGAAGATTAAGTGATTTTATTGTGTAGCACTGTCCTTGGTTTTAAGTTTTGTATTGTGTTCTTTTAACCAAAATAATTATTTTGAGATTTGGTTTTAGGGTGGTGATGAGGCTTGTTTTAGGGAGGTGTGATGAAAGAACGTGGAGGGCAGGGAAAGAGTGAATGGATGAGTCAGGCTGCATGATGATCTAGATTGGCAAAAAGTTATTCAAACATAGCTAACTAAAATAATAAAAATAAAAAAACTATTTATCATCATTGGCTCATAATATAATATAATATAATATAATATAATATAATATAATATAATATATATATAATATAATATAATATAATATAACTAGAGATTAATCTAATATACTAGTTTAGTATTAATTGCATATAAAATTTAATTTAAATACTCATTTAACTATTTATATGTTTATAATTTAAATATTTAATAAAAAAGAACACAAAGATAAAATCCATATAATCATTAAAAAATTAAGTTTAAAAAAATTGACGAAAAAATAAATTGGGATGATGTAAAACAATCATTATATATATTAAAGTAATATTAATGCATTAGGTTAATCTCTATTATTATTAATATATAATATATCTAATAAGATATCAATATATCATTGATATCTTATTAGATATATTATATATTAATAATAATAGAGATTAACCTAATGCATTAATATTACTTTAATATTATATGAATTAAATAAGAGAATGCCACATGGCGTTAGCTGTTTTCTTTATTAGTATTAGATCTATTTTAAATATTTATTTAATTATTTATCTGTTTGTAATTTAAATATTTTAATGAAAAAATAAAAGAAAACAAAGACAAAATCCATGTAATCTATAAAATATAAAGTTTAAGAAATTGACACAAAGATAGATCGGAATAATGTTTAAAAATTATTTATATCTATATATCATTAGACATATCAATAACTAACAATATTAGAGATTAATTAGTATAAATTAATTTAAATACTCATTTAATTACTTATGTGTTTATAATTTAAATATTTTAATAAAAAAAGCAAAGAAAGACAAAATACATATAATTATCATTAAAAATAAAGTTTAATTGACGCAAAAATAATTTGGGATAATATGTAACAATCATTTATATTTATAATATTAAAGATTAAAGATTAATACATTAATAGTGATAATTTAATATATAAATGAATTAAATAAGAGAATGTCAAATGACAATAGATGGAAATGAATGAAATTAAATTAGATGTATTTCTTTATTAGTATTAGATTTAATTTACATACTCATTTCATTATTTATCTTTTTATAATTTAAATATTTTAATAAAAAAAGAAAACAAAGACAAAATCCATGTAATATTTAAAACAATTTTAAAGAAATTGACGCAAAGATAAATCAGGATAATGTATAACAATTATTTATAAATATATATTATTAGACTAGTATTAAGCCCCTGCGTTGCAGCACTTGTTGTAAAACTGTGTCAAGTAGTACTAATTCTATACCACTTTTAGCGACCACCAACACCGGAAAAGATCGTAAAAACAAAATAAATAAAAACGGAAAAATAATGTTGAGCGAAAAGCAGACGTAAAATCTTTGAATCACGCACGCTCGTTGTAGAGAAATTAAACCGAAACGTAAAACATAGAAAAATAAATAACTAAGTCAATACAGGACCCGTGCGTTGGACGAACTTGTCAAACGTAGAAAATAACTTCAATTTTGCAATGTTGAACACCACACGCACGCACGTTGCGGTGCATTAACTCACAAAATTTAGAACGAAATGAAAAACCTAAGAAAGATGAAAAGTATGGTGGATCAAAATTAAAAATGAAAAAGAGTTGGGATTGAATTGCAAAACATGAAAAACTTTGAGTTAAAAGTAAAAAAAAAAACAAAAGGTCTAATTGTAAAATTGAAGTTATTTATTAATTTTAGATAAAGATAAAGATAACAATACCTATATATTAGTTATTAATATTAATATTAAAAAATTATTAAACAAATATAAATAAAATTTATGAGGTTGTAGGAGAGAATGTAATGTGGCATTATTTGAATTCTTTTATTATAAGTTAGATGTATCAATAATTTATAATATTAGAGATTAATCTAATATATTACATTAGTATTAATTTAATATAAAATATAATTTAAATACTCATTTAATTATTTATATGCTTATAATTTAAATACTTTAATAAAAAAGAAAACAAAGACAAAATCTAATATAATCATTAGAAATAAAGTTTAAGAAATTGACAAAAAAAAATAAATTGGGATAATGTATAAGAATCATTTATACTTATATATTATTAGATATATTATATATTAATAATAATATAGATTAATCTAATATATTAATGGTATTAATTTAATACATAAATGAATTAAATAAAAGAATAACATTACATTAAATAGAAATAAATGAAATGAGAAAATGTTACTATGTTGTTTATGATGGCCCACATAACATATCTTATATATGTATAGGTGAAATATTAAAGTTATATGACATTTTCACCGGATATTATATATATGCTTAGTTTTCCTCTTGAGAAAATTCATGGGACGGTTGGTTATCGTGTTTTTTTTCGAATGTTGAAATGATGATGTGTAGTATAATAATACTAATAATAATCTAAATGACAACTTACAAGTTATCACGAGAAAAGTCAGCCTTTGATTGTGCAGAATCTACACAAGTCAACTTTCCCAAAATCCAGATTATCCTTCGAATCATTGAAAACACAGCAGATGCTTACGGTAGAGAAATGGACAAAATAAGTTACTTTGTAAATAGTAAATAAGAGTAGAAGTTACATTCGACGTTAAAAAAAAGTGTATCAATTAAATAATCACATCACATGTGTTTCTCTCTTCCATTATATGGGTTAAGTAACCACATAACATGCAAATTATGATTTGGCTATCAAAGTTTTTACTTATAATCGATTTTGTATTAAACTAGTAAATTGCCTAGTGCGTTGCTACATCGTTCTGAAAAAAAATTACATCAACACGTAGATCAGCTGAAATGTACATAAAAATAAGCATTAAAACGTATTATATTTGACTCGACACATTTAAAAAACTAATAATAAAATTTACGTCAAAACGTAAACCAACAGAAAACGTACGTAATAATAAGCATAAGAACATATTATATTTGAATCGACTCATTTCCAGAAAAATTTACGTCGAAATATGAATCATGTTGAATTTACACCCACATGTATATAAAAATAAACATGTAAAACTCGACTAAAAATCTATTCAGAAATTTAAAGGAATTGTAATTATTAATGTTGAAAGTTGAGAGGTAAAAACAAAATAAGTAGAAAAAGAAAAAAGAACAAAGAGATAAAAAAAATCAAGTCAGTGCTGAAGGATGGTTGATAATTGTAATATATGTAAATTGTAATATATGTAAAGAGTAAACTTCCGTTTTGCTCCCTGTGGTTCACTTTAACGGTTTTGCCCCAATTATTTAAAAACAGTCTTTTTGCTCCAATAGTTTACTATGTTTTTTTTCCATTTTGCTCCCCGCATCTAACTCCATCCAAATTATTTGTTAACTGAAAAGGTATTTTGATAATTTCAAGTATAAAAATCATTTATTCAATTTAATGTTATTGTTTTCAATGATATTAATAATCAAATTATAAAAATCATTTATTCAATTTCATTAAATCCTTAAATTTGTATTTGTCATTTACTGATATATATCATCATCACCAACAATATTCAGCAACTCTCACTATGAAGGTTGCTGCAATACAACGACCACCGCCGCCGGACCTCACTATTGAAGATTCATCGTCGTCGTCGGACCTCACAACTACCGCCTCCGCCACTTCCACTTAAGGATCTTATAATCGGCCAAGGTTAGTTGTGATTTCCGGTCTGCAAAGTTCGTCGGAACCTAACGCTGCCAGCAGCGAGATTCGCCGGAATCCTAACGCCGCCAGCAGCGAGATTCGCCGGAACCCTGACGGCTACACCAAACCACCACTCCACTGCCCTACTTAACCTAAAACATCGCACCAAACCTCCGTCCCAAAACCCCCAAATTGCTGCCCCAAACCTCCGTCCTAAAATCCCCCAAATCGGCCACCGATCTCCCCTCTGATCTCTCTCTAAAACTCGCAGTCTCTCTCCTTTCAAGGCCAACAACAGGAGGTGATTATAGTATTTGTATTTGTAACCCACATATTATATGCAACCCACATATTATATTCAACGTATGAAATTTGTAATCAATCAATCAAATATATAATATATGGAAGCTGATGTTGAAATTTGGCAGGATGAACACTAGAACAAATTGTCGTGGCATTTTGTGGATAACGATTCTTATAACGGGTGTTTCTTGGTGTGTTTCTTCAAAGTTTTGGAAGAATGAACAATGATGAAGAAGCCATGAAGATGAAATTTTGAATCTGATTTTTTATGTGAATTTGTTTGAATTTTGAATCTGATTTGTTTAGAGAGAAGAGATAATATGGGTTTTGTTATATATATTATTATATAATTATATAATATAATATAATCTTTATCTTAGTTTTATTAAAATACCATTTTTTATATTTAAAGTTACCAAAATACCCTTTCAGTTAACAAACAATTTGGATGGAGTTAGATGCGGGGAGTAAAATAGAAAAAACATAGTAAACTATTGGAGCAAAATGGCTATTTTTAAATGATTGGGGCAAAACAGTTAAAGTGACCAAACCACAGGGAGCAAAACGGAAGTTTACTCATATGTAAATGTATCGGAGGATCAAATGACAAGGTTACGTTCCTGAGAATGCTATTATATAAGTGCAAACGAATCGGACAAACACGAATAATGTGTTTATGAACAACTCATGAATACTTATCGAACGAGATATTCTGTTTGTTTCGTTCATTAAGAAAATGAACGTTTTCATGAACACAAATAAAATCAACAGAAGCTAGAGGTGGATCGCGAAGGGAGCAGCGCTGAAACTTGAAAACCAAATCGTGGAACATAGAACGATTGTATTCATCAATGTGTATACTGAAAAGGAAAGAGAACGATGCATAAATAAGGTGGGAATGAGGTTTCCTATTAAATTTGTTAGAGTAATAAATAAATAAGAATTAAAAAACATAAAAAGTTATGATAAAATAAATAAATGTATAAAAATCTTTAATGAACAACGTAAACAAACGAACATGAACAAACGTAAATGTACGAGCGTTCACTAATCAAACATTCACGAACACAATTGAACGAACGAGACTTTTGTTCGTGTTTGTTCATTTAACTATTTAAACAAAATTTCTTGTTCATGTGCATTTGTTTGTTAAATGAATGCACGTAAACGAACTTTTCGCCAAACGCCGAACGTTTGATTTGTTTACAGCCCTAAACGATAACAAGAAATCTAAAACATTGATCAAGACACTAATAACTAAGATAACGACAGAATTTTGTAATAAAATGAAAGTTAGCTATGATTGTAAGGGATATAATAATAACGAAAACTGTGAAATACAATCTAAGTTACATATTTTTATTAACTTAAATAATTGGATTTTTTTAACGGCATTTTTTGATCATTGACGGACCACTGAAGTATAATCGTGTCACCAGCGGAACCACCTGATCGTATCCATCTCCACTAGATATAATGCCTATGCACCAATTCATGAGAAAACTCAATAAATACTAAAAATTTATTTTATGGAAACTAAACCCAAAACCTATTAGTCGTAAATGCTATAAAACGATGTGCTAAATAATTGGATTTGAATAGAAAAGATAGAAGAGGGAATTGTGATAGCTGGATACGCGGTTTGGACTTCCTCCAATTAGTTGGTAGTTAATTATTATCCAATACTTAAAACAAAACTCCCTCCAAACAAGCCACTTTCTATGCATCATAGTTTCTTTTCGCCTTTCTTTCCTATAGTTATAGCCTAGGAAAAATAATTATATAATATGAACAAGAACAATATATAAATCTTTGTTATTATATATCAATAGTAAAGAACAATTGATAAATATTTGTTATTCTATATCACTAGTCAAACTAATCTTCGTTGATGAAAAAAGGAAGAAATAATTTTTTTATCGCTTCCTATTCTTTTCACTCAGCAATAACGCAGAGCAAAAGTAAATAAAAATACAAAGATAAAATTATTAAGAAAATTACCACTCGGAATTATATAATGAAGTGAAATTCATAAATAAACACGAAATTCATACAAATAAATAACTTATGTGTTTTAGGCTACAAAGAAAACTACGAAAGATTTGTTTTATTTGGGAGAAAATCTTTGACGAGAATGGGTTCTCAAATGAAGAAATTTAGGTCTAACGTTTATGCCAAATCATCTATAACGTATGCTAGATGATCTGACTCATCAAAACCATTCCGTACGTTCGTTATGCCCCGTAACTCCTCTCCTAACAAGTTTTGCCCATTTGAAGTTCCTTTCTTTCTTGTTTTTCTTTGTCCAACACTCACAACTGGTACAAATAAGACTATGCCAACTTTTAGATCAATTTTTATCATCTATTATTGTATTAAGGTTAAAAAAGTTACTTTGGTTCTATTGACGTCTCATTACATTTAGTTTCATACAATAGGGGGTTTGGTGTAAATATCTATTATATATGTTGTAATTGTTTTGTTCTTTGCCGTGTGGGTCGAGGCGTGTCTTGTATTAATCTTTTGCCCTTTTGAGTCAGAGACACTTGTTTAATGAAGTTAATTTTAAAAATATATATATATATATACCATTTAATGCATGATTCTCACTACGTAAAATTAACTTATCCCTCGGGGCCACATTCACATGCCGTCTTAATATCTTATATATCACGGTTATAAGAAAACCCAATACAAGAAAATGTAAATTTGATTAAAATATTAACACTTGAATTAAGATAACATTAATAAAATTTCATGAAACAAAAGTCTTTTTTTTTGAGACTTATAATAACTAAAAACACACTACAATATTGCACGTCGTTCACCTTTCTCCTAAACATGCTCCCAACCCACCATTTCTTTAATTCCGATCATTCAACCCTACTCTTCCTCCTCTCACCCCACCACCACCACTGCCCGCCACCACGACAATGGGAGGCGGAAACAAGTCACCAACACCCTCCCTCACCCTACTACTCATCATCTTCTACACATTTTCCACCAATGCTCGGTTCATCCCTCCGGACAACTACCTCATCAACTGCGGGTCGCCCAAAAACACCATCCTTGACGACGGACGGACCTTCAAATCCGACCCGCAATCCGTTTCCTTCTTGTCCACGGACGAAAACATATTCGCCACCTCAAATACCCTCCCGGAGAACACATCTCTTCCACTATACAAAACCGCGAGGATCTTCAATAGCGAATCGGTTTATAAGTTCCTCGTGTATCAACCCGGTCGCCATTTTCTACGCCTTTACTTCTACCCTCTCCACCACCCGGATTATAACCTCACAACCGCGGTTTTTAGCGTAAAAACTGAGGGTCTAGCTCTTATTCATGACTTCTCAGCCTCACAAAACTCTTATTTTAAAGAGTACATTGTTAATGTAACTAGTGATGACTTTTTGTTAACGTTTTCGCCTTTGAAGAAATCATTTGCTTTTGTGAATGGTATCGAGTTTGTTTCGGCTCCTAACGAGCTGATTCCTGAATCCGCCACTATGCTGTCTCCTCCAGGAGTTTTTAGTGGAGTGTCGGGTTTTGACCTTCAAGTTGTGCATAGAGTTAATGTTGGTGGGCCCAATATAACCCCGAAAAACGACACGTTGTCGAGAACTTGGGTGAGTGATAGTCATGGATACATGATGTTTCCAAAAGGGGACAAAGTTGTTGTTGTTGATCCTAGTGGTGTTAAGTATCCGGTTGGTGGAGCCACCGCTTTGATTGCTCCGAATTCGGTGTATTCATCGGCAGCTTCGATGGCGGATTCGGGTGTATCGGTTCCGAATTTTAATCTTACATGGGAGATGAATGTTGATCCTGGGTTTAACTACTTGATTAGATTGCATTTTTGTGATATTGTGAGTGTTGGTTTGAACTCTCTTTACTTTAATGTGTATGTTAATGGGTTGATTGGGGTGTCCGGGCTTGACTTATCGAGCCTTACTTCGGGCCTAGCCATGGGTTACTACAAAGATTTTGTTGTAAACGCGTCGAGCGTCTCGAATGGCGTGATATGGGTCCAGGTTGGACCGTCAGATCTTGAATCTACAACCCCCAATGCCATACTGAATGGGTTGGAGATCATGAAGATGAGTAACTCCGCGGGGAGTTTAGATGGGTTATTCTCATCTGGCAGCAACAGTCCCGGTGGGCCCAATAGAGTCACCAGGACTGTTGCTGAGGCTGCTGGAGTTGCCATTGGAGTTGTTATGCTTATAGTGCTTATCTTTAGCCTTGTTCGGAGGAAGAACAAGGCTAGGGGATGGGACAATGGTGAAAATAGTTTTACGTCGTGGTTTCTTCCCCTTAACGCGAGTTATTGTAGTAGTTTGTTGTCAGGTAAAAGCAAGAGCAAAAGCGGGTTTTCAAGTGTTATGTTTTCAAAAGTCGGTTTGGGCAGATCGTTTAGCTTCAACGAGCTTCGAGATGCAACCAAGAACTTCGATGAAAGTGCAGTGATAGGCGTTGGTGGGTTCGGGAAAGTGTATATAGGCGAGATAGAAGAAGGAACGAAACTCGCTATAAAACGAGGAAACCCAAGGTCTTCTCAAGGCATCAATGAGTTCCAAACCGAGATCGAGTTACTTTCCAAGCTTAGACACCGGCATCTTGTGTCCTTGATCGGTTATTGCGATGAAAACAACGAGATGATCCTCGTTTACGAGTACATGGCAAACGGCCCGCTTCGTGATCACCTTTATGGATCCAAACCCGCCCTCCCTTCATTGACATGGAAACAACGCCTCGAGATCAGCATCGGTGCAGCCCGTGGGCTGCACTACCTACATACCGGTGGATCATCACAGGGCATAATCCACCGGGATGTAAAAACCACTAATATCCTTCTGGACGACAATTTTGTCGCCAAAGTATCCGATTTCGGGTTATCAAAAACCGGGCCCACATTGGACCAAACACACGTCAGCACCGTGGTAAAGGGTAGTTTCGGGTATCTTGATCCCGAATACTTTCGAAGGCAACAACTAACCGATAAATCCGATGTTTATTCATTGGGGTGGTTCTTTTCGAGATCTTATGTGCTCGACCAGCTCTCGATCCTACATTACCTCGAGAACAAGTGAATTTAGCCGAATGGGCAATGCACAAACAAAGAAAGGGTGTCATTGAGACAATTGTGGATCCTAAAATAGTGAAAACTATAAGCTCAGAATCACTGATCAAATATGTTGAAGCAGCAGAAAAGTGTTTAGCTGAGTATGGTGTTGACAGGCCTTCAATGGGAGATGTGTTATGGAACTTGGAGTTTGCTTTGCAACTTCAAGATGCATCTATGCAGCTTGATCCTCCTGAAGAAGATGATGATACTTGCAAAGGGAAGAAGATGAGGATGGTTGCTTCTGAATCAATGAAGAAAGATGAGCAGAAGAAGAAGAATAGTGAAAGTGATGTTAGTATTCTTATAAATGATGATTCTGGTGTGGTAATGGGGTCTCCTTTGTTCTCCAAGATGGAAGATATTGAAGGAAGATGAATGAAGATTTAATCTTTTGTTATTTAATATTGTTTGATTATATCAACCTTTTTTTCTTTCTTATATTGTTGACGAATTCTAATTTCTAATGTCATAAAGATTCTGAGTTTTAAATTTCATCAAGAAGACTTCCTTTAAAGGTCACAAGGGATTTGTAAACGATTCACGATTGATCGTGAGCTACTCGAGACCGGCCTGCTAAATTTGAAATGAGTCAAGCTTACACAAACTTGAGTCTAAATTGAAGCTAACGAGATAAAGCCCGAGCTTTATATACCGAATTAACCTAGCCAAAGAAGCTTATTTTTATCAATATCTAAACTTCTTTATATAACAAATACATAGTTACATAATATTTATTCTTATACATAAAATTATAATAAAATAACAAAATAATAAATTTCTATTTCTTATATAACAACTATTATAATAAATACATATAGAATATGACCATATGTATAAATAAATAATACAAACAAAACAACTGAATTAATAAACTAATACTTAGTACCATGCATTATCACAGAACATTTAAACCTAACAAAAAATAGTTGTAAATACGTTGAATCAGGCACGCGCGTTGCTGCGTATTAACTCACCAAATTTAGACCTAATCGTAAAATATTATCATGAAAAAGATTAACTAAGTTCATAAACTATAGTTAGTTAAATAAAATTATAAAGTATAGGGTTTATTAATATCCGAACTAAATCCTAAGGCTTATTTTGTTTTGCAACTAAGGGTAGAAACGTAAAATATATCACATGCTATAAAAACTTATGTGAAGATATACCAAAGAAAAAAGAAGTTGGATAGTGGATGCTACATTGCATCCACCTATTGGTGTATGCAATCAAGTGGTATCCCTATTGATCACCAAAGTTGAATAGTAACTTTGTGAGTATAACCAAAAGTGAAAATTAATGGATAGATAATAATAAACGAGTTGAGCACGAATTTGAAGTTTAGTAAAGAGCTAAGCTCGGACTTTAGACATAGAGGTTGAAACAAGCTAACCTCGAGTAAACGAGTTGAACTCAAGCGTGGCGAGCTTGGGCTCCACTCATGTTACCCATGTGGAAGGCAATGTCGAGATAACTCCAACTATGACTCAAAAACTTCATCCTCCTACCTTAAATGCTTAATGTATGTTTAAAAGTGGAAAGTTAAACGGGGTTGGCATATAGTTGTCTGTGGATGAGAATCAGCTCATCATTACCGAATTGACCCCACTCGTAACGGATGGGTCGCTCCTCAAGTAGTTTTGTGTGGGTGAGTACTTTTCCCCATATAAAATTATAAAGTATAGGGTTTATTAATATCTGACAATTATTTTAACAAAATAACTACCGGATTCGATCCAAAACCCTTCTTTACCAAATTTAAACCCGTGTGCAATTCTGTTATACATAAGTGGCACACATAGTAGTACATCATGTTAAAAGAAATGATGGTCTTGCTCAAAAAGTAACTATCATGATGGTTATGCCTTTAAGTGGGCCCTACTCTTAGATGATAGTTGCATCAACCCTAATTATCGCTTATAAATACTACTCCATGGGGTAATGTGATTCTCACTTTTGCTCTCACTCTCACTCGTACTTAGTTCATTCATTCTCAAATGAACCTATACTTGTTTTCATGCAAGGGGTCGCCATATGGAGAAACCCTTCATGTGCCAAGGTTAACAGTGTTCTGTATTACAAAGTTATGATAATGGTGATCGGAACAATCAAGCTAGGAGTTAACCGGAAGATCTTTTGTTGAAGTTTACACGGGATAGTCCAATATACCATATTTACTTCTTTATTTTCAAATAAGTGTTCCAATCAAAACCAAAAAGATAAACCCTAGAGACACATTTTAAATTGATCTAGCAAGACATGGTTTGCTAAATCAATCATAATACATCCGAAACAAAATGAATTGAAAACTCTCAGCCCTCAAAACTCTAGTTGCTTTCTTGCAATCCTCTTCAGCCCTCAAAATTCTCTCCAAGGTTAATTAATTTGGAAAACCCCCTTTAATACTCATCAACCCTTCTTTGTATTTTAATTCCCGTTTTCCTTTTGTTGTTTGGAATTCGACCCAAAGCATGAGTAGCCCAAAAATTAACCAACAATGGGCTCAATCATCCTAATTTATTATTTTGAAGCCCACTTGCAACGAATTATAATTCATCTAATTTCTTTGAGTTGCAACCCAGCCCATGTTTCTTTAGTCCATGTAGGTTTAATTAATCTATATTTTTTTTTCATTTCGATCAACCAACTCCACTTTAATTCCAATTCCTCCATGGCACTTAAATTATTCAAAGGAACTACTCCATCATAGAGTTCGATTGGCTCATTTTTGTTTTCAACATATATGTCATAGGTAAAATATTAACCAAAATATATATTATTTATCATCAACCTTAAATATAAATAAAAATTGATTATAATAACGTATAAAAGTTAGTCGCTAGGGTTTCTTTATCTCGTGTTCATCGTAACCGCATCTTTCACGTTTGTTTTCTTCATAACCTATCATTGACACGATGATTTTTAGTATCTTGTAGTATCATCCCTCAGTGATCCCCCATAATTAGTGGCGGACCTACCTTATAATAAGGGTTAGCCATCGTTCATCCTTAACGCTCTGGCAGTGGTGTAAATTTAAAATTTACGTTTCTTTGACGTTTTTTCGATTTCGTTACCCTTTTTTAATGTTACCCCTATAAGGCTTTTTTAGATAGTCACTGCCCATAATCACATTAGAACTACAAAAACAATAAAAAAAATGATCCAAAAGTAGAATTTGTTCCACTAAAATAAGTGTTAGCACTAAATAGTGCATGATATGAGATAAAATTTGAATGTTTAAAGTACTAAAAATGCAAAACATTTGATTGGTGAATGTGCATTTGAATGACATCTTGGAAAGCACTAGGATTGGCCGTTTTTTTAGAAAACAATTTAAACATTTTAGCTATGGGTTAAGAGTGAAAATTTGAGCCAAAGCCCAACTAGTAAGTCTAGTATCAAAATGCATATGTTGGTTTTCAAGAGTTAAAACACATAACTTCTTATAAAAGAATATTCCAACCAATATGTTTTGTTTTATATGTTTGTTTTATTAAAGATGCTCTATTTTACAGCATAAGTTTTAAGAATAATCTAAGGTATTTGATTTATTTAAAAAAAAAGTTATATTTTAATAAAACTCTTGTAGGATGTGTTTAGTGATCCCTTTCAACTTTCGATTTTTATGTCATATCCTAATTAAGCTAGTCCTTATATAACCTTTAATTATTTTTAAAATTTGTTTTAGTTAATAAAGAATGTTTTATAAGTTTATAAAATTCAGTCGGTTTGTTATAATATTATTATTTGAACATCGGTGTTAATGACCTTAGAAAACTTGATTATCAAGTATGGGTTTGAGATGTAAAGTTGATTTTCATTTCCTTTTTTTTTTCCTGTGAATGTGATGTTTGTACAATTTCCATGATATGATTTTAACAAATAATGTAAACTGATATTTTCTAGAATAAAGATAATATTAAACACGTTTCACATGGTTGAAGATATAAAGTTGAGTTGGATTTTTTGTTTGATTTTGTAACAATAGATTTAAATGATTTTCCGGAATAAAGATAATGTTAAACCCTAATCACGCGGTTGGAACTTTTTTCTTGACGCTAAGTGGAATTAGTACTTTTGATTAGTGCTGTCTATATTGTTTGAAGTTTGTCACTTGCCGTACGTTTGAAGCTCACTCGGAAAATGCTTAGAGAAAATGCTAGTTTGATTTATAGCTCGGTTGTAAACGAGTCGACCAATTTGATTATGTTGGTAAACGGGCCAGCTACGAACAAAGGTCCGTCGGATTGGATCGATTCGAATTATATTTTAGTTTATCAAAAAATATATATACATACAAATTTAAATTGTTTTATAGTTTTATATATACTACTCTATTGGATTTTGGCCTACTATATAAAAATATATAATTATATTTGTGCATACTAGTTCAATTAGCCCAATAGAGAATTAGCATTAAATCTAAAAGTAAAACCCTAAGTTGCTAAAAGGTAGTCTTTGACCCAGACGGGTCTGCTCAATGCCTTATTGTCTCTGGCTCTCACCCTATGCCGGTCATCTCTCGCTTTCACCATTGTCGTTCTCTGCATTATGCTTATCGCCTCATCGGTCACAACCCCAGCCCTCATCATCGGCCACCACATTGTCATTCATGAAAAATACTAGTCTATGAAATGTTTCTAATTTTTAAGGCATACAAACTTAACATCCAAACGTTGTGATTGTCTATCTCTGCAATTTAAAATGGATGACATACTAGACGATAGGGCTATCAAATCGCTCATCGCTCGCTTGGAAATAAAATGCTCGGAAATGCTCATTTAGTTTTCAGCTCGGTTGCAAATGAGTCGATCAGCTGGGCTCAATTTGTAAACGAGCCAAACACAAGCAAAGATCCGTTCGACTAGTGAACAACCCTAGTTTTAATCATACAACGAAATTACAATAATACGTTAAAGATGTCGTGGACCAAATGGACAAGGGGTTTGATATATTACAACGATGAAAACAAAATGCTTGTTGTCGATATCCCACTCTATCAAAAATGATGTAGGGTATAATACCATTATTGTAAGTAATTTATTGTAACTATGTAATGACTGCTTATTTTTATTTACATCTGTTCGATATTTATAAAGTTTTGTTATTTTTGATCCTTTATCGTTTTTTTTTATCTTTTTGAAACACTTAAAGATAATTTTGATAAAGGTTTTGATGATGGATTAGTCAAATTCTCAATAATGGAGAGACTAACGTTTTTTTAATGGATTATTAAAGTGTCGTAAAACGAATATTGAAATTGTTTAATATTTTTTTTTATAGATTGTTGGTCTATTATATCAAATACTAAAATTGTTTTGAATTCTTTATTGGTTGTTAGTCTTTTAAACGAATATTGAAATTATTTAGCTTTGTTTATGGATTGATATTCTTTTGAACGAATTTTGAATTATTTAATCATAAATTATGAAGCTAAATTAGAATTTTAAATATTGAAATCACAAGTTGTAGACAACCTAACACTTAAATTAGTTAATAGCTGAAAACTGAATCTGGCCTAACAAAATGTAGCTCAAAGTGTAATCTCGTTCACCAAAAATTTGCAACCCACACACTATATCCAATGAGACTAAACCGACATCCGCTCGACCACCTAACTCGAGCCGAACAGACCGACAACCCGCTTCGGTTAGTTCCCGGGTTTGAGTTATGGAGTTTTCTCGATTGTTGATCTGATCCGGTCTGATTATATCGTATTTTTATAAATAAAAATAATTATAATAATAAGAAACTTAAGTAATAGAATTGTCGGTTAGAGTATGATAACTTTTTTAATGGAGTCCCATTAAATGCAACTTTCCCTTCATCTTTATGTATTTTCCACACGAAGGAACCTTGAGATTTTCATAATCATGAATTCCTGTTGTGAGTCTTTTCTACGCCAACCAAACCTATGACACATCAACCTCTTTGCATCACCAAGCAACCAACCCACACTTCAACTTTATCAAACGTTATTCTTTATTATTAGATTTGAATCTATTACAATTTTCATCCGATGTGCATTCGTTTAATTCCTAGGACACTATGTGGTTTTATTTTCTTATCATTTTCCTTGTAGGACTACCATCGTTACATTCCGGCTTTTAAAACTAAAACCGTTATAGTTTTATGTAAGGTTGGAGAACTCGCTAGTCGGTCGGTGAGGTAGAAACTAGCGACTACTCGGGATTACTCGGAATTATCGGAGGTTTTTTATATGTAATTTTCAGTTTTATGTATACATATACACATTTTTATAGGTAAATATTTTAAGTAGCTAGGTTTTAACTATTACTCGACTCATTTTTTTAAGTATACAATTAATTGTTGGAATTCACATGGTTTGGTTGGAAACTGATTGGAATTTAGAGGTTTTGGCAGGAATATACAGGTTTTTTTTTGCCATAATTTGCCGGAATCGCCGATTTTTGGCTGGCGACTAGGTCCGACTAAGCCCGATTAGCGATTAATGGACTGATTAACGAAAAATTACTTAGTTAGTAGTCGACTAGTGATTAATCGCTGACTAGTCATTATTTTTACAACACTGGTTTTATGTTAACCTTCCAAAGTTGATAAAAATTAAAAATACCCTTTGTTATTAAAATTTGTCATCATCATTATCGTCATCGTACTCTGTAAATCCCACCAATAGCAAAGCTAAGATAGAGTCTGGGGAGGGTAAGATGTAGACATCTTTACCTCTACCCCATAGGAATAGAGAGACTGCTTTCTGTGAGACCCCCGACTCGATAGTGGTTTTGTATCAAGCCTTGGACATAATACACATAACACTCAACAATCGGGACAAAGGCCGATTAGTGCATGTACTCTTTTGTCTTTCGGCTATCAACGACACCACATGATGCATATTAACCGTCCGCCGCTTTTAACGTTATTTTCAAGAAATTAGTAAAATAACATTAAAATTAGTGTAATTTCAATGTTGCCCATCGATGGCTCACACATATATATTATTATATATATGTACACAATGTAAGTGGCGCGTCTTTATTATTAAAAAAATAAAAACTTCAACATGAAAAAAAAAATTTTTTTTACCAAATCTAGTTTTAAAACAAGGGCGTTTTCGTTTGGGGTATTTGCTTTTCTTAATAACAATAACAATGTTGTTTTGGTCAATTTAGAAGGTTGATGGCAAAACTTTAACAACGTTAGTCTAGGAGAGACAAAAGTGAGAATGGTATAAAAGATTAACAAGAAAATTGAACAGCATTAGCCTAAAAGAGACGAAAGTGAGAATTTGATCAACCAAAGAGACGAAAATCATAACTAACTCTTATTATTTAATTCATATAATCTTTAACAAATTACAAGTGTATTGTTGTTAAAGTATTACAATCATGAGTTGTGTATTGTTGTTAAGGTATTACATCCATAATTTATAATTAAATAAAGTCAATTAATATATTAATGGATTATTGATTTAGCATTCAAACTTGCATTGGATTAGTTAGCTTTTAGTTGGTGGCCCATGCACTCATCAACTACACCAAACACCCTCCATATCAACACCCTCTTATTCACCCATCTTCACCGGAATCACCATCGCCGGAGACTGCAATTCCGATGGAATCCACCATCAGAAATTCAATTCATATTTTCCTCAAACAATACAATTTCTTCACTTTAACAGCCATTTTAGGCATCCCATTCTCTACTTCAATCCTCATCTCCACTTCTCTTATTCCTGACTTCCTCTCATTCCATTCCCATCTCCGGTCGCTTTTCGACGCCGCCGGATTCCCTCCAGAATCGGAATTCTATTCCATTCTCACCCTCAAACTCTCCCAAACCATCTCTTGTTCTATTCTAGTCCTACCCTTTTCCCTCTCCTTTCTCCTCATAGCAAAAGGAATTGTAATCCATTCCCTTTGCAACCGTAAACCGCCACCTTCGCTCACCGGAATCTTGAACTCCATTCTCCAAACACAAATTTGCAACACTTTGATAATCATCTCAGCAAATGCTACATGCTTTTGGGCTCTTTTCATTGCTTTCAACACCTTACAAAACCTCCATATCCCCTCACTATTCCTCACCATAACCGGTGGAATCGCGTATTCCATCGTTGTAGCAAATGCATTGATCATATGCAATTTAGCACTAATCCAGTCTGGAATGGAATTAAATGGTGGGTTCATTTCCATTCTCAAAGCTTGTGTGCTGATCAAAGGAAGAACCGCTATCGCGCTGTCGTTATCGCTTCCTGTTAACATGGCGTTGGCCGGAATCGAATTCCTTTTCCAGTTCCGGATCATCAAGGCTTATTCCAATTCCGGGATGAATAAACTCACATCAACCATGGTGTTAGAGGGATTATTTATAGCTTATTTATACTCCATTCTCATCATAATTGATGCCATAATTGGGTGTGTGTTCTTTAAAAGCTGCAAAATTGCTTATGAACATAATATTGTTGATGATCAAGAAGCAGGCAGGATTATAGAAGATGAAGATGTTGCATTGGTAAAGTGTTTGACAAAAGATATATTTTTTTAATTATATATATATTTTTTTTTTATTTTAACTTTTTTTTTGTGTGATTGGAGATTTTTTTTTCTTGGATTGGAATCACAGGTTGAGAATGAGTTGATTAAACTCTCCTCTGGATTAAATTCATGTAGTGTGATAGTTACAAAACTGAATATAGAAGAATGTATAACTTTATTTGTATCTAATACAAAGTGTGTTATAACATGATTTATCAAATTAAGTACATATATCATAATGATAATTTACTTCTTTTTTTTAATGTTTTGTCTGTCTATCTATTGCCTATTTATTTGTTTGGTAACGAGTAGATTATGTACACACCCTTTAGAAATATGATATTATGATGTAGAAAAGAAGCACAAGTTTCTAAGCTTTATAAGTGTTGTAATGTAATATTCCAATTTTACTATTTTTGTAGAATATTCATAGATGGTATTGGACCTAAACATATCTTATAAACACCTAATTTGATATAACAACATTCAAGAAGTTTGTTTCTAAATTAGGAACACGAAAACGCAGCCTTTCAACGTTTAAGGTATATAAATGGGCGTACAATAGCAATATATTAGCCGTATGTCCAAAACATGTTTAAAAGTTTTCTACGGTATCGTACGAGAACCAAATATGCTGATTGTTGATCTATAATGTTCATTGCCCTTTTACGATGAACATGAAGCAGACCCGCTAGATACATCGGTGATGCCTAAATTTCCATTTTTCTTATACTTTAGAATATCTAATGTTAAGCAAAATGTTTCATTTTGCATATAAATTCATTTTACTCACCTCTAAGTCATTTTTTTCTTTTACGATTTTCACATGTTCAAACATTCCACTTGTTTACATCCTCTGACTTTATTATGCAACATGTATAAAAAGGTCTATACTACCATTTATGTAGAACTTAACCACACAATTCAAGTACATTTAATCTCACATTATCCCCACACAAGAAAAATGTCATTTATATATATATATATATATATATATATATATATTTGAATTTAACATCCCATATTTATTATTTATTTATTTATTACCTAAAGATATTATATCCCAAAGCAAAACCACTTGAGGATTTAGTAATTCCCAACTCATGTAAGAAACATCAAATGACTATTTCATCACGTGGCTATATATTCTACTAAAAAAATAAATATAAAAAAAACTAAGCTAGGCTATTCTACCATGTAATAATTAATTAACATGTTATCGCAACCATCAAAATGACTTTTATACCTTCCTCAACGAACTTCAGTATTAGGTCACCCTCCAAAAACCATGTTTGAGTGGTTATTGTTACGTTTATTCTATAATAATTCTTAAAAAATTAGTTCTGACTTTTATTAATTTATTTGTTACGTTTATTCTGTAATAATTCTTAAAGAATTTAGTTTTGACTTTTATTAACTTATATTACTGAAACAAAATTTGAAAGAAAAGAAATATGATAAACATGTTCTTTTTCTTTGTTTTGAACGGCATACACATGTTCTTTTTGGATGGAACCTAATCACCATATGATATTATTGATACACGTATAGATAGATAAACATTAATTTTAGGAGCATGCACTTGTACGTACGACATAAAAGATGATCAAAGATAGCAGGAAAAGGAAACATAGGCATTTACATAACCGCCTTTTGTATCACACTCAAAGCATCAAGTAAAAATGCATTATGCGATTCTCGATTTTCTTTAAGTTATTCTTGGTTCTCAAATAAACGCTCTAGATATCCTACATCCTTATTATCATATATAAATATTAAGTACATATATAAAACAAAACACTTGGCATCCGAAACACATTTCAAGCAACCATATCAGAATACCAGAAAGCACAAATAATACTTGATATTTTCCCATTCTACAATTAACAAAATGTGTCTAAATCTGAACTTTTGTTACACCAACCGTAGCCTATCTTCCCAACTTGCTATCATCTCCTGGTTCTATGTACAAGCACATTTCATGGCCAGATTCTGTTCTAAAACTCTCAGATGACCAATTTCCTCTAATAATACAAACCGAATAATCAAATATCAATGTTAGTATATATACATGGTTAATCACTATACATTAGTCCCTATGGCTGGGCCCATTATTTCAAAGGTCTACTCCCCATCTGATGTGGTCAACTCAAAATTGGATTTAAGGTCACATCAGTTTTAAATCTCCCTGTCCCGATAACGCGTGCATCTTGCTCTGTGTATGTTCCGCGGAGTTGTTTGGAATCTAGGGTTTTGTGCATGCAGCCGTGGGGTTTGCATTGACCCGTCCGACCCTTTGACCGGATCATAGGAAGAATAAATTCCATTCAACTTATTTTCGACTTTCTTTATTAAGTCGATATCTTTGCTTTTTCCATTTCAGCCTCTTTTTGCGCTTTCTTTTTTTCTAGTTCAGCCTGTTTATAGTTCTCTTCATGAGCTTTTCGAAATAGCCTCACAAAATTTAAAAGGGTCTGAGTAACTGCAAACCATAAAAAATATCCACGTGTCGTCATCCTTCGGTTATTTTTCCAACATAGATTTGTAATTAGAAAAATCAATCCCTTTATAGTTTATATGTTACCTTGTTCAAAAGGGCAACGAGCAGGATCTTCACCAAAATATAGGGCTAATGCATCAGCATTTCTACCCTGTATATAAACAAAAAATTAAAGAACCTGAAAGTTAACTTTGTGAAGGAAAAAAAGGAAGATGATATCACTATAAATGATTAAAAGGTTTGTTGATTCTTACCACCACATAATACAAATTTGTTACAGACGCCACTTCTGACTCAGCAAAGCCGATGAACTCGTTTAGGTCTAGCAGTTCAAGAATAAGAATCACTTGGCAGAATGTAAAATTGAAAATATAATATTCGGCAACGTTTATAGTCTTAAAATATAGAGTAAAATGCCATTTTCGTCCCTGGGGTCTGGTCAGTTTTGCGACTTGCTTTCCGCATCTGAATCCAAAAGGTTTGAAATCTTGCCATTTCCATCAAGCTCGTTAACTCTATCCATTTTTCTCCGTTAAGTCAGGGGTATTTTTGTCTTTTTTGTTAACTTAAAGGGCAATTCGGTCTTTTGAATACTTGTACATTATGCTAAATGCTTGTAAATAAAGTGAAAAAGACCGAATTGCCCTTTAAGTTAACAAAAACGACTAAAATACCCCTGACTTAACGGAGAAAAATGGATGGAGTTAACAAGCTGGATGAAAATGGCAAGATTTCAAACCTTTTGGATCCAGATGCAAAAAAACAAACCTTTGGACGAGAGTTGCAAAACTAGCCAACCTTCGGGGACGAAAATGGCATTTTACTCCTTAAAAATATAATGAAAATGGATTTTTTATTTCCTTTGAAAAGTTGAGAGAGATATTTACTTACCTTATGGAAAACTTCAGATACAGGTCCATCATTTGCAGATGCAACTAGTTCTTGTTTAACCTTTTCCAGTCCCTTAATGATTGCTTGCATTTCTTCTGCTAAAGACTTCAATTGTATCTGCAATTTAAGCATTTTTTGTTAATCTATTTCTTACCAACAATAAACGATGATTAAAACTTGATTAAAAAATGTGTGAATGCGAACCTTAGTTGCAGACTCGAGACTAACAAGATCCACATGAAAATCTGAAAGGGCTGGTTCTCTAGAGGCAAGAACCTGCAAAATGGCGTTACATTTATTAGAAACAAAAGATGTATGAATATTGAATAGCAATACTAATGCATAAGTGACTTGTACCCTGCAGAGATAATGCATTAAAGTCATCTTGCTGTTGGAAGCACGTGTATCAGTGAGTTTCAAAAGACTGTCCAACTTGAAACCAACTGCAGAACCTGAAAATATACGCAAAACGATTCATTTATTAATGATCTACATAGGTAAGATATATGTAGTATTCATCATTGATTTTCTTACCTCTTGCAGTTCCTTGATTTAATGTATTCCCCAAATACAGGATTCTCTTCATGATTTCCTTCAGTTTAGCGGAGTTGCGGACCTAATACCAGAAACAGAATTATATGAGATACGTAATTCGTAAACATATATATGTCAGGATTACAAAGAGTGTGAACTATTATATTGAAGTACCTCATCACATGCATTGTTCACAGTGTTCAAACTCTTCTTAAACTCTGAGAGCTGAAAGAAAAGTCAAAAAGAGATTATAATAATTATATTAATATCAATTTATCAAATAAACAGAAAACAGTAGCATTACTGTGTGATCAGAACAATCAAACTATACCATAAGATTTACCTGAGTGTTGAATTGAATTTTGAACAGAAAAACTCGTAGCTTCGATTCCACACGTGGCACCGTCATGAGCTCCAGGAAGAACTAAGAGATAATTCATTTAGAAAAAAAAAGTAAGAGGTTACATGCAAATTATTATAAAAAAATAAAGATAAAATATTCCATATTTGGCTACCAACCTGTTCACACTTGCCTAACGTCTCCTTGTCACCTGTATAATTCTGAACAGTTGCAATGCATAACTATTAATACATAAATAGGAAATCAAAATCAGAAGGTATTATATGTAAAAAAATATGTATAATACCTTGAGGAGCTCCATCTCTTCTTTAGTAGGACAGAACTTGATAAGATTCTCTATTTGATCGGCATCTAAGATTGATTCATCCATAGCTAAAGCTGCAGCCTGTAGATGCATCGCCAGATAAATATGATTTTATTCTACTCATTGGCATGCAATTAAGAGCGCAAAAACACTGCCATACATCCGATATAAATAATTAATCTAGGAGCTATGATGAAAAAATAAGAACAGCATAACATTACGAGAAAAAAAATCTACAAGCATAGATACTTTGTATTAAGAAGTAGATTGAAAAAATCTCAAGCTGTAGCCTGTAGATGCTTCAAAAAAATGGTTTCGTAAATAAAATTATATTACGAAGAAAACCAGGGAATTAAAAAATAATGATAACTTTGTGGGGTGTAGAGAATCAGATGATTAGAGTGAGAAAACCAAGAAGCCAAATACATGAAGATGTTATATTAATATATTATGTCCACGCTTACCATCATGTCGGGAAGTGCCATCTTAACCTTCGTGAGCATGATTTCCGTGTTATTGGCCCTCCTTAAATCAACCTAATAAGAAAATCGCAATAGCAAAATGGGAAGTTTAATATGTAACAGCCACAAGTAACTAATGTTGATTTTCAGTTTATATTAAAAAAAATAACTATCTATTTTCTAAAGGTGACTAGTGGTTAATAAACATCTGAATAAGTTATTCTATTCACATTAGGATATTATTTTCATAAAAGTAAGTCATCTATCAAAAAAATCATAAATATGAAATTTAATTAATTCAAAACTGCACTACCAAGTGAACTTTCTCAGCTTTTGAACCAGTAGATTTGCGGCGCCCTCCTTTAGAAGTATCTTTCTTGGGGACTATAGCGGAGAATAATGTCTCAAGTTCTGACACATCAAAATCTGGTGCACTACAATCCAATAAATTAAATACTTGGCATCAGGAAAAAGATATGACAACTATCTTAAAACTGTTAACTCTGTATTAAACATCTGCAAAACTAAGGTCCAAATGCATGTAAATCGCACGGTGTACACCCTTTAAAGCTCACCACAAGCTTTTAATGACAGTAATTTATTTTCTCAAAAGCAATATTGAGAAACATTGTTTATTGAGATGATACCTTAGAGGTTCTCCAGGTCTTTGCAATTCTTCCCACAAGCTTCCTTGCAAGGCACGAGTAACCTTGCTCCAATGCAGTGGCTTTAGATTAGATCTCCGTGCTGCTGTAGCCGTTCCAGCTGGACGCATGAGTCCTCGACCTCTAGGGGGAATAGGACCGTTGCTTGGTGGTCCAGGTGCACGAGGTCCGAGCGGGGTGGTGGAGGGCCAGCACCTAGAGGTCTTGGTGGCCCAGGCGGAGGTGGTGGCTCAGGTGCACGAGCACCAGGTTGAGGCGGAGGTGATGGTCCAGGTGCACGAGCACCAGGCGGAGGCGGTGGAGGTGGTCCAGGTGCACGAGCACCAGGTGGAGGGCAGACCTAGAGGTCTTGGTGGCCCAGGGGAGTGGTGGCTCAGGTGCACGAGCACCAGGTTGAGGCGGAGGTGATGGTCAGGTGCACGAGCACCAGGCGGAGGCGGTGGAGGTGTCGGTGACGAGCACCAGGTGGAGGCGTGGAGGTGCACGGCCTCAGGTGGTGGGAGGAGGAGGTGGTCCCGCATCAGTGGAGGTGTGGCGGTGGACCACCACCTGGTAGTGATGGAGGTGGAGGTGCTCCACGGATTGGAGGTGGCAGAGGTGGAGGTGCTCCATGGATTGGAGGTGGGGAGGTGGCGGAGGTGGAGGCGGCCCTCTGCTCATTGGAGGTGGTGGTGGGGGTAGTGGGGGTCCACGTGTCGAGGTGGCGGAGGTGAGGTGTCCTCCGCTCATTGGAGGTGGAGGTGGGGGTGGCGGACATGGGGATCCATATGTTATAGGAAGGGTTGGAGTTGCACATATTGGAGGTGGCGGAGGTGGAGGTGGAGGTGGAGGTGGAGGTGGAGGTGGTGGCGGTGGTGGTGGAGGGGCCTTGTTTGTAGCTTGTACCGGAGAGATCCTTGCAGTTGAAGGATGAGGTGATGGTAATGGAGAAAGTGGTGACGTAACCTTAGTTGACTTTTCTTCCAAATTACCAACACAAGAGTCAACAACCTGTTTCCTACTTTTACTCTCTGTTTTATTCACACCAACTTCGAGCGACTTTTTGTCTTCCTCTAACAGAGCAGCTAGCAGAGGCGATGCACTATTATATCTGGTAGGCGGATACGCCACATGTACCGAGTAAGTATATGGCCCTTTATTAGGTGGGATCCACCTAGACACCACATTTGGCTTTGCAACTCTTGCATTGGCCCCTATTTCCGGCTTACCCTTTTGCTTTCCAACACCATCCAAACCAACTTTTAAATTAACAGATTTTTTTCTAGTAAATTTCGTCCCTGCACCCTCTTCTTTCTCTTGTTTACTTTTTACCCCCTCCATCTTTATTTCCTTCACAATCCCATCTGTCTTATCATCTTCATTAGCAACCACCACCGTAAGCTTCAAACCACCATTTTGGTAGATCCTATTTTCAGGTTCTTCCTTCAAGACTATATCACCATCTTTAGGTGAAAGACCATCTTGCCCATCAACCGCATTACTAAAAATCTCTTCTACCTCAAAAAACTCTTCATGTGTAGGACTTTCGGTCCCATTCTTGTCATCAAATTCTCCTTCTGTGGTGATCATAGATGGTAGAGCATCAGCATCCGAAAAAGATACCTGATACAAATATAACGATTCATTCAACTTCTAGTGGTTGCAAAATAAGGGTATAAAAAAGAACAAAAAGGCCTACCTCTGCTTTAAAGTTCTTTGGCATCTGATCTCTAGCATCCCACATAACGTCAACTTCGTCACGACTCAAAATAAGTACACTGCTTCGCACAAACGTTGTGTGAAACATTACTCTGAATATCATTTGCTCCCTAACATGATCCAAATGCACGCATTCAAGAACCACGTCTCCTTGAACACGGTGACGGATATCAATTTTCACCAGTTCACACTCTTCCTGCAGTCACAAAGTCATAAGCTTAAATTAGGGAGTGTTTGGATTTGCGTTTCGAAACTAATTATCTCATTATTTTGACTTGCAGTCACAAACATCAGTTTTCAATGTTTGGAACTTTGGGTAAGCATGTTCTGCACCTGATTATTCAAGGGTCACACAATCGATTTCTAATAATGAGTTGAGTTTTAACCAGCTACAACTGATTATCAAAGAGTGAATTAAGATTAACTAATTACCATGACATCTAATTTCTAACCTGATAATTACGTAAATGATCAGGATTTGTGATGTTCTCAAACAACTGGTTATCTTATTATTACAACTTCAAATAGCAAAAGCGCATTCAAACACTATCTTCTACAGCCCCTTTTTTTACAGCTGAGTAACTGATTCTCATTATTTAAAACAAGACAAAACACACCCAAACACTATACTCTACAGCCCATTTTATCACAACCAAAAACTTACCAGTTGGTAGTAGTAGGCTTGTTTTTTGGTCAGTTTCAACACACACACACGAAAACGCCTCCTTAGAAAGGAAGCAATATCTCTTAACTGATTGGTAGAAAAACTTACCGGTTGATAGTAGCGGGCTTGTTTTTTGGTTTTAGAGGATGTAAACAAAAGCTTAGAGCTCCTATTGGCTGTTGTTGAAGATGAATCCTGACCGTAGATTCGGATGACAGGTCTACAACCCTTTTCACCAAACAAAGGAAGGGATTTAAGTTTGATATGATCCAAAGCCAATGGTGTGTCTGAGGGCGACCAATCAGAACCTAGATTTCTCCGGGATATGTATTGAAGATACCTCAGTTGAGACGGTTGTGGATTCAAAGGTGTTAAAAGACGAAGAAGCTCTCTAGGAGCTTGTTTATACACCATTTCAAGCGTCTTTTGTTCACCATTATATTGTTTCCTAAACAGAAGAAGAGCCGCAAGCATAAATGCAAGCACGGGCCACCCACCCCTTTCACAGTGCATTAAAAGCACGTTTTGTTGACCCGCTAATGAGAGCCAGCTTTCACTAGATTTCAAAAAGTGATGGATCATTTCCAATGGTAACATCGGACACCCTTCATACTGCCGAGGGTATTCCATTACCGTCATATCGTATTGCGATAATATGTCGATATTTGAGTCCTTCTGTCACCTTCTCTAAAGTTAAAAACCATGAAAGATGAATCAGGATAGTAGTCCTGAAGTTCAGCCACAATGCCACCCATGTAAACCTTGTACTCATCTTCTCCAAGTACTTCAGTCGAGAAGCAGCAATCAAAAACTGCAAACGGTTTTCAACAAGACCAATAACTTTAAACAGAGATCAACAAACTAACAGCAAATGCAATGAAACAAACCCTAACATGTCAAACATTTCCTACTTCGAAACAATTTATCAAGCATCATGACGTAACAGGTTCCAAACCTAGTACACCAACGTTTCGGTTTTTCTCACAGTATTGTTCCCAATATCATTGTGGAACTAGAATTTCAATAATTACCAGAAATACTTCAAGTTCAGATGATACTCTGATATTGAAGAACCGAAAATCTGATGTTAAATTTTTTACAAAGATCAACAAACTAACAGCAAAAGCAATGAAATAAACCCTAAAATGTCAAACATTTCCTATTTCTAAACAATTAATCTAGCATCAGGAGAATACACAAAGTTTCGGTTTTTCGGTTTTTCTCACATTATAATTCCAAACACCGTTGCGAAACTTGAATTCACTAACTACCAGAAACACTTCATGTTCAAGTGACACTGTAGCCAAATGCACCACCTCCTTTTATAACAAATTTAACCTAATTAAGCAAGTATCCCCCAAATTTCAAGTCTAGATATAGTCAACGCTTTGGCATACCTAAAAGAACTTAACAACAACCGTTGACATCTTAGTCAAATTTCACTAATATTCAAAGAAGAAATCACAAATTCAACCAATAAAAACTGGAGGATAATAACATACGTACCGTACAAAGTGGCAATTTGAAACTATTTTGTTTTAGTTCCAAATCTCTTCAAGTATAACCTTAACATTAGTAGATAAACACATACATACGTACCGTAAACCCTCTCGGAGATCTCAAGCAGCCGATCCGGCGGTTTCCGGTAAAAAAACCGCTTAAACAGCGCCATTAAATGGCGCTGCTACACTCCAAACCGTAAATGCCGACTGTATAAACCCTAGATCGACAATTTCTCTTTCAAATCAACGCCTAAAACTGTTGAATTGGAATCTAAACAGTTCAATTCCAAACAATTTGAATCCAAACAGTTTGAATTCGAAGTTCAATGGACGAATGTGATGAATAATGAATGAGATCGATGACGTAAGCTTCAGAGCCTGCAATAGCAAGTGAATATAGAGAAATTGAGGGAAGTTAATAGAGTAAAGGTGAAGAAGTGAGTGAGTTAGGGTTTGCAGGAAGTTATAGGTGAAGTAATGAAGATGAAAACATGATGAAAAGGCCTGTGGTGTTCTGCACATTTGATGATTTGGTTCACATGTGTGTTGAAAAAGGAGGAAGGAGGAGGTTGAACCTTTTTCGAAGAAGTGAGATGCGAATTTGTGATTAGGAGATACACGTGGAGTCTGAAGAAGAGTGTGAATGGAGATCATGAAGAGATTAAAGAGGGTGATGAAGGAAGAAGACAAAGATGACAGTTAGGGGTGTGGTTTGTCTTTTGATTTCATGTTTGGTTCCTCCTTTTTAATCATCTTTTTTATTTATATTATGTTTATTATGTTTTTGGAACCTTAGTTAGTAGTTAGTTACATCAATTTTTTAAGTAAATATTACGATTTGATTTGATGATTTTAAATCAATGTCAGAATTTGTTTACTCAGTTCAACAAATACATTAGTGTTCACTTTAAATACCCACCCGATACACTAAGCATGCAAACTTATTTGTGTTTGGTAAACGGAATGAAATGAATTATTACGAGGGAAAGAAAAAAATAGTGTTTGGTTGGTCAATTGAAGTGAATCACTCATTACATAAGGATACCATTTCTTCTAAATCATTTCATCCACCCCTATATTTTTTTTATTCATCCCCTCTTGCACCCGTCATTAACAAAACCACAACCCACCACCGTTGCCACCACCCACCGCCACCCACCACCAACGGTCACCATTGCCGCCGCCACCCACCACCATCTTCGTCGCCACCAACCACTCGCCGCCGCCGCTACCTCCCACCGTCCTTGCCACCACCGCTGACCTCTGCTGCCACCAACACACTGACGCCCCACCGCCACACGGCCCCACCGCCACCACCGCTGCCACTCATCGCAGCCGCCACCACCACCCACCACCACCACCACTCACTGCCGATTTTATTCCTTTGTTTTTTTCTTTCCTAGCAAACAACACACGGTATTAATCAATTTATTCTCACATGGTAACCAAACAAGGCATTGAATGATAATGATAAATTTCATTCCCTCATTCATTCCAATACTTTGTTCATTATTCTCCGTACATTTCATTACCCCATATAATACATAAAATTTAAGATTTTTTCTATAAAAAATATGATTTAGACTCTTTGGTTGTAACTTGTATAGAAGAGAGTTTGATGTGAATCCTGAAAAATAAGCTTTGCACCCCCATCAATTATTGATTGCTTTTGCCAATGTGATAGACCATGTGGTAGAGTCACAGTTCTTTTAGAAGAGGGTTTCAATAGAAGAGGGGTTTCAAATTTAAACATGAGAATTTAAAATTTTTAGTGTAAAGAATGTTGATCGCTTCTGAAACTTTTTTATTGTAGATTTAGTAATTGTGTTCATACGCTTTATTTTATAAAATTAATCGTGTTTTAAGTAGGTAAAAACAAGTCAAATATTTAAAAGCTTTTATTTTAAAGTTAGTTTATTGTTTTAGTTACATAGCTTTAATTTATCATATAAATTAATGAAAAAAATTTCGTTGATTACTCAAGGTTTGTTTTGCCAGAATTACCAAATTTGGGAAGGTTTTAATAAAAGATTGGTAGGTTTAGTTGAAGAGCTTTGCTTTGAAGATAAACAAATATTTATCCATTTTTAAGAGGGAAACACAAAAGGTGATATTTTGTCATGATGGGCCATCTTGCAATGAAGTTTCACATTATGGACCACTTGTTTTAGCTTCTTTTTACGTTTTAATTTATTTGTGTTTTGGTATCACAATTTTCTTTTATCTTATTATAGTCTAAGAGTTAAAAATATATTGTGTAATAATAATAAAAATAATAATAACTAATTACTTAATGATCCTACGTTAGCACACGTATTTTAAATATGTTTAAAACCAAAAAAATATCATGAAGATAACTAAGATGATTAATGTAATATTTGTTATAAACATAATTTTGTATTAACATGTGAGAATGTGCATTTAATAGCTAGTTAAATTTAGACATGTCGTACACACAACAAATCTAAAAATAAATATCTAGTTAGAGCTTCTTGAGGAATAAAATAAACGACCAATCATTCACATTCGAAAAGATACAATATTACTTTTTTAATCGATGATTACTTATAATTTATACATTAATATTTAAATAGTAATAATAATACATATGTTTAAAATTGATGATACATTTAATATTTGACAATTACTTAGATATTTTATGTTTTTTTTCTATTTTGATGTTGACATATATTTTAATCTTCGATTTAGACATATTATAAACACATAATTATTTTTTGCTTAAATAATATATGCGTACTACTCATAATTAAGTGAAAATTGAAATGTTGTAACTTTTCTAAAATCACATAAATTGAAACTTTTGAATAAGGTTAAATTTAATGATAAACTTTATCATGGCATGCTGGCCTTTTCTAGACCAACAATGCTAACTTTATCATGCATCTTACAATAAAACTTGTACTCTATGAAAAAGGGGCGAACATAAGTCCAAATGAGACACCATACTCAACTTTTGACTTCACAATAAAAAGAAAAAAAAGTCTTCTAAATAACATGTTACATTACATGTTTGTTCTTTTCTTAACACCCTCTTAAAATATTTTTTTAATATATATATATTTTCATTCAAACTCATTTACAACCCACAGTGATGCAATATCCGCCAACGTCGTATAATAATCTGTTTTAGGCCATATCTTACATTGTTATCTCTTTGAAAATATCATTTAAGTGTCACATGGTATGATTGTTGTATGCATTTCCTATAATATTTTTTTTGGCACATAAATATAATTCATATATAAGCCAGAAAACTTGTCAAGTTACATCAAAACAGAAGGTAGCCGGGCAACAAGCTGCGCCGCCAATCCTTTCTGAATTGCATATCACAAATGTGTTGGGTGCAAAGAGATAGACAATTGGGTGAATTGGACCCCATTACACGATTAGTATTGGTGGATCTTGGATTACACATGCCCAACCAACTTTTGCTTCCATCCCGGCTGTTTGGATATATATATAGTCTACCACCTTCTGTCCCTACTTTATTTTTAAATAGAAATAAATCTATTATACGATATAGATTTTTGAAGTATGTGACAATCAACTTTTATAAGAATAGGAAGTTTCCTCCACATACAATGAGTGTTCATATTCTTATCTAAATTCTCCAATGGATTGGTCAGGTTAGTACAATTAACAGTCATAATGAGTTCAGGCTGAAATAGATCGTTTTGAAGGGTATTGGGAAATCATATTTTGAAATGATGGTTACGATGTGTTTCTTTCTTAATCTTGTTGGAAATTAGGTGAAAATGGGTATTTTCAATTAATGGAAAAATGGGTTTTTACTAGCTGTATCTAAAGCGGTGATAACACGAATTAGAAATCACTACTCAAAATTATGTATTTGAAATACAAAAATTGAAATAAAATAGGTGTAAACGTGTCCCCACATCTTTAGTAGGAGCTATCATAGTTGTGGATACACAACACAACCTCTGATACAGTAAAACTCATGATAAATATACGAAAAAATATTTCTAGCAATCTAAGGATTGTTTTTGTTTGTTTAAGATATGAATCCAGATGCTAGAGTCATTCCCGACAATACACATTAATGCGAGTGTTGTAACTGTGGAACAAATATACAAGTGGAGACATGTCTGATGCCATTTAAAACGAGAGAAATGTTTGGTTCTCATTGATAAATGACATAATTAAGTTTACAAGAATTGTTTATATAAAAAGAGAAACACACTAGCTAACTATTGCACCAAGAAACTTTTGTACAAGTGAAACATTCGTATAACAGCACACAATTTGTTTTAAAGATCCTGTTAAACACGAATTACCACGGTGTCAGCCCAGTGGCCGCCTCATCATTCCAAACGGGAGGACGCGGGTTCGAGTCAGCTCGCCAATAATCCTGTTGGGTAGTAACGCCAGACACTATGGGCTACTAGCTTGGGGAGGGAGAACCCTCCGCGGTCAGGGTACCGTGCATTTACCTTTTTTTTTTCACGAATTCAACACTAGTTTTTTATTTATTCTGTTTGTTTATTCCAATAGTAATAATGTTTTATCTTTTGTTTTCTTCATTCGTGTTGAAGTTTATTTTAAATGTTTTATATTATTTTACGAATGAGGTTCTTATAAATCTTTCCAAATTTTAGAGGAAAGTTTTAGAGAAAAACACTCGAAAGCACAAATAAAGTTGCATTCCTACGAGTTTCCTATCAAATCTCTCGCGTTCCATCCAAAAAGTTGAATCGTAAACCCAACGGATAGTGATTTTGGTACCATAAATCATGAACCATATCTTTCAAAGGTAGGGGTTAGCACCAACACTTGTCCTCATCCTAGCTATTCTTTTGTCTTTGAAGGTTTCTCTTAGCAAGGGTGTTAAGGTTCAAACAAATGCACATTGTGGCTCGTGAGTTTTGCTTATTTTTTCCCCATGGCTTTAGGTTGGGGTTCAACCAAGGCAAACAAATCAACGAAGTTGCTTACAAGAAATTGCTTATAAGAGCTCATTCCATTCATGGGTAATGGTTCTATTCATTCTATAAAAAAAAATTTCTTTCCTCACATTTTGCCGAGATAATCAATCATTAATGTACCAAATATTTTGTCAAAAGACACAAAAAGAAAACATGGATTGCCATTGATTATGATTTATGAAGTTAAGAAAAATAGCCTATCTATCATTATTGTAACGGCTGAGACGAAAGACTTTAAAAGTGATCCATGATGGCCATATTATGCAAAACCCGGTGCAACATCTTTAATGCCTTAAAATAAAATTCAAGTTCAAACCCTATTTTATGAAAAAAAGATAATGTGGTGAATCTTGGCTCACACAAACAAACGGAAATAATTTCCGCTAGTCACTTATTTATTAGGTATAATTTGGCTTACAGAAAAACAAGCGGGAAAATTTTTAAACGGTTACAAGGATATTAGGCTCACGGAGCTGTGACACGTAGACTGACCCGTTACTTATTTATTAGGTATAACTTAGTGTCAAATATGAGTAAAATTTATATTATTCTGATTATAATATAACAATCTAAATATATCTATTTGTATTAAATTTAAACTTAGGACCCCTTTCAACTGACTTGGATTCTCAATTTTGACTACTTTGATTTAATTTCTAACTGTTTGACCCACTACAGATAAGCATAACCTAAATCGACTATTCATAAGAAAATAGGTTGATGTTGCCACATCAACAATAAATATATAAACGAATGCAAATAGTTAAAATAAGTCATGATATAAATCAAAATGAGAACAAAAGAAAATAATAACTTGGATAGTTTCGGCTATAATGATATGACAACAAATACCATGGGATTCAACAAATCATAACAAATATAAGATTAAGATCTTTGAATATGCAAATATATGATTGAATGCTTTTTATTGGGTCCTAAATAGTTAAGAAAGTCGTTTTTCAATTTGTAGAATTAAAAATAATGATTAAACGATTTAATTGATAAAAAAAATTGAATTGGGAAAAAATTGTAGATAAAAATTGAAACGATTAACTAATCAAGTTTTTTTTTTCAAATACTAGAGTTGATTAATATGTAAAAATGGTCTAATGATATAACAACTATTCATGAAATATTTTTTTCTTTTAAAAAATAATAATTAACGTCAAAGAGTATAACTACCTATAATTGGTTTCATATTAACTTCATTTAGTTAATGATATCATGCCTATCCATATTAAATTAATATTGCCGTATCTAAAGTATATATAATTTTAGTTTTATATATTATTATATAACAGAAAAGTGAAATTGGAAAATTACAATTAACATGAGAGAGACAAAAAATTAAGGGTCATGAGGCATAAGAAACGACATGTGTCCTCAAACATTATAATTTATAGATTTAAATATATATATATATATATAGTGTGTGTGTGATATGTATCTATGTATATTTCTCAATTATCCCATGTAACAGGGTGTTAGAGACTAAGGAAATGACATATTAACTTATTGAAGCCAATAAATCATTTGACAAATGCTCAAATCTTGGGTTTTGAAAAATTATTTATTGAATTATTGGCTTTTTCAAAAAGCGAATAAGTCAATAAGTAATTTTCAAACTCAATCCCAAACACCCTTAAATCTATTATTAGCAATGTTTCTCAATAATGTTAGATCATTTTCTTCTTAGGACTCATTATTATTTTCTTTAATCATGTAAATATTTGAAGTAATTCTAGTTCATCTACTTCTACCATGTGGGTAAGAAATAAATGTATTTTATACAAAGGGTTCAATTTTTTTCTTAGTTGGAGTTATGTGTATGAGTTTATATGGTTCTAATCAACTAACATTAAATTTTGAAACATCAGTTGTATCATTTTACTTTAGAATAATTATTCTATATGAGAGTTTTTTTTAGTATTTATGGACTCGCTACTGATTCCACCCCAGCATGCATCGTTATCAAATACCCACACGAGGCAACTTAAACTATAGTTATGCTTCTAGCCGAAATTCTATTAAAAATAAGAGCTTATGGATTGCATTGGATTCAAATTGAACTATTATCACACATGCATTCTATATCCTCAACTTAGAAAACAATAGTAGACATAATACAAATAATCTATTTAACTTTAACATCTCCTGATGTTGTATGAGTTTCATACTTATAAGAATTGTTTTGATAACCGATACGAGAGTCAATGGAGATATTTTACAAATACTCTCTCATTTTCAGCATGACATGTAAAAAATAAATACTTTAAATAAATAATCATAAATATAATTGATGTGTCTGAAAGACAACATAATTTTTAATGTTTACCCCCACCCAAATTTTAGTGCATGTTTAGTGTAATTTCACCTTTGAATTGGTTAAAAGTTTTTCCAGTGGTTTTTGTAGGTTCCTAAGGTAAAAAAGATGGATTTTCAGGTCAAAATACAAGCTTAATTGAAGAATCAGAAAGTTGTTGGACTGAGCCTAGTATGAGTCGTACGGATGGGTAGAGTGCGAGTTGTATTGTTTGGAGTTGGGTTGCACCGTCTTTAGAAGTTAAAACCTTAATGGGCCCATAATGACTGTCGAACGGGTCATGCAAAAACCTAATTAACCTAGGTAGCTAGAGTAAGCAGGGTATCGAATCCAGAGGAGTTTGGTGGAAAGCGCTATGAATTAAGTACTGATTAACTACTTACTAAAATATAAACTTGATTGTTTGAGAGTTTGATTAACTAATGAATTACGAAAAAACGGAGTTGTAAACAGTTGGAGAAACAATGATTCTCCAGATTTTAGATCCATAGCCAACCTCAGTTACGTGTTTGATTGTTTACAATCACATAGACATAATTGTATAATCTGATTAATCGATTGTGGTTACCCAAAGACTACTTACTTCGATGTAAACAACGGAAGGTAATCATATGAATTATCAATTACAATTACTAATCCTAACTCTTATCAAATGTATCCCAATTACTAGAAATCTCGGGAATTGAATGAATTCGAATGAAGAATTAAAGCAAAAACAACCGTTTACAATCAATCGAATCAAATCAACTGGTAAAAAGCATCGAATGCTTAGATTACCAGATTATAACAAAAGTTCAAACACATAACATTGATTCACTTACAAGAATCCTCCACCCGGAGGAAACCATAAAGATATTAGCCGCTCATCTCGGTCACATGATCTTCAAAGGCTTGAGAAACGGTTGAATTCATAATCACACTCTTCGATTCGGTGGAAAAGATGATGGTTTTTCAGTGAAAAGCTCCCAACTGATGTTCCTTGATGCTAATCTCCATCCAAAACAAGTGTGTGCTTCATTAGGGTATCAAAATACATTTTATACCCTCCAAAACATGATTCTGCATGCTGCCACTTTATATCCGCCGTAACCTATGGTCCAATGGCCATAAGTTACGGCCACGATTTGCTGTTTCATTGTGTCTCTTTACACCGTAAGCTATGGTCCAAACCCGTAACCTACGATCGATACTTTCTGGTTGTTTTCTAGCCATCCTAACTGGACCGTAGGTTACGCTTGAACAGCCGTAGCCTACATCGCGCATATACACTCCATAGTTGGCTACAATGTCAACTTTCCATTAATTACCCACAAGCCCCTCAACTTCATTCCTTTGTGTGTCTTTTGCATCCGAACAATCTTTTATACCTGAACAAGTCCCGAACGATGTGATATATCTTGCTCATCATCCTTGCTCGTTCCCTTTCACCTCCAACTTTACCGATTCAGACGGTTAACCTGTAAAACCACAGGAACTCGTAGTTATCACATTCGAAATATATAACCGCCTAAAATGCACCAAAACACGTAATTTAAACACTTTAACACCTGGATTTCACACTCTCCATCAGCCCAACTATTGATGTGGAAGAGTACGGGTCGTACCCAGTTAGAGCGTATGGGTGTACCCGACCTGGAACCTTTGTGCACCCCATAAATAGAATAAGACGTCCAAGAAACCATAAGTTGTGAAGTTAGAATGCTGAAAGAGCGAAAAAAATGATTGTTGAAAGTTTTCAATCAATCTAGAAGATCCAAGGAAGAAAGAACGTGAAGATCTAGCATACAGGAAATCAATCCATTGATTGTTACTTAGTTAGAAACTTTATAATTATTGTTTTCCTTAATCTTTATCATGTATTCGATGAAATCTTGTGTTTTAGGTATGTGTATGGCTAGCTAACCGCCCTATAGCTAGTTAGGTAGGATGAATCTTAGTACTTTGTGAAGTTAAATGATTTTGTTTATGAAAGTGTGCTTTTAGATAGGTGTTTATAATTGAATTTCTGATGTGTTAATCTTATGTTGAGTATGGTCTTTGAATGAGTTTATGTAGCTAAACAATAAGAGTATCACACCCAACGGATGATGGAAACATCGGAGTGAGACGAAAACATGATTGTTTGACACATCATAACTTGCTATTTGTGACAATAATTAAGAAATTCAAATTTCATTGATACTAAAATGGAAATATATCGTTTTGAAAGGAAAGTACAACAAGTTGCAAATAACGTAACAACATGAGACAAATACATAAGTTTAAAAATCTTGGTGTGTTTCCAATCCACCCTAAGCACGTTCTTCATTCAGTATCAACTAGTTTCCTGCAACATGTATTAAAATAAAATCAACAAAAGTTGGCGAGTACACAAGTTTGAATACATAGCATAATAGTGTCCAAAAATTGTCTTATATCCAACATGGTAAATTGCATGCATTGTTTATTATCATACCAACATGTGTTAACCATATCAAACCAAAATATACGCAATCGTGCACCCTTATTGCCGAAAAGACAAGGTCGTAATTATTTTACTTAATAATACCACAAGAATACGGGCGATGCGTTAATCCTATAGCGCTATAATTGTTAAGGGTGGCTAGCAAAGTTAATGAGCATATTGAACACAAGTTTGAACATAGCATGTAATAACAAGAATATAACAAGTATCATGTGTTTAACGGATATAGTGTTTATGTGAATAAGTTTAATCGTAATATGTAATTTGTAATAATGTGTACATGTTTAACCCAAAGTGTGTAAAACGGAAAATGGGATCGAGTATACTCACGGTTTGCGTTGTAATTTCCATGAACATAAGTTGATGCGTTTAAGTGATTAGAGGACCGCCGACTTATCGTACAAGGATGAATGAGGCGTATGAGTTCGATGGAGCTTGGATTTGAAATGCAAAATGCAAGATGTTTATCCAATATCAAAATACATAAAACCTATCTTTGACAACCCGAATTTGAACCATAGTGTATTGTTCTTCATAGGCATAAGTTTGCCTATTGGAAGTCCAAATTACAAGAAGTTTAATCAAGGTAATTTAACCATATTCCTCATGACATCAAACCATGGATTGGATAGTGTCTTAGGTTTGGTTAATTTGTTGTTATATATATACATATATATTTATATAGTTTGTTAGTAGTCCAAGTGTTAGTTCTAGTCAAGTATGATCATGCATGGGTTGGATAAATCCATTAACCCGAATGTTCACCAATACACAAATCATCACCAGAATGATTCAGATGGTCATGGAACATAAGAACATAAAATTGCTATATCTAAACAACCAAGTGAGCTAGCTAGACGCGTGCATTGCGAACATGGAAAGTGTTTGAGGACGTGATGTAGTCTTGTCACTTTGTTGGAAATTGTTTTGATATGTGGTAGTATGAAGATAATCTAACTAAGAAAGTGAGGTAGTGGAAACATAGTTGGATAGCCAAGGCTTCCATTGTTCACACTTTACCAAAACACAAGTCTTACAATATTAAAGATTGAAGACTTGGATTGGTCTTAACACTTTGTAGGTTGCTTGAACCTTTTTGGGTAGTAGCTAAGTGAGGTTTTTAGGACTTTAATCCTTTGTAAATCAACCATACTCAAGCCCTACAACCATGAGTTTGATTGGGAGCAAGGTTGGTGCAAGAATTCCACAAGATGAAACAAGAAAACAAACACATTGTAAAAGTTTTGTGAAAACAAAATTTGTAACTTACTTTGGACATCAAATATGGAGTTGTACCACTATGTTACACCTTGATTAACATTGGGTAACAATCCTTGATGTTATCCAAATGGTTTGAAGCAAGAATGACATGAAAAAAAAGGAAGAAATGTGTTCAAACTCACTGACTTGAACACAAGCACAATCTGCCAAGAACTTGAAGAAATGAAGATAATTTGATGCTTTGAGAGTGTTTGGAAAGTGTTTAGAAGTGTATGGATGCACCAATTTATGATGGGTTTGATTAGGGGTTAGTGTTAAAGGAGCTAGGAAATGATTGGGGAGAAAATAGGTGGGATTACAGACCAACCTGCGAGTTAGCAGCAGCCTGCTGCAGATCGACCCTTGTTGCACATCGCGGGGGAGGTTTGGGCTCCTCCCGCGTGGCACGGGGGTGTGTATTTTAGAATATTCATTTTAGGCCCTTGCACTTTGTAATTATGTTCTTTTATGCGGTAAACTTGCATTTTAGCCCGTTTTTAGGTAATCAAAGTGTATCAAAGTATTATGTGAGTGTAATGCATGTATGATTGATATGTCCAAGTATTTCGCATCTCGGTTTTGCGTATAAACATGTATTCAAGATTGTTACATAAAACACAAGTTGGTGACACGTATATGTATAAAAATGAATTTCCATTATGATCAAAGCCTCAAGATTGGTAATGAAATATGAATACGACACGATTACAAGTTTCTAAAAATAGATGTAGGAATACATCTTTCTAAATAAGGAAAGTACGGTTTTGCGAAATGTTACAAAAAGATGCTCTAAATCACAAGGGATAGGTAAATTACTTAATTACTTAAATCGGATAGTTAGGTGTGTCTATAGTTCGAGTATTCGGGGTTATGTTGTAAATCTGAGAGATTAATGACTTTCTCACACTTCACACCTCATTGATAGTATCTACTATAATGAGTTTTTCATAAATCCACAATCAAAAGACTTTTGCAAAAGTATTAAGAGGATGTTGGTCCGAATTGGTTATTCTTTTCTTTGATTTCTAAAACTTATTTTTAGCACTTTGTTTTTCTCATCATTTCATAATACAAAGTCACATAGGTTAGATATTATTCACAGGGTTAAAGTTAATAGATTTTGTGTCATAGAATTGATACTCAGTAACTTACTGAACTGTACTATATTCTGATAGGTAGTTATTTATTTATTTTTACCATAAAACTCATCTATGTTTTGTTGTTTCAATTTATTTGTTACCTTAAAAGCATGTTAATAAAAAAACTAATATATTTTTAATGTATCTTAGAGTTTCATACAATTTTATTTCAAACCTCTATCATTGGTAGTGTAACATCCATCGAAAAACGGGTTTTTTCCAAACCCGCTTCGTTTATTAATCAATTATCCAGTTATAATTTTTCGTTGCACATTTATTGCTCAAATTAATTTTAAACGATACATAATTAATAAATATATTAGAATAAAAAAAACTATAATTGATAATTAATAATAAATAGTGAATAAAAAAATAAAATGAGGCTGCCGGGTTTCGAACCCGGGTCGCTCATAAGATCAATCACACAACACACCGCTCCGCCACTTACCTTCTTTGTGAATATTATGAAACAAATAATACTTAAATTAAAACTCGAAATCAAAATCCCGAAATCAGCGCGCCCAATCCGCAGTCGCCGGAAAGACCGACGATTTCGCAAATCACGACCGTTTTTCTTTGACTAAAACGCGTGAACTAACTTCGACATCGGTTATAACCGATGTCTAACCCCCAATTCCAGTCGTAACCGCCGGAAAAGTTTTGACCGCGAATCAAGACCAAATTCGGACCCAATACATGCTGTTTCTTCCCTATAAATACCCACCCAAACCTCTGGTAACCTTTTCGCTCAAAATCGCACAAACTCTCGAAGCTTTAGCACTCGCCGGAGATATTCTGCATTCGCCGGACTTTTCACCGGAAAACCGAGACTTACTTCAAATCGGTAAAATTCTCGACTCTTTTGTTTGCAATCCATTATTAGGCAAGCAATAACATAAATCTTTCAATCAGAACCTTTCTCAGACAACGTCGCTGGGAATTCCTGCACTCACCGGAAAATCGCTGAAAATTCCGAAGTCTCGCTGTGAATCGGTACAATCATCTAAACCCCCTGATATCCCTTGTTTACTACCTTAATTGCACAACTCATTGATCAAAACTGTTAATTGATTCACTCAGACGGAATTCACCAATCAGAGCCGACGCCTCTTGCCGGAAATCTGAGAAAAAGCATTCTGTTCGGTACAACATCCTTAAATCCTTTTCTGTTTAAATTATTTTCGTTATCAGTAATAATCAATCAACTAATTCAATAAGAATGATTGATTAAACAGTCGGGTTGATTCTCTGGTTTCATAAAACGAAGAAGATGAACAGCGAGTCGTTTATAAATATAATTAAAATCAGTAATTTAAATAGGTTAGACACACAGTCCAGCGGTGGACTGTGTGCATTTTACATACATGATACCGGGTTCGAGTCTGTTTGTGTTCCGATCCACTGAAACTAAATCCATTGTTTTTAGAACAAGTCATATCGCTTCACAGAAAGTGTTTAAATAAAATAAAGATCAAGAAAACTAACAGGTTAGACACACAGCCCAACTGGTTGGGCTGTGTGCGCACGAACCGTAGGTCCCGAGTTCGAATCCTACTTCTGTAACCGGTTCTGGCAATTATCAAAGCTTTTTAAATAGAAACAGAAATGAATTAATCTAATTTGTATATATATATAATTAAAAACGAGATTATTTCGGGTTAGACACGTAGCTCAGTTGGTAGAGCTACGTGCACGTATACGGGAGGTCACGAGTTCGAACCTCACCCAGCGCATAGAATAAACACAGTTCGACCGGTCAACGGTCAACATGGTCAAAAGTCAACATTTTTTTATTTCTTTTTTAAATTTATTTAATCAGAAAATTATTTAAAAATACTTAAAAATAATATTTTTAAAGTTAGAAAATGTCCTTAAACTCACAAAAATAAATCTAAAAATCCTATTAAAGTTATGAATTAAAATATTAATCTCAAATAAAATCCATTTATTTACCGAACCATTTCGTTATTATTCTAGGTTAGTTCTTATCGTCGATCAAATCCTAAAATTCGTGTGCATTCATCGTCATCCAAGAAACGCACCCATTGTGAGTGAATCCTTACAAATTCTTCCTTTTTATTCATGTTTTGGGGTGTATCATGTGTCGCTTTAATTATTTCATTTATTCAAACGTGCTATTACCATTATATGACCTAAACTCGAGATGTAAATATTGTTTGTTGTGATGTGTGTTTACATTTTGTCAAGTTGCGTGCAAATCATTCATTAGGCCCATCAGTTTCTCTTTGGAGACGGGTTGAGCATCAGGAGCCTCATTGTTCATCATTTGGTGTGTGCTTGTGCATTAATTGAGATTATGTGATTATGTTGTTGTTGTGATACGTGTTTACATTCTTGTCAAGTTGTGTGCAAATCATGCATTAGGCCCATCAGTTCCTCGTGGGAGACGAGTTGAGCATCAGGTGCCTCATTCGATCGGCTCCGTTTGATTGAGCCTTGATCTCATTATTCATCATTTGGTGTGTGCTTGTGCATTTATTGATATTATGTGTTTTGTGATTAAATTTACATTTACGTTTATTCATATTTAGTTATGCACAATTTTATTCAAATAACCAACATAACTAATCCTTTAAAATGATTAATTAAGATTCACTCACCAACTTTTTGTTGACCCAAAACCCTATTTTTACACATGATACAGGTGGACCGGTTGAAGCAAGGAACACATAGGAATTTGCCTTAGAAGAAAAATAATGAAGTCATGAAATATGTATTTGAACATGTCACACCCCGACCCGCAGCGGAAAAGGTGATCGGGGCATGATTGGGTTATCATCAAAGCTCATGATATTTATTATGCGTTTCATATTCATTAATACAATTTAATGGAAATTTACAATAAATATTACAACATGTTCTAACTATCAATCTAAGCTTCTTTATTCTCTTCTAAGGCATTTCCTATGTTTTCTTTGCTTCAACCTGTTCACCTGTATCATGTGTAAAAAGGTTTTGGATCAACATAAAGTTGGCGAGTGAATCCTATGGAAAAACATTTGAACAAGTTTATTAAATTGATTATGAAATATGTGCACAACCACTCATGAGTAAAAATAGATGTAAACTTATTCAACAATCATAAGATATTAAATAAAGCACACATGAACAATAATGGAACATTTAGAGGCACGCGTTGCTCAACTCGTATCTCACGAGGAACTGATAGGCTTAATGAATGAATTTCATAATATTTGATAAAATGAAATAAGTAATCACAACAATATAAACAATCTAAGTTTAGGTCACGATATGGTATGGCACAATTTAAATAAACGAGTTAATTATTTGAGACACATGACACACCCCAAAACGTGTAATTAAAAGGGGGAGTTGTAAGATTCACTCACAGTGGGTGCGTTCGGTTGATGATGTTGAATGCACGCGAAGTGGTTTTAACCACGAGTGAAATTAACCTAGATAAATATCATTATGGTTCGGTAGGTAAGCGAATTTTATTAATCTATTTTAGTAGGATTGTTGGGTGTATTTTTGTGAGTTTAAGGCTATTTTCTAACCTTAAAAATGTTATTTTTAAGTATATTTAATTGATTTTTAATTAAAATAAATAAATAAAAATAATAAAAAATTTTGATTTTTTTGCTACAGTTGACCGTTGACCTTGACCGTTGACCGTTGACTTTGACTGGTTCGAATCGAAAAATTGTGCGCTGAGTGAGGCTCGAAACCGAGACCTCCCGTACGCGTGCACGCAGCTCTACCAACTGAGCTACGTGTCTAACCCGTCATATATCTGTTTTTAATTATATTTATATATTAATTAAGTTAAACAGAAATTCCTTTTATTTTAAAAACGATTTAATTCAATCGGACCGGTGCGCTCCACAGGTCTCGAACCCAGGACCTGTGGCTTGCATAACACACAGTCCACCGCTGGACTGTGTGTTTGACATGTTAACTAATCTGATTTTTATTTTACTTAAATACAAATTAAGTATTTTCATTTATGCCGTATTTAAAAAGTTTGAATAATGGTCCGAATCGATGCAGTAGACCGGACTCGAACTCGTGTCCTGTGATTAAACATACACACATGTGTCTAACTTGGTTATTATTCCGGTTATTAATATACTTAACATATACCTGTGTGACTCCGGTTCGGTTTAACAAAAAAATCATTTTTATTAAGGCAGCGTGTGTGGAACAGGATTCGAACTCGAGACCTTTCTGTGTTTAATGTGCACACAGTCCACCGTTGGACTGTGTGTCTAACCCGAGTAATATCTTGATTTTAATTATACTTATACGTTTACCGCACTTCATCTTCTTCGTCAGATTTTAACCAGAATCGGAAAATCCGACTGGTTAAAAGTTTTAATCGGTTTCTTTAGTGTTTGATGATTAAATACATATGAGATATAAGTAAAAAGAAAGGAAATTAGGCGTGAGGTATACCGACTAGCTTTCCTCTGTTTTCCGGCAGAACTCCGGCGACAGCAATAGGCTCCGGCGTCGGGTTTCTTGCAGCAGAGAGTCTTCAGAAAGCTTACAAAGTATGTGGGTGACTTCGGTATAAGTTCAGAGGGTTTAGTAAGGCTCAGAAATGAGGAAACCGGTTTTCCGACGACGAACAGAATAATTCCGGCGAGTGAGTTTTCGCCGAGAAAAGGTGCGGTTTTGAGCGAAAAGGTTTGCAGAGGTTCGAGGGGGTATTTATAGGGCAAGTCGTCGATGTATTTGGTCCGATTTCCGACTTGATTCGTTGGTTTGAATTTCTCCGGCGGTTATAACTTTGGTCGCGGACTCAGACGTCGGTTATAACCGATGTAGCGTTTATGTTTTACGTTATAACTGAAAGAAACGTTAAGTTTCGCGAGATTACCGGGATTTCCGACGACTGAACTTTTGGGCGCCGGTTTTGAATTCGGAAAGACACTTTATGAATTAAATGGTCTTAATAATTAACAAGTAGCATTTGTGGCGCAGTGGTTTAGTGCGCGTGTGTTAAGACTTGCTGACCGGTACTGACTCGGCGACTGACCCGGGTTCGAAACCCGGCAGGGACATTTTATTTTTATTTTGCGATTTTCAACAGTTTTTCAAAAACAACTTATATATTCCAATATAATAATTGGTTATGTATCGTTTAAAATTATTTTGGGCATTTAATTCGCAACGAAAATTTTAACTGACTGTTCGGTTGATAAACGAAGCGGGTTTGGTAAATCCGTTTTTTACGGATGTTACAGTATCCCCTGCTTTTTAGAAATTTCGTCCCGAAATTTAAATAGTGATATATTTGACTAAAAGAATGATGGTGTTTAGTTTTGACAGTTACATACTTAGAAAAAGTAAGAGTTTAAGTTTTTGTTTGAGGCGGTAACGTTCCTTGTAAGGGTTAAGTACCCTATTACAGGAATCGCTTTTTGTTGCCTACTGTAAAAGAATTGATAAACAAAATTTTCGCTAACTATGATGTCATGCATAAGAGTTTGGATATGTTTGGAAGGGTATGGTTATATCCTAAGGCAAAACTTCCAATACTACAACCTACATGGAACATAAATAAACACAGCAGCTAATATTTGAACATAAATAAACACAACAGCTAATATTTGAACATAAATAAACACAACAGCTAATATTTGAATCCACATTCTGATAGCATATATGTTTGAATGGTGGAAGTTCCTCTCTCGGTTGTTATGATGGAGAGGTTAGTTTATGTAGAAATGAAACACAAATCCAATTTCTCTAAATAGCAAGATGATATATAAATGTAACACAATTTCAACCAAGGCAATACTATATCCTACATGGAACTTCTCATAACCGTCTGATAATGCCTCTGATCCTTTGGCAAGAATACTTATATATAGGAAGTACCAGCGGCGTATCCACCATATTCTTGCCAAATTTTCATTGGTTTTATCCACAAATTATGATTAGTTACCAAGAAACTAATAAATCCTACATAGAACTTCTCATAACCGTCTGACAATGCCTCTGATCCTTTGACAAGAATACTTATATATAGGAAGTACCAGCGACGTATCCACCATATTCTTGTCAAATTTTCATTGGTTTTATCAGTGAATTATGATTAGTCCTATATAACTCTACAACCAATACAACAAACATAAAATACTGAAATGAAAAATATCTGTGCGATCAAGGCTCAATCAAACGGAGCCGATCGTATTGTATGTACTGAAAATGAAATTGTCTGTGTGCTCAAGGCTCAATCAAACGGAGCCGAGCGTATTGCATGTACTGAAAATGAATAACTTAATCTAAACAACTATCACACAAACATCCTATGCATGGAACCTCTCATAACCGCCTGATAATGTCTCCGATCATTTGACAAGAATACTTATATATAGGAAGTACCAGCGGCGTATCCACCATATTCTTGCCAAATTTTCATTGACTTTATCCGCAAGTTATGATTAGTGCTATGCGACTCTACAACAAACACAACAACCATAAGATACTGATAATGAAATTGTCTGTGCGCTCAAGGCTCAATCAAACGGAGCCGAACGTATTGCATGTACTGAAAATGAAATTGTCTGTGCGCTCAAGGCTCAATCAAACGGAGCCGAGCTTATTGCATGTAATGAAAATGTAAAATGAACTGATCGATCAAGGCTCAATCAAACGGAGCCGATCGTTGCGGGCACGCCAAGTTCAACCGCATAATAAAATGGGGAACAAGCTCAAAACCTCATAAAGGGGGAGCTGCGGCCTCGGCAAATGCATATACTGAAAACAATAAACAATAATTACTCTAATAGTCTACACATGGAACCTCTCATAACCGCCAGATAATGCTTCTGATCCTTTGACAAGAATACTTATATATAGGAAGTACCAGAGGCGTATCCACCGTATTCTTGTCAAAGTTTCATTGGCTTTATCCTTAAGTTATGATTGGTTTGATGTGATAAAGAAAAACATAAAACTAAACGATAGGAGTTGAATCTGGATCTTCGGTGAAAAGGACTAGTTGAGTATCTTCGCTTGGGCCGTCATTATCTTCGACAGGATTGGCGTTGATATTGAAGACTCTTCCTCTTGCTGGTGGCCTAGCGGTTGGGTTTTCTTGGTTTACTTGGTTAACTGGGTTTGATTGGGCTTGAGTGTTGATGACGTTAACCAATTGAGGGCATGTGTTTCTAAAGTGTGTAGGGTCGCCACAATTGAAACAAGCTCGAACATATGGGAACATGGGGTATTGGGGTTGATGATAGGTTTGGTTCATGGTTTGAGTAGGGGAAGAGGTTTGGTTTTGAAAGGTGCGACAAACCTTGCTCAAATGACCATAGCGTCCACAAGTTGCACATAGTCGACAAGGTAAGGTAAGGGGATGGTGATAAAAACAGTTGTTGCATTGAGGGTGAGGTCCAAGATATGGTTTCTTATTTGGGTAGGTTGAGTTGGGTGCCACTTGGGTGATTGGGATAGCTTGGATGGGTATGGCGTGTGAAATTGGTTGATTACGTTGGGTAGCAGCGAAAAGGTGCACGTCTCTTTTTCTATTAAAAGTGGGTTGAGAAGGGGATTCGGTTTGGGTGGAGTCGGAGGTTTCAGTCGATTCTTTGTCCTTCTTCTTCTCCTCCTTGAAGTCTTTGTTTCGGATTCGGTTCTCGGTGAGCTCTGTTGCTAACTCCATTGCTGCTTCCAAAGTTGCAGGCGAGATACTTATTACAGGGTCTTGAATCTTTGACGGAAGACCACGAATGTAGTGCTCGATCAAACGGTAGAGGGGAGTGAACATGTTGGGAACCATTTGATGTAACTCTAGGAATCTTTTATTGTAGGTGGTGTGGTCTCCTTCCTTTTGCTTCAACGAATAAAATTCATCTTCTAATTTCTTGATTTCACTCCTTGGGCAAAATCGTCTGGTCATGATTTCTTTTAATCCGTTCCAAGTTAAAGTCATAGCATCGTCGACGCCTCGTTTGGCTTTCTCTGTATTCCACCAAGTAAGTGCTATCCCATATAATCGACCGGTAGCATATCGCACTTTGCGATCGTCAGGGCAATCGCAATTTAGAAAAGTGTTCTCCATTTCTTCAAACCAATGGAGGAGAGCGGTGACGCCTTCAGTCCCTTTGTATTTTGGAGGGTCGCATGATTTGAAATGCTTGTAGGTGCATTTAGTGATATTTGAGGAAGAGTTGATAATGTTTTGGTTTTCTTGATTGACAGGATTAGCGGTAAGTGCTTGTTGAACTTGGATTACAATGTTGGGTATTACGGCAGCCATTTGTTGAGCGATTAAGGCAGCCATGCGTTCGCGGGCTTTTCTTGCTCTCGTCTTCCTACGGGCGAGGTTAGAAGACATCTACAAGGGATACATGACAAGAGTATGAGTTGGATGTTTTTGGGTTCATGGGTCGCATTAGGAATGATCATTCATAAAATAATTATAGAAAATAAATCTACTACATCCATAGGATGTCTTGGGTTTTGCTCGCCATTAGGCCCTACATGCCGCCATACTTTACCTGTGTAATCATGTGGGCCCCCATGAATACCGGTTTTTCATATGGTTCGCACGGGTTTGCCAGGTTGTGTACACAAAAACCCGAAGAAAATCGAGAAATATGTATACAACGTGTGATATTCGGAATGTGTCCTGGTGTAGACACGGTGACACCTCAAAGTAGGTTAGTTCGAACGACGTTTGGTGTGGCATGCTTTGGCCTAATAGGTCCTTCGTACTCTCATCGTTGGTCCCCAGGTAGGCAAACTGGTCCGTCATATTGGATTTATACGAATGCCAACCTAGACAGGACGTTCCGACTACCGGTACTTGTACCCTTCCAGTTACTACATGCCCGTCGCAGAACTTACTTTGATGAGATTTGAAAATTGCAACAAAATCTTTGGATAATGAGAGTATGAAAATAAATTGAATACATGAACATCGATATATGTATAATGAATATGTATATAAGCATGTATGTTTGACTGTAAATGTAAACAAATATGAAACAAATAAATATCACAAGTTTGTATGTAACCACCTAATCAATTAAAATTTAGGCAGACTATAGTATAGGCTCTAAGGGTCTAATAACCTATCCTATATCCCTATAGTCATGGCTCTGATACCAATCTGTCACACCCCGACCCGCAGCGGAAAAGGTGATCGGGCATGATTGGGTTATCATCAAAGCTCATGACATTTATTATGCGTTTCATATTCATTAATACAATTTAATGGAAATTTACAATAAATATTACAACATGTTCTAACTATCAATCTAAGCTTCTTTATTCTCTTCTAAGGCATTTCCTATGTTTTCTTTGCTTCAACCTGTTCACCTGTATCATGTGTAAAAAGGTTTTGGATCAACATAAAGTTGGCGAGTGAATCCTATGGAAAAATATTTGAACAAGTTTATTAAATTGATTATGAAATATGTGCACAACCACTCATGAGTAAAAATAGATGTAAACTTATTCAACAATCATAAGATATTAAATAAAGCACACATGAACAATAATGGAACATTTAGAGGCACGTGTTGCTGAACTCGTCTCTCACGAGGAACTGATGGGCTTAATGAATGAATTTCATAATATTTGATAAAATGAAATAAGTAATCACAACAATATAAACAATCTAAGTTTAGGTCACGATATGGTATGGCACAATTTAAATAAACGAGTTAATTATTTGAGACACATGACACACCCCAAAACGTGTAATTAAAAAGGGGAGTTGTAAGATTCACTCACAGTGGGTGCGTTCGGTTGATGATGTTGAATGCACGCGAAGTGGTTTTAACCACGAGTGAAATTAACCTAGATAAATATCATTATGGTTCGGTAAGTAAGCGGATTTTATTAATCTATTTTAGTAGGATTGTTGGGTGTATTTTTGTGAGTTTAAGGCTATTTTCTAACCTTAAAAATGTTATTTTTAAGTATATTTAATTGATTTTTAATTAAAATAAATGTTTAAAAATAATAAAAAATTTTGATTTTTTTGCTACAGTTGACCGTTGACCGTTGACTTTGACCGGTTCGAATCGAAAAATTGTGCGCTGAGTGAGGCTCGAACCCGAGACCTCCCGTACGCGTGCACGCAGCTCTACCAACTGAGCTACGTGTCTAACCCGTCATATATCTGTTTTTAATTATATTTATATATTAATTAAGTTAAACAGAAATTCCTTTTATTTTAAAAACGATTTAATTCAATCGGACCGGTGCGCTCCACAGGTCTCGAACCCAGGACCTGTGGCTTGCATAACACACAGTCCACCGCTGGACTGTGTGTTTGACATGTTAACTAATCTGATTTTTATTTTACTTAAATACAAATTAAGTATTTTCATTTATGCCGTATTTAAAAAGTTTGAATAATGGTCCGAATCGATGCAGTAGACCGGACTCGAACTCGTGTCCTGTGATTAAACATACACACAGTCCACCGCTGGACTGTGTGTCTAACTTGGTTATTATTCCGGTTATTAATATACTTAACATATACCTGTGTGACTCCGGTTCGGTTTAACAAAAAAATCATTTTTATTAAGGCAGCGTGTGTGGAACAGGATTCGAACTCGAGACCTTTCTGTGTTTAATGTGCACACAGTCCACCGCTGGACTGTGTGTCTAACCCGAGTAATATCTTGATTTTAATTATACTTATACGTTTACCGCACTTCATCTTCTTCGTCAGATTTTAACCAGAATCGGAAAATCCGACTGGTTAAAAGTTTTAATCGGTTTCTTTAGTGTTTGATGATTAAATACATATGAGATATAAGTAAAAAGAAAGGAAATTAGGCGTGAGGTATACCGACTAGCTTTCCTCTGTTTTCCGGCAGAACTCCGGCGACAGCAATAGGCTCCGGCGTCGGGTTTCTTGCAGCAAAGAGTCTTCAGAAAGCTTACAAAGTATGTGGGTGACTTCGGTATAAGTTCAGAGGGTTTAGTAAGGCTCAGAAATGAGGAAACCGGTTTTCCGGCGACGAACAGAATAATTCCGGCGAGTGAGTTTTCGCCGAGAAAAGGTGCGGTTTTGAGCGAAAAGGTTTGCAGAGGTTCGGGGGGTATTTATAGGGCAAGTCGTCGATGTATTTGGTCCGATTTCCGACTTAATTCGTTGGTTTGAATTTCTCCGGCGGTTATAACTTTGGTCGCGGACTCAGACGTCGGTTATAACCGATGTAGCGTTTATGTTTTACGTTATAACTGAAAGAAACGTTAAGTTTCGCGAGATTACCGGGATTTCCGACGACTGAACTTTTGGGCGCCGGTTTTGAATTCGGAAAGACACTTTATGAATTAAATGGTCTTAATAATTAACAAGTAGCATTTGTGGCGCAGTGGTTTAGTGCGCGTGTGTTAAGACTTGCTGACCGGTACTGACTCGGCGACTGACCCGGGTTCGAAACCCGGCAGGGACATTTTATTTTTATTTTGCGATTTTCAACAGTTTTTCAAAAACAACTTATATATTCCAATATAATAATTGGTTATGTATCGTTTAAAATTATTTTGGGCATTTAATTCGCAACGAAAATTTTAACTGACTGTTCGGTTGATAAACGGAGCGGGTTTGGTAAATCCGTTTTTGACGGATGTTGCAGAACATGTTGTACTTGTATGTTTATTGTAATGTTCTTCTGTAAAAAAGAAATAATAAATATGAAACTTTATAGTAAATGTCATGAGCTTTGATGAAAACCCAATCATGCCCCGATCACCATTTCCGCTGCGGGTCGGGGTGTGACAGGTAGTTTTTTCAATATTAAACAGAAAACAAAAATAAATAAAATTCAAACTCCTTAAATTGATGAAATGCAAAGTTAAATCGATCTACTACATTGAGGAATTTATTTACTATAAATGATTCTTGTTATGGTTTAATATATACATATTTTATAACGGATTATCCTTGTGTTTTTATCGGATTTGATAGATTTTCTACTACTTAATTGTGATGTTTATAATTCTTAGTGATAATCTAGAGATTTGTGAGAAAAACAGTCAAACTTAGAGTTCCGGATCGCAAAATTGAAAGCTAAAAAAGTCAAAGTTTTTGTCAAATAAAGCTAATCCGGACCGTTTTGGAAGAACATAAATCCTGAAACGGTTCATATTAGAGATGTGGAACATAATATTCCAGGATGTTTTCACCGAATTTGGAATTAAAATAGGTCCAATCCGGACCGTGGTAGAAAAACTTAAATCCTGAAATGGTCCGTATTAGACCAAATCACAAAAAAAATGAATCTATTTAAATGGGGACCGATTCAACAGCTCTAGAACCCTAATTTTCAAGACGGTTGTGATGATTTGAAGCACCGGGGCATGCTGGAAGGATTAGAGCTTGAAGATTTGATCAAAGACTCGAGTATTGCTTGATCATTTCGTGTTTTGGTTTTGATTAAAACTTGATTTTCGTTTGAACTTGTTTGAATCGTAATAAATTCGATTATATACTTATGTTTTGATGTTTTGAGCATGTTTGTGGGCTAATTTTCCATAGCCACCTAGGTTTTGATGAACTTTGAACGTATGCATTGACTTTCTAGTTTGAATTTTTGACCAAATTATGTTTGATTTAAAATAACGTTAATTTGTTGTTGATTATGATCATGTGGAATGGTTTTTATTGTGATTATTGATTTAGTTGTTGAATTTGTTGTTCTCGCCACATAGAGATACACGCTTGATTCGGTAAAATCATTCTTTGGTCGTTAATCAGTAGGTTTTCGGGTTAGATTTTGTCATGAGAGATAATATAAGTTAACTAATCAATATAATCAATTAAATAAAGTGTGCATCCAATCTAGACAAACAGAGAGGCGAATTGAGATTGCTATGTAATATTCTAGTCGTTGTTTGATTGTTTGGATATCTGTTAGCACGGGGTTCATTTGTTTATTCGCGTCTCGCTAATCCTAGGTTGACGGTTTATCATCTTTGGGTTAGCTTCCATGTTATACGATTGTTGATATTATTGGTGTCACATATCTGATAGTTGTGGGATTCGGTATCTCTAGCGAGAACAGAGTCCATATTAGCACTTTAGTCACATTGTTCTGATTGCACTTCATAAACCGGTTAGGATCTTGAGAGTGTGGATAACATCCCTAGATTCCTACTTACTATAGAATTTAATCATCTTTAGCAGGAGGTTTGTCAGGTTAGAAATCAGAACTTTGGTCAATTTTCAAATTAGAGGTCATCGCATGTTTTAAGGAATTTGATACCTTGGTGGTTTCTCATTCTGACTGGTTGATTCTCATGTTCTTCAACAATTTCGTGTGTGGGTTTTTCTTATCATCTTTCTTTGTTAATTAATTTCGTAGTTGCTAGATAAAAAAAAACCAAACCGTTGTTTTAAAATTAGGCTAGGATTCGGGAGAGGTTTTTATCCAGAATTTGCATATAGTATCGAGAATTTCGTCCACGGATTCAGTAGCCGGTTTTGCCTATACTTCACTACATTGTGTGATCGGTACACTTACCTTGTGTGGTTGAGTTCGGTGATTGTTTTTCTTTTAACACTTGGTAAGTTAAAATATATATAAAATCACCCATCAATTATGTACGACTTTTATAGTATCAATTTTTGTGTTTTTGTCAAATTGTTTTTTTTTCTCCAAATGAAGATTTCTTAAGAAAGTTAAATTATTTATTTCTTTGTTTTTTTATGTATTGTACTTTTTTAATGATCGGCGACAAAAGTCTGATTATTCAGATAAATCCTTAGCAAAAGGTCACCCACACCTGCGAATGCAGATAACGCTGATGACTTAGCCCGCCACCCTTCTAGAGATTACCCACCGCCCGAAGACCCACTGTAATAAAACCCTTAGCTCAACTCAAAGTATTTTTGCTCCAGGCAAGCCTCAAAACTATGACCTTCACTTTGAAAAATCATAGGGCTACCAATGCACCAAAACATTACTGGCTTTTTATATATTGCATAAGAAGTTTAATCAGGTCTTCAGAGGTTAAATCAAGTTTAAGCAGATAAATTTTGTTAGCAATTTGGTCTCCGTTTGATATAATAAGTTAATTAACTCATTTTATATTTTTGTTTCCAACTATGATTTTTGTTAAATATCAGATAGAACTATATAATAATCACCTTAAACCAAAAAAAAATCTATTATTTTCTTGATAAACGTTTTTATTTTTCTCCATGGTATGCAAAACTTGTTTTTCGAGATTTCAAACGACAACAATAATTCTTAGTATTTTATTAGTAAATTATTTGACGTTAATATATGCAAAATTGTAAAGTAACAATAAGCTACGAGTTATATAATATTTTCTTCTTATACAAGATGTTATTCTCATCAATATTTGAGTGAAAGAATTCACGCTTTCGAATTATTATGTACTTTAAGAAGTAAATTTAAAGTAGTTAACCTAAGCACCCTTGAAGCAAATCAAAGTTCAATGTTAAACACAAAAATATTATAAAAATTTTCAAATAGATTTAAATTTTTATTAACATCAATGAAATTTGTTGAACAATCTTGAAAGCCTAAACAAAACATATTTTTACACAAGAGATGTATACATATTCCAAGTTAGTTGTTAATAAGTTTAGCTAGCACCAACTCGGATTCAAACCGGTAATAATACAAATCGAGAAGGTTTGTTTCAGAATTTTCACTCACCCCATCTCATGACTGATAAGTTTAGCTCGTTATTTTCAAAAAGAAAAGGTTCAGATTTTTGAAGGTCGTAGCAGATAAAAATGTTAGACCGGAAGATATGAATGAGAAGGGATATAGTTGGTCTTATTAACTTAGTCGAGTCATGTTAGCTAGGCAAGCTCACTTTAGCTAAAACTCGAATTTGAATGAGAATATATAGCTGTGCTAATTAACTAAGCGAGCTCAAATACGCGCCAACCAGAGTTGAGTTTATTTTTAGTTTCATTGAGGAGTAAATTACTTTTTAGGTCCTTTTAGTGGTTTTAACCACTTGAGTCTAAAATCAAAAAGTTTAACATCTCGAGTCCGAAAACGTTCATTTTGTAACGTTTTAAGTCCCTATGTTTTAGTGGTTTTAACCACTTGAGTCCAAAATAAAGAATACATGTGTTAAAAAGTTGGACTCAAAATGTTATAAAATGAGTGGTTAAGGACTCGAAACGTTAAATTTTTTGATTTTGGACTCAAGTGATTAAAACCACTAAAACACAGTGACTCAAAAAGTAATTTAGTCTTCTTCTTTGAGCTAATTTTGAATGGGTTACAAGCCATGAGTTAAATAAGTTTATTTAGTTTTGAATCATGAATCTTTCCAAAGTACAGAAAACCAGTAAAATACACCACTTCATATCCCAAATGGACTTGGTCACAATAGTGCAAAAAATAAAATGCTAATATCACAACACTTTTGTTTCAAATAGATTATAAAAGAAAATTATTTAGGGCCAATGTCCTTGAGAGCACAGATCTGCTCCTCTCCCATGGCTGACATCACACTCACAACCAGATCTTTCCCCTCTGCAAATCCATCTTTTATCTGCACATTTAAGCGTATATATATTATAGTTATAGATACAATAATTATTTAGCATACACAAGTTCAGAATTCATGTCACGATGACAACCAATTGAAAAGAAAACCATATACCTGTGTGAGGAGAGTATCATCAGTCGGCAGTTTCAGGTCATCCTTGGTGTTACCGTTTTCGGTCAGCAAACTCACCTGAGATAATTCATTCATTAACTATCAAAACTGAACAAAAAATTGAATAGCAATTCAATCAAGAAATACTAGAAAGAAACATACAAAACCATCTTCAGAAATATCAATGAGCTGGTAGTCAGTGCGGCTAACATGAGGGACCTGCAAAATGCATATGAAACGGGACAGCTTGATTTAAATATCCATGAGAACGAAGAAAAATGGGAGCTTTATGGAAATGGTGATTACATACATCACAGTTATGGGAAGATGGGACGATATCTTCAAGCTTTTTTCCGTTGAAGATGTCGATTGCGACAAAGTGACACTTGGCATGACCGTGCTTGCCAGTCTTGGAGGTGGAAACTTCTACAACCTGGTGAAAATATAAAGAAGTATCATGCATGTGTCAATTTACAGGTAAACTAACAAAGACAAGATGCAAGAGTTTTGAGATTGTAAATCAGTGAACAAATTCATGATATAACTAAGAAAATATGAGTGTAACGTCCAGTCCTTTATACCAACCAATATTGTCTGCTTTGGCAACAAGGAGCTCACAACTTGGTATTTGGTTGCCCAAGTAGAAACCACCGACGAGATCACCCCACACTTAACGAAGTTGCTGGTATCTGAGGTTGGACATGCCTTATGACCTAGTCGTATATCAACTAATGGACGGAACGAAGTGGGATTTCCCATGATGTCAACGAAACATGCTAAACTTGCATATAAGCATGTGGATAACTAAGCTCACTAGATAGCACAATCAGAAGTACAGACAACATACATAGACCATAACATATTACGACTGCAAAGACGACTAAAACCAAACAAATTTTCAAGATTCAGGAATCAACACTTGCTTACTTCAGAAAGTAATCAAATTTGTTACGAGTTCCAACACCAAACAGAACATGTTCCTAGTCCCTCCTAAAGGTCAACAAAGTTCTATAAGCTTGGAATAACAGTTTCTTGATTTTAAAATATATTTTTTGCCAAAACAAATGAAAAATCATCTTCATATACAGTAAATTACTTTTTGAGTCCTTGTGTTTTAGTAGTTTAACCATCTGAGTACAAAATCAAAATGTTTAACGCCCTGAGTCCCTATACGCTTTTTTATAACCTTTTGAATCCAATTTTTTTTAACAAAATTGGACTCAAAACGTTACAAAATGAACAAAACTGGACTCAACGTTATAAAATGACGCGCTTAGGGACTCAGGGCGTTAATTTTTTTTTTCATTTTGGACTCAAAAAGTAATTTACTCCTTCAGTTCATATATAGCCACTAATAAGTCTTGCATAAATCAAGTAATCAACTCTACAACAACAACAAACACAACTAGAAGGTAAAAGATCTAAAACAAAGTATATGCAACAATCTAGTACTATTGAAATCTCCAATCACAATCAATCCAACTCATCAAAAGTGATCCGACACAGCCGTGATCTATTTCCAGATAATCCTAATTCATCAAACAACTAACGAATCACTAAAAGCTGATAAAGAAGTTAGAAAAGGAAAGAGAAACTTTGCAGGCTCTGTTTTTAATAACAATGTGACCGCCTTTGCGGATAGTACCGGCTTGTTGCGGGTAGGTTTTGGAAGCTCCGGCATCCGCCTTTGATTCGAAATGATGCTCTTCATCTGACATGATTGAACTGAAGAGAAGAGGAAACTCGAAATGAGATGCAAGTGGGCGAGAGTTGCAGTGGTTATATGTAAGGTTTTAGGGTTTGTTTGTAGGGACGAAGGCTGGGTGAGCCGTTGATTTTCATAGCCTTAGCGTTGAAATAACGCTGGAATGTGCGAATCGCCGATTGACTTTTTTTTTTTAATTATTAGAAATTTGTAAAGATAAGTTAAAGTATTATCAATGATTAAGTGAACGTAGAAATGCTTTTGATAGTATTAAATTTTTCATTATCGAATTTTGTCAAATATGTGTATCAGTATCGAAAATGTTTGATACGATACAGGTATTTAAGGGTAAATTTTAATAAAATAAAACGCTAAAAAGTGGGTATCGAAAAAAGATACAAGAAATTTGGTATGGGTACCTTATGATCATTCCTAAGTAAACATAGAGCTAGCCCACTTCTTAAAGATGTTTGTCTTTTAACAAAGATGTTTCAGGTTTAAACCTGGACAAGAGGATAATTTAGAATTATTGGTGCAATAATATATGACTAACATTTGCCATTAAAAAATAAATTAATGATTAATAATATACTATATGTTTCTTTTCGGACAATAACTTTCATTAAAACACTTCCCCTAGCAAGCCGCCAACAATCAATTAGAAATCCATTTGTTCCAATCCATACAATCTATATTTGAGCGACTCCTAATCCATAAGTAACTAAAGATTTTACATCTCCCATAATCTTGTCCACTCCAACCGGCGCATCCGAGTTTGTTCCGTACACACTAACAAGCAACCAACATAATGATGTTTAAGATCTTTTCCCTTGGTCCATACGTGCTTCTTGTTTATGAATGCTTACTATATCATTAGCTAAGAACACAAAAAAATGGTGGGAGTTTACACCGGTGCTAATTTGGTTTCATACAATGGAAGCCACATAACACGACATGAAAAGGTGCTCGGTTGATTTCGCTACTTTGCCACAAAGTCGGTAGCTTTACAAAGTCGAGATAATACCCCTATGGAAGAGCATCTTAGTAGTGGGGTGTTCGCCAAGAAGCATTCTCCACCCGAACACATTTACCTTAAGCGGAGCCCAATTATTCCATTCAAGTACTATTGAATACTAGTTGTTTCTGTCTGATCTAAGCATCTTCTTGACAGTGGCGACCGAGATTACTTTAAATCATCCATATATATCTTGTCCTTTCCCAAACTGAAACCCATCAGGCTTCAACAAATGGTTTTGGTACTCGCCCACTCGACAACGTGGGTGGTTCCACTCCCGTTCAAAACTAAGCCCCACCCCATTTTCCTTACATCGATTTTTTCAGCAGCAAACAAGACCAGAGATATAGCTTTAAGTGGGATAATTGTCCAGCCATGGGTCAAGCCAAAACCGAACCTTCCCTCCTTATCGGATGTCACGTGCTGGTCAAAGATAGAGTTAAAGTGTTCCTAATTACCTCAAGCTATGTATCTAGTGCCAATAAGTGTGTCGAATCCACGAAGAGTATTTGGTCGTGTTAGAACTATGTTGATTCAAAAACACGTTATGAAGCTTGGTAATTTTATCTTTTGGTTAGTTGATTTGAAAGAGTGTTGGAAATACCCAACGATTAGTGATTGATAATGAAAACTAGATTAACAATTTTAACTAACACTTGCAATACTTTGCTTTTTCTCGAAGTTTATATCTCTATCACCACTTCATCAGAAGGCAATAATCAAGACCTTAAGCGAACAAAGACCAAGACCTCCCTCATCTTTCTCCCTATAATTTTATCTCATGCCACCCAACTTTGGCTTTTTATTATTCTCTGACCTCCCCCAAAAGAAATACTTTTGTTTTGGTTCTAGTATCTCACCGGAGATTTATACAGAGAAAAGTAATACGTGACTAAACTTTCTAGAATTGACTTAAGAATAGTGAGTTTCTCACCCAAAGAGATAGTCTTTGCCTTCCAGCCCGCTAATCTGGAGTCAAAAACATCAATAATCGGCTGCCAATTTCTATAAGGTTCATATTCGCTCTGATATGAAGACCGACGTACAAAATTAGATTCTTGCTAACCTTACAATTTAGACTATTTGCCATTCCAACCACCTTAGACTCATTTACCCTTACCCTGATCAGATTCGATTTCAAAAAATTAATTCTAAGGCCGAAGTTAAAACACCTTGATAATATGATCGTATTAGTGGTGTTTGAATCTGACCAATCTTCTATTGTTAGAACATCATCAACAAAGAGAAAACTAGATATTTAAGGGCCCCCATTTGGTAATGCAAACCCCTTAAACACACCTTCCTCCACCACCTTATTAAAAAGAAAAGTTAGTGCCTCCATGCCTATAAGAAATAATAACAAGGAGAGATTGGGTCACCTTGACTTGAATGTTTAAACTCAAAGTTGGGTGACCCATTGACGAAAACTGACGATCTAGCAGTAGATATATGATACACGTCACCCAATTTCACCATTTTTCTGGGAACCTCATCTTTTCCATGATTGTGTCCAGAAACATCCAATTTAAATTGTGATATCCCTTCTCTAAGTCTATTTTAAATATCATACCTTTTTCCTTTTTTTCTTCATCCATAATAAGTAGTCCTTTATCATAAGAGGCCCGTCTAAAATCAATCTATTCTTGACAAAGGTCGTTTGGTTCTCCGAAATAATAGACTTGAAGGCCAACTTTAAATCGTTAGCCTAAACTTTCGAGACTACATTGGACACCAAACCTGCCATATCAATGGGTTTGTACTCGTTAAGCATGAAAGGCGTGTTAACTTTTGGAACAATGGCAATAAAAGAAAAACACAAAGGTGATCCCTCAGTATAGAAACAATTCAACGAGTCCACGAAATCCTTCTCTAAAATATACCAAAACCTTTTGATGAATTTGAAATTACACCCATTGGACCCGGGGCCTTATTACTTCCGCAATCCCACACCACCGCTTTAATTTCACTTAAAGAGAAATGAGCAATAAGAGAAGCTCGTTCTTCGTCTGAGAGAAACTTGAACCCATTATCATCCACACTAGGCTAGCCATCATGCTCTCTAAAAACTTATATTTGAAAGAGCAATACACCTCGTTAAACTTATTCGGAACATTGCACCATCTACCCCCGATTTCCAAACCGTGGATCTTATTAGACATCGGCTTATGCTTTATGACCCAGTGAAAACACGTTGAATTATTAACACCCATTAAAGCCCACCTAGCTCTTGATTTTTGATTAAGGTCTTTTGTTTTTTTAATCTCTATCTCTTCTAGCTCCTTAAACATTCCAACATAGCCCATTCCTCCTCATCCTCAAGCTCTATACTTTCCATAACTTTGACCAATTGTTGTAACTCAGACATGGTGGTATCGAAACTTTCATTATCCTTCATCTTATTTATTTTAACCTACTATTTATTTATTTTTTCTTTCGAAAACTTTAATTTGGCAACGAGGCGAGTGTCTGGAAGGCCCTCAAAATCGAAAGAGGCACCAAACTTCAAGATAGCTTTCTCAAACTCAGGATATCCCCCACAGCCGAACCAGGTATGTTTTATGATTATTTGTTGTTTGTTTTATGACCATTCGTTGTTGTTTTCTGATTTTAGTTCTTTCTTTGTTATGAATATGTGAATTTTTGGTGTTTGTTCATTGTGATAAAATGGTCCGCAGTCTGCAGAGGTTAAAAACAAACAGTCTTGTTTTTGTAGACTGTAAAGGTTTGGTCACCTTTTCTGCTATAGATGTCTGCAGATATGGTTCACAGACTGTAAACCTTTTATCTCTGAAAAAACAAACTACACGTTAATTAACACCATAGCTTTGTTAACTTAATTGTAACACTTATTAATAAATTTATGATTTTAAACATTATATATAATTATCCTTATAAGTTTATTAAATATATAATTTAGCAGATAAGTAGATAACCGAAGTCGTTCATCGGTTTATTATTTCGAAAAGAAATACGGTGTGATCTGATTTTCAATATGGGTGGATTTCAGAAATTCGTTTTTCAACGGGTGTTACAGGCCTCACCTGGGACCTAGGCGCAAGGCGCAAAAAAAGCGATGGCCTAAAAAAAGACGCACCACTAAAAATATAAAAATACATAAAATCAATACTATTCTTCAAATAAAATAAACTAAATTTATTATGTAACATTTAATATTGTCTATTTAGTAATAAAAGTTCTAAAATATTAGTGTAGAAAAGTCATTTTTTGTTAGATAAAAATAGAAATCTAGTTGGAATCTTGCCAACAATTAGAGAATTTGGCTCTAAACTTAATAAATAACAAATTCATTAACAATAAGTTTGAGTTGAGAGTATTTGAGTTGACACAAGAGGCGATGACTTTTAACAACTATGCTCTCAACTCCAATACGGGTCAACGCACTTCGTTACCCGCAACGTAACGCACGCGGGTCAATTTACTAGTGTAAGCTCAAATGTATTATCTTCTTGTACTTTAATTTCTTTTATTTGAGCAAGACATCATCTATGTTGTTGATAGTAGTTTGTAAAAGCAATGGTTGTACAACCCGATATTCCTTTCACTTTTTGTAAGCTTAGTCATATTCATCATTGACACTATGTATTATTAAGTCTTTTCCCTACCAATACTACTGTCTATATACCAATTTTCTTCTTATTTTGCAGGGTGATCAAAATGACCATCATAAATGTATACAAGAGATTTCTTAAGTCTAAAATTCTTCAAAACGGTGTCACAAAAACTTTATTAATTACCACATGCAATGGTAAGCTTTTAATGACTTTAGAGAAGTTTTTGCCCCAAGATTTAAATAAAAAAGGGCAAAATTACCCTGTTGCATAAATAGAATCATAAGCACCAATACCACTTCTTTCTCGATGTAAAAAGAAGTGGTGACCCATCATTTTGAGTGGTTTTTTTTTCATTTTCAGGTTTTGTGTTCTCCGGCTCATCAATTAGGGATTGCTAACATATATTCTAAAGGATCGTTGTTACAAGATGAAAATCTTTTTTATCGGCGAACAAATACTATAGAAGTATGGCCACCCGGGTAAACTAATTGGTGAAAGACCACCCATACTCTGCAAACACAGATACCGCTGATGACCTGACTGCCCAACATTCCAGGAGAAACCCATCGCCTTAGTATAGGTTAGCTTTGTTTGTTACGTTATTCATATAATTTCGTGTAATTTGACTCTATTTGGTTTCTTTGTGTTCGTAGGTTCATTCATTTGTTACTATATAATAAGTCAACATAACCCATTCACTAGACGAGTATTAAACTAGTTCATTTAGTCAAAATTCTTCCTCTCTCTTCCAAAGGCTCTCTAGCTCTTCTTCCCGTTTTTGCAACAATTTCCTTCAATTCGATCACTTTAATATAAGAGGAAATACTAAATATCACGTTCATTTGACCAAATTCCAGTCAATGATGTTGACGTCATACATCTATATAACATCTTTCCAATAATTTCATAGTTTATTTGAATTAATTATAAGTATTGTACCAATCCAATCGTGTAAGTTACTTGAATCACGACACCAAAATGAATAAATAATATATACAAGTATCTGAATATGCCCTTTATATGTTTGTATTTATTAGTCATCTGTAGTTAAGCTATGATGAAATTAGTGTAAACTTTTTTTTTTTAGTTTAAGTTCATAATTAAAATAAAATGTAATTAAAAACTGAATTATTTCGTAGAATATAACATATGAAAACAAAAGTTAACTTTCATATAAGCAAACAAAATAATATAAATTATTTAACAATAATTTCCATATATGATACCACGACAACCGGGTCGTCCAAACTTAGAGCAAAAAAACAAATTTTCTTGTTTAAAATATAAACTCGTGTAACCATATATTTTATTTTACGGTTAAGTTCGTTAAATATTATTCACTTTTTCATTTTTAGTAGAATAGTATAGTATATGCATCTCTTTGAATACCTGATGATGCATGGGAAAGAATTTTGGTACTATTTTAATTATTTTATTAAGAAGTTATGTATTTGTTTGAGGTAGAGTGTGTTTTATTCATTTAAAAAAACATATTTTAATAGTGTATGAAGTTTTTTAGTGGGTAAGTTTTAAAAACATGCTAACTGATTCAAAGGCCACCTCTTAATCATTCAGGCCTGCTAGGGCTACAAACGAATGGAATGAACACGAATAAGCCTTTGTTCTTGTTCGTTTGTTAAGGAATTACATGTGTTAACGAAAGTTTATGAACACTTACTGAACAAGATTTTCTGTGTGTGTTTGTTAACTAAGGAAATGAATGTGTTCGTGTTCGTTCGTTAATTAAGGTACTGAACACAAACGAACTTTCATGAACAAACACAAACACGAACACAAATGAAAGTTCATGAATACAAACAAGCGTTCGTGAAAAGAAACAAACATATATTAAATTACAAATAAAATCGACAGTTTTCATCATTGACATTAAGTAGATCCACCCAAAATATATATTTACCTAATTATCCAAACATATTTTAGTGTCTAAAAATGGACGAACATAAACTAAATTTAGGTACGAAACATAAACGAACATGTTACTGAACGTTCACAAACACAAATGAACAAACGTGACCTCTACTAATTTTCTCTCATTTAACTAAACCAACAAAATTTTTTGCCGTGTTCGTTCATTTATTAAACGAGATAAGACAACTGAACCTCCTGCCGAACGGTTCATGAATTATTCGCTGAAAGTTCGATTCATTTCAGCCTAATCAAGTCTCTTATAGCTCATCACAAATTCATGAATACCTCTTTTCTTCGCCATTAATGCGAGTCACTTATATGAGTAACATTTAATGCGATTCACTTATATAAGATGTTATTGTTAGTTTGGTTTATAAGTCTGAATGGTGTTGGTTAGTTCATTTTAGAAAATTCAAGGAACTATGAATCATTAAAATGATTAAGCGTTTGGTTAAGGTACATAAAATTATTTTATGTAATGATTCTAACAATTAATGACGCGATATAAATGTGACGTATAAATGATACGTAGACTTAGTGAAATTCTTTTTAATACAACTTACAACTTACAATTCAGTGAATCATATTCTACTGAATTGCAGAGTTGCGGTGGAAGTCTGGCAATAGTTATTATAATGGATGAATGTCCCAGCGGAGCAGTCACATTCTACAGTTGAAGAAATATTGCAGAGCGTTAATGGCTTGAATGTATCGAAGAACAGGAAATACATTATTCATGCGATATACATTTTGGTTATGTGGAGTTTATGGAAAGCGAGAATCAGGAAAAGATTTGAAGGCGTAAATGTGAATAGGCACAAGCTCATGGACGAAATTAAAGAGATGTCGTTCGATTGCGTGATCAACTGATCCAAATTAAAGATTTTCATGGGAGAATGGCGTAGTTTTAATTTGCAAGTGTAATAGTAAAAGCGAAGTGTAGCTTCTTTTTGGCGTAAATAAGTGTAATTGTAATCAAATCGGTAGCATCTTGCTATGGATCCTATTTTCTGTGACATAAAAATTGGCGTTATCTTTCAAAAAAATAATAAGCAATAGATAGAAATATCTAAACGTCTAGGTGTGCAAACTTCCCCCAATCCTTGGGGTCCAAATTTCATCATCTAGAGTTCCGATTTGAATCGCATTGTTTCTTCAATGTTAATTACTCAGCTTTGGTTGTAAAAGCGTGCAAATCATTGACCCAAACAAAAAAGCATAACAACTTGGGACAAGCCAAACCAAAACCAGAACCGAAACATCGATTAATCCCACGCTTCAAAACCAAGCATTCAGTTATGTCAGTTATCGATTTTATTCGAGTCGGTTTTGTTTTATAGGCCGGTTACAGCATAACAAACTTCTAAAACAAGGTAAGCTCGGATAAGGTGGCAAATGGCAGACTTGCAGAAGATTCAAAGGAATGTCCAAAATATAAACCAAACAATAAATAAAACAATTATCCCGCACGCACGCGTGCATTTGCACGTACGCACCCCGTACCAACCCCCTTAAGTCATCACACTACTTGTAGAACCCATAGATTAATATTTCCAATTTGTCTCTCAAAACATATATTATATATTTCACATGAATAACATATGAAATAATAACAAAATAAGGTCAGCAAAGCAAAAAACACCCTTAAAAGCCGACAAAAAACGATTAAATTATTTAACTTCATAATCATTTTTTAATCTTATTAATTTAAAATTAGTCAAGTAAAATAGTATACTTGGTGTACTTCAATTTCCTGCAGGCGCTCTCTATATTCCATTGAATCATTCCACATTTTTTAGCAAATCTTTCATTTTTCAACTTTAAAATGTCATTCAATTGAGCTCATTTATGTAAAAACATAGCCATGCCTACCGGAAATATCTCGTGTTCGTCGTGTTCTTCATGTTAGTCACAGGTAATTTAGCCCCCGAATGGTTCGAGTTTTTTATTGATCAATATGTTTTACGCGCTTCGTTTGTTTTAAAAAAGGTTTAACCAACTTTTGTAATGTAATGGGTTATGATTGCAGGAAGGGGAGCTGTTGGAGACTCACTCAATACCGACAAAGAAGTACTACTCGGTTTTAGATCATTTATGGAGCAAGGGAATAAGGTGAATCAAGGAGACTACAACCAATGGGACTTGCAAGCGCGATCGCCCTGCAATTGGCTGGGAATATCCTGTTCTGGAAACCGAGTTGTTGGGGTGAACCTCGCCAATAACAATATCGCGGGAAACATATTCGGTAACTTCTCGGCCTTGACGGAGTTTGCCTCTCTTGACTTATCGGTCAACAGCATCGCGGGCAGCCTCCCGGTGGACTTGGGCAACTGTCAAAACCTTAAAGTGTTGAATCTATCACACAATATGATTGATGGTGAGCTTAACTTGATCGGACTCGACAGTCTGGAAGTTCTTGACTTATCTACTAACGGACTCTCCGGCGAGATTTCTGTTGGTTTACCAATGATTTGCAATAGCTTGGTGGTAGCTAATCTCTCGGGTAACAACTTTTCTGGAGAAATCGGACGCCCGATTGAAGGATGTATGAAGCTGGAGTACGTTGATTTGAGCGCGAACTTCTTGACCGGAAACCTCTGGTTTGGGTTCCACATGTTCAAGGAGTTCACCATGTGTGAAAACCGGTTAAACGACACACTCCCAGGGTAAATTTTTCCTGAAAACTGCAGCTTAGAGTCACTAGACCTGTCGGAAAACGGACTCACCGGAGAAATCCCGAAGGAGATTTCGAACTGCAAGAACTTAACAACCCTGAACCTGTGGGGAAACTTTTTTTCCCAAAAAATACCCGGGGAAATTGGATCAATTCCGAATCTTCAAAAGTTGTTTTTAGGCAACAACTCACTTACGAACGAACTTCCCGATTCGTTACTTGATTTGAAAAACTTGAAGTTCTTGCATCTAAGCAGGAACCATATGGGGGGCGATATACCGGAGATTTTCGGACGGCTCACACACGTGAGGACTCTACTTCTGCATTCGAACGAGTACACCGGCGGGTTACTGTCATCCGGGATACTCCGGTTGCAGCATGTTTCAACTCTAGACTTGAGTTACAACAACTTGTCGGGTTCCTTGCCGGTCGAAATCTCTGGTATGGCAAGTTTGAAGCTCTTATTCCTTGCAAGTAATCAATTCTCTGGCAGCATACCTTCAGAATACGGTAACATGCAAGGACTTCAAGTTCTTGATGTTTCTAACAACCGATTAACCGGATCCATCCCTCCAAGTTTAGGACAGTTGAAAAATCTCTTATGGTTAATGCTTGGAAACAGCTTGGAAACAACTCGTTAATCGGTGTAATACCTCCCGAATTAGGGAATTGTAGCAGTTTGCTGTGGCTGAATTTTCAAAACAATCAACTTTCCGGTCCGATTCCAAACGAGTTGGCGAACATAGGGAAGAATGCGACACCGTCTTTCGTATTAAACCGAGAAGATGATCTGATTGCCGATTCCAGAGAGTGCTCGACCCTGAGAAGATGGATACCGCCTGATTATCAACCGTTTACTTTCGTCTATACGCTTCTTAACATGAGAAATGTAGAAGCTTATGGGATAAATTACTTAAGGGATACGGATTTTCTCCGTTTGCCTCCCTGAATCCAATGTACGAGTACAGAAGATATCGGGATATATTCAACTCAGCGAGAATCGATTATCGGGGCAGATACCGCCAGGTATCGGCAACATGGATGACTTCAGCATGTTACACTAGGGTGGAAATGAACTTTCCGGTGCACTTCCTGATAATATCGGTACCATGGCGCTCGTTGTGTTAAATGTTTCTCAGAACACATTCTCGGGTCGAGTTCCGATGCAGCTCGGGAATCTGAAATGTTTGCGGAATCTTGATTTATCTTACAACAATTTCTCCGGTACGTTTCCGACGAACTTGAACAATTTGATGGATTTGAGCAGCTTCAATGTCTCCTACAACCCGTATATCTATGGCTACATTCCTGACACAGGACAGCTAGCCACTTTTGACATATGGTCATTCCTCGGTGACCCGTTGTTACGTCTACCTTCTTTTATAAACAACTCAACAAACAGTTCGACTGCAACTAGTGGCGGAAAAACACGAACAACACAACCAAAATGGGGCGCGCTTTTCATTTTCGTCTTTATATCGTTCGCATTCATGGTGTGTGGAATAATGACGCTCATTATCTGCCTATCAACCAAGACCACCACGAATCAACCACACGTTCTGCTGTCGGGTGGCTATGGAAACTCTTACCATGGTTATCGGACGAGGTGAAGGTAATCCGTTTGGACAAAACCGCATTCACGCATGCCGATATTTTGACCGCCACCGGGAACTTTCAAACGACAGGATCATCGGACGAGGTGGTTATGGGACGGTTTATAGAGGAGTTTTGCCGGATGGGAGAGTAGTTGCAGTGAAAAAGAAGTTACGAGAGGGTTTAGAAGGGGAAAAAGAGTTTAAAGCCGAAATGGAAGTATTAACCGGAAACGGGTTTGGATGGCCCCATCCGAACCTGGTTACGCTTTACGGGTGGTGCTTAGACGGAGCGCAAAAGCTTTTGGTTTACAAGTACATGGAGGGTGGCACTTTAGAAGATCTAATTCACGATCGTATTCGGTTCCCATGGAGGAGAAGAATTAACGTCGCCATTGACGTAGCTCAGGCGTTGGTGTTCTTACACCATGAGTGTCACCCCCCGATCGTGCACCGAGACATAAAGCTAGCAATGTGTTACTAGACAAAAAGGGGACGGCCCGTGTCACGGATTTCGGGTTGGCACGGGTTGTTGAAGCTGGCGAAGCCACGTCAGCACGATGGTGGCGGGGACGATCGGGTATGTGGCACCTGAGTATGGCCAAACGTGTAAAGCGACCACAAAAGGTGATGTGTATAGCTACGGTGTGTTGGTAATGGAGCTTGCTACAGGGAGGCGGGCAGTGGATGGAGGAAAAGAGTATTTGGTGGAGTGGTCTAGAAGGATGACGGGGCGAAGGTCCATCATCCCTGTGTCGGTTCTGGTGTCTGGACTAGCCGAAGGGCGGCTGAAATGCGTGAGTTGTTGCGGCTCGGAGTGAGGTGCACGAACGATACACCTCAGTCCCCGCCGGATATGAAGGAGGTGTTGGATTCATTGCTTCGGATTTCGGCTAGGTCTAAGGGATTTTAAATACCACAAACGTAGAGATGTTATGATGTCCATATAGTGGTTCAACTCTGTCATCATTAACAGCTACTGCTTCTTGAGTGTCAACAAATGGGAATGTATGAATACCTGCATCCATATAACATAATGACCAGAAGCTAGTGTAAGACTGAAATTATTATTGTTTCCTATGCTATATATGATCTTCTGCAGTGAGCCATGAACCGTCGACAACAACCCGTCCATCTTTGTGTAAACGTTCCATCTGCAATGTGTTATAAACTCATCAAAATCAATTAAACTTTTACGGGCCAAACCGTTGTCTTAATTTTTATCGCATTTTTGTCAAGCAAGATTTATTGGCAGTATCCTTCATAACAAGAGGATATCCAAAATCATTCTGCAACCCACACATCTTTTGCTAAAGTTATACAAATTGGGTAAGCACTCTTAGATAATTAATCCTTCAGAAAATAACAACAATAACCCATTATCCCCCTAAATCTGTTACACGTATAAAAGTATACAACTTCATAGAAGCAACTGAAACCTAGATAATCAAACAAAGCATTTCAAATTGATGTTGTGGCATCTGAAACTCATGATAAACAAGTCAATGTTAACATTTTATTGAAGCTTAATCGACATCGATTTCAAGTTTATGGATTATAAACGAACCGATATTTAAAAATGGAAACTTGAATAAATGAGTCTTACCTTCAAACACGAAGCAAAACGTACCCCATTGCTTCTACTTCTGTGAATTATCATTTTCTTGTCAGCACCGTTGAGTTCTTCAATATTTTAAGCTTCAATTTCAAGCTGGAAATCATCAATTCTCTCATCTCTTTCCACCAACCGAAAAACAGGAGATAAATGTTAGGGTTTTAATTTTTAAGTTCATACATATTTTAAGTTTTGGACACCAAATGTTTTCATACCGGCCCGGGTGTTTATGGTTCGGTTTTAAATCATGAAACTGTTTAAATCAGTCATTGGTTTAGTTTTATGGTTGATTTTTTTATTCAACTTTTGGTCGGTTGGTTTCAATATATTCAAACCGTAACTAACGGTTTGGTTTACGGTTTTTACCAAAAACTAACCGTAAAAACTGGACTGAACCGTAAGAGTGAACACTATATTAGGAGAGTGAACTGTGTGAACCAATCTAAGCAATTGGATTATATCATATAGAGATTTTTAAACAATGGCAAGATTGTAAGTATAATGTTGTGATTTCCCTTTAAATTAATTAACAGAAGCGTATTTGCGTCTTTTGTAAATTGAATTTATTAAACAATATAATCAAAATTCCTAAAATCTTGATAGTTTCCGTATATACAAGATACACAGTTGTTAGTGTATACACATGTGTACAGTCTCGATAGTATTAGTTTATACAAGATACACAGATGTTAGTTTATACACATGTGTACAGTCTCGCTAACTATCAATTTATACAAGATACACAGCTGTTAGTTTATACACATATGTACTTGAATGATACACATGTGTATAAATCTGGTTTTTACCGATCTGTGGGAACAAGATGTGATTATACACAAGTGTATAAGTCTTGTATATACTGACATGTATACACGTATGTAAAAAACATAATTTAATTAGGTTTAATATTTAATTTAAAAAAAATAAGAGTTTATTTAAAAATAAACATTAGCCCTTTAGTCTCTTACAATTAAAGTAATAGAGAAATAATTAAAAATGAGAGAGAGAAAATTAAGAGATTTTAATTAAAAGTACATGATTAATATCAATTTTACCATTTTAATCTAAAAAATGATCAAAGACCAAGATTAGTTTACTCTGAAGTAGTTGTTCACAAATAATCCTAATCCTATATATATGCAGATAAATTTTAATAATAACTATTTTGACTTTTAGAACTAATGTAAATTCAAAGAAGGTAACCTAAACCTATTTTGACATTCTCAGATTTGAGAACTTTGGCCCCTATGTTAATTTAATATATTCTATAATTTCAACCCGTAAAAATTAATAAGCATTCGTTTGAAGTGATTTATGTACCAGGTTTTCTTAACTGTTAGAGTTAAATGTCATTGTAGTCCATGTGGTTTAGGTCATTTAGCCAGTTTAGTTCAAATGTTTCATTTTTCGTCTATGGGTTCAAAACGGTTTCACCGTTGCCATTTTAGTCCACCGGGTTAACTTCATCCATTTTTTGTTAACGAGAAAGGCAATTCGGTAATCTTATATGTAATTCTGTTAAGTAGAAGGGCAATTCGGCCATATAAAATGACCGAATTGTCCTTCTCGTTAACAGAAAAATAGATGAAGTTAACCCAGTGGACTAAAATGGCAATGGTGAAACATTTTTGGACCCAAAGGAGAAAAATAAAACCTTTGGACTAAATTGGCAAAATGGCCCAAGCCATGGGGGCTAAAATGGCGTTTAACTCTAACTGTTATGATAAAATCATTTATGTACCTAGATTTTATAACGGTTCTGTTGAATCCTGAATCGTGATCATCATAGCTTTCTGTTAAATTTATTATCCTTTTTGGTTCGGTTTGAGGGTTCTACTGACCACAGTTAGACCTAAAAACCGTGAAAATCGAACTTTGAACACCCCTACCGCCCCTGCCAAATCAGCATGTTTAGCGCCCTATACTGCCCCGAAGCCACCCTCCAGGCGTCAAAAGGGGAGGGGGGGGTATAGCCTCTTCACCAGCACAGTAACGCACGTTACAGCGCTTTGTTCGAGATTTTTGGTTAATATGACCGTTGGGCAACAGTCTTTTATAGAAAAAAAAACCTAATATATATACATATATTTTTACACAAACTCAAACACACACGAATCACTAAAATACACACGTGCTCTCTAATCATTTTTAATATAAAAGATGTCATCCCACTCTTCATCCGATTCATCCTTCTCTTCATCTGACGATATTGTCGATGATATGCTTATTGCAGTGACATAGGAGGCGATTCAGTATTTGCGAGAAGAAACCGAATCGTCTACAACGCGTACCAAACAAACGCCTCTTGAACAAGATCGGTTAGGTGCTCATGAACGTTTAATGCACGATTATTTTGGTGAAAACCCATTGTACGATGATGCACTGTTTAGGCGTTGGTTTCGTATGTGCCGTCGTCTTTTCCTACGAATTTCTAATGATCTTGCGGCCCAATATCCATTCCACACAAAGAGAAAGTGCTAGTCGCAAAATTGGTTTCTCTGGAATACAAAAGTGTACTGCCGCAAATCGGCAACTTGCGTACGGCACAACAAGTGATGCGTGGGACGAATATTTAATGATGTCGGCCAGAAGTTGTCGTGACTGTCTTGAAAATTTATTGTAAAGGTATTATTATTATTATTATTATTATTATTATTATTATTATTATTCATAGTTTATTAACACCATTATATGAGGTGTTAACTTTCTTTACGGGAGGCAATATTTGAGGGTGCCGACCGCTACCGACGTTCCACTTTTATACGAGGCCAATCAGCGGATACACGGGTTTCCCCGGATGTTGGGTAGTCTTGATTGCACGCACTGGGAGTGGGCGGCATGTCCAACCGCTTGGAAAGGGCAACACCAACGTTGTGACCATGAGGGTCCTCCCTAAAACTATAAGCGGTCGCGTCTCAAGGTTTATGGATTTGGCATGCGTACTTTGGCATGGCCGGTGCGAACAATGACATTGTTGTTTTACAATCTTCTGGTCTTTTTGACGATGTCATATATGGTGTTGCATCAAATACTTCATTCTATGCAAACGGCGTGGAGTTTAAGTATCCGTACTATCTTGTCGATAGTATTTATCCAGAGTGGGCGACGTTGGTGAAAACTCTTTCGTGTCCAGATGACGGAAAAGATTGTATTACAAGAAGAAACAAGAGTCGGCAAGAAAAGATGTCGATCGGGCTTTCGGTGTATTAAAAAAGAGATGGTCTATTATTGCCCAGCTGTCGAGGATACTTGAAAAGAGTAAAATGAGAAACGTCATGTATAAGTGCATCATCTTGCATAACATGATATTGGAGGACTCGGGCAGGGCATTTTGTGGAGAAAGTTATGATGAAGGTAACCAACCGATGAACCCACTACTCACATACGCTCAAAAAGAACTTATCCGAGCTAGGATACGTGACAGGGACACACAGCTTAACCTTCGAGCTGATCTGACCGAGCACTTATGGTTTGATCGTGAACAAGGAGGAGACGACGAGTGATGATGTGTATTTTTAGTTTAACCTAGTTTAACTTTTTAAGCATTGTATTCTTTTAGTGACATTGTATTTTTTATTTAAATTATGAGTTTTATATATTTTCTTGTTATTTAAATTTAAATTAGTATATCAAAATTATTTAATGTTAAATTTAAATACAAAATAATTAGATAACGATGATAGGTGCTTTAAACTATTGCATGCAAGCTAAAGGGAGAAGCTTTAAAGCCTCCAATATGACATGGTGCTGATGTAACGTTATAAAACCCTAAAGACTTTATACCACACCCTCTAGTCTAATCTCACTAGTCACCACTTAACTTTTGTTTACCAATAAGATCGAATAATATTAACATTCAATATAAATATCATAACTTCCAATAAGAACTATTTAATTTCAATCATCAACCTCCAAAAAAAATATTTAATTTTAATCACCATATCTTATGGTTAAAAGTTAAAACATTAAACCAAGAATGGCATTAAAGATAGTTTAGGTTTTTGAAGTGTAAAATTTCTTACTATTGTAAATCCTAAACAACAATTATCAATGCAATCTAATTTCTTGGATTAGTTCCGGTTCACATGTAAGGTAGGGCAAAAGTTGGTTCTCTTATTGAACGTCCAACAAAGCTAGCCATTCAGGAGCGTAGGTAAAAGGTTACTCATGTCTGCGATTGGTGATGGGCCTGTCACCATTCCAGGGAAAACCTATGGCCCGAAGGCCCACCGTGATAAAACCCCTGTCGCGCATGACATTTTATCAGAAACGAGATTTCAACCGACACACTCCCCTAGAGAAAGTCATCCGGATACCGTTAGAGCACTAGCACTGTGCCTTTGATAGGATTTGGTTTTTTCTAACATTTGTTTTTCTATGTTTTTAGTAGACGGATAAAACGGTCATTTTAGGGTTTTCTAACACCCAAATATAAAATTTTAACAGAACATAATATCTGAAGTAAGAAAAATAAAAATCAATGACCATCTATGGCAAACATTCATGTTAGTTAAACCCCTCAAAACATTTCTAAACATAGACAATAATCTAGTGTTTTAGAAACCAAATCAATTCTTTTCCTCTGTTTTTTTTCCAACTATCAAAATTTTCCCAAAAATTCTAAAATTCTCCCAAGAACAGGCACCAAATTCATTATTGCTAAAGTCATCTAATGCAAACAAAAGGGTCAAAAGGTTTCCAAGATTCAAGAACAAAAGGTATTCATTTCATTGATCATATGTTTAATGGTCACTTTCACCATTTGATTGATAGATTCATTGAGTATGGCTGTTCATTCAATAATTTTGTTTGATGTAAAACTAAAAAAAAACTATTGAAGACCATCTTGAATGGTCCAAATAGAGCAGGTTCCAAATTTGACTTCTGAATGTCAAAATAAACAATCTTTCCTTTGATTGACATGGGCTTTTCTTGAATTGCTATTATTTATTTGGTAGGCAATTTTTTATTTTTTTTTATTTTGGTACCCAAAAAAAAATTGAATCTTGGTTTTGTTCATTTTCTTATAATGTCTATACATGATTTTGGATAATTCTATCCAAGTGTTTAGTATCTTTTTTCATAATGCATTTGAAATGTCTTGTAGGAATGTTGTTTCACATTAACATCACTAAACCATCCTTCACATGAACCGTACGCGAAAAGGACTCACCGAGGACCTTCAAAATGGAGCCCACCGGACCAAAGGTTCCAAGCCGGTATCTCACAGGTCCAACAGGCTCATGCCATGATAACTGCAAATGTGAAACTAAACCAATTACAGAAACAAAGCCGAAAAACCCATCTCCCAAAAGAACACCAAAACCTCCTGCACCAAACTCGGTACCTAGAATCAACAAACCACCTGCAATCATTCCCAAGTCTACAACTACAACGCGCAGTTTCAAGAACAACAATGTTGTCAAGGATCAAACTTTGAAAAAGACGTTACAAATGAACCGAAGAAACGAGATTTTAAGATGAAGTCTGTGAATTCACAAGCTAAAACATATAATAGGCCATCTTCAAGAACTCCTAGTAGAAGACTCAGTGACATATGTGTACCCAGTAAAGATATGTCACTTCCATCTTCAAGATTTCCCAAAAGACGACTTAGTGAAATCATAATTCATCCGAAGAAAGATGTTGCATCCATTTCTAACGGGTCAACGGGTCGAGGATCTGGAATCAACAAGAACGAATCGAAAAAAGATTCAAAACTCCCTTTAGTGAACAAGAAATCCAATTCATTAAAAACTACTGTTTCCACCTCAAGAAATAATGCCAAGGTGTCACCTTTGAGAACTTATAAAAGTCTCCCTAAACCGGAGCTTAAGGGTCAAGAAAGGCGAAACCCGTGAAACCCTTTGAAGAACTTGTGCATGAAAAGACTCTGGATGTCATTGAACCGAACAATGACGTTGAAGTTACTATAAACCAAAGTCAAAAGTCCCCTGATTGTTCACCTTCGATCTCCGAGGTGAAAGCCATGAAAGATGATCAAAATGGAGTGGTGGAATCATTACCACCATCAGTAGAAGATGACACCCTTGCAAAAGACGGTGAACCTTCGAGCGCTGAGGTGGACGCCATGAAAGATGATCAAAATGAGGTGGTGGAGTCTTCACCACCATCATTGGAAGATGATCATGAAGTAGTGAAGATTTCACCACCATTAATGAAAGATGATCAAAATGAGGTGGTGAAATCTTCACCACCATCATTAGAGGATGATCAGCATGAGGCGGTGAAGCTTTCATCGTCATCAATGGAAGATGATCATAGTGAGAATGAGGTGGTGGAATCTTCACCACCACCATCATCGAAGATGATCAACATGAGGCGGTGAAGATTTCACCTCCATCAACGGAAGATGACCAAAATGAGGTGGCGGAACCTTCATCACCATCAATGGAAGATGGTACCCTTGCAAACGATGGTCAAGAAAATGACACAATAGGACCACAAATGTCGAAAAGTTAGAGGTGGAAACTAACGAGTGTTCTCTAGATGATCTATCATTTAAAAGAGGAACCATTCTCAGTCCTGAAGCCGAAAACAAAAGCCTTACAGAAATGCAATTCAAGAAAGGTAAAGAGTTAGAAACCGAAACTGAAGAGGGTGAGAAAATTAGTTTAAGAAGATTGTCATCAGATGGTGCAGTATGCATTGCTGAAAGTGTAACCATCAGTGTTGACCTTAAACACCAAGAAACAGAAGAAAAGAAGGCTGCAGTTTTAAGTAACAATGTCATTGAAGAGACTGCTAGCAAACTCATTCGAGCCAGAAAGAGCAAAGTTAAAGCCTTGGTGGGTGCTTTTGAAACCATTGTTTCTAGTGAATCCCCTAGAAAATAGTAAAATGGGCATCTTTTATTAAATGTTTTTTTTTTATTTGTGTTTAGATTTCTAGCATGCACATTTTTTATAACACACAATCACACGCATTAGAATTTGAGTACGAGTATACTGATTCTTACTCAAGTTGCAAAAGCCTGAAAACTAAATGAAGTTAAACCCTAAAAATTGTGTACCGCATAAGCTTCAACTTATTTCCTTACACTCAACTTATCATTTAGAATTAATGAGATGGTTAATAGATTTCAATAAATAGATCTAGAATGCATTTGGTTTGCAGAATTAATAGAATTGTTGAAATGGCTTGCAGAATTTAATAGAATTGTTGAAATCTGAATTCTATTTTTTATGTATCTAGTTTGCAAAATTTTAAAATAATTAAATCTCAATTCAATATTTAATGTGTTTGGTTGGGAAAGGAAATGAAGTGGGAGTTATTATTAATGTTCCCTGAAATCCTTTCGTGTAAAAGAATTTCAAATCCTTCCAAATGTGAACGATTAACCAAACTAATAAGAACTTTTGACCGATCACCATTGTCGCATCCGCCTTCTTGCCATTGACTCCACTAGTCAGTCTGTCGTTTGCCACCTCGACCTGACCATTGCACAACTGTCACCCCACCACCCTCCCTACCCTTATAAAAACCTGCCATCCTAGTTAATCACCACCCATCTGGCCACTGTAGAGGCGGGTCATTGACACCCAAACACCTCGCCATCACCACCTGCACACACTGCCGCTACTCCGACCACCACTGTCTTCACCTAGGGCAGTGGGGCAACGGTTAGGGGCGAGGCGCAACGTGTTGGACTTTAATTGTGTAAGTCTTGTTGATCAAGTTTGAAAGAGAAGATACGGGTCAGAAGTGTAATTAGTTAATAGATAAGTTTATGTTATGTTTAGATTGGTTAAGTTAGTATAAGGATTAGAAGCAACAAGTTAGAAAGATTATAACCTATAAGCGAAGGGATGCGACGTACCAAAATAGATACCTCGATCAGAAGAGGCGACAAATCAAGAGGACATGTCGATTGGAAGCAAGAGTCGTGATGATTCACCAAGAGACGCAATGGTTCAGACGCACCTCTTCAGTGTGTATAAATAGATTAGGGTTTTCAATTTGTTATTGTACCTTGAAACAATGAGATTCAATTGTTCAGTTTATTAATACGATTATGTATTAGGGTTAATCCTTTTCTTCTTGTTCTTGTTCGATTGTTATTTTGTTCTTGATTGATGGGTTGAATTCATGGTCTCCTGGATCTATATTGGTATTAGAGCCAAGGCTCAAAGAATCAAGATCATGGTTTCAATTCTTCTATCAAGGCAAGGGTTTCGCGGTTTAGAAGAATCATATTAGGGAAGGAAGGAAATCATGGGGCGAACCGATCATGTTGGTATGGGTCTGAATGGAGGAACGAGCGGCCAGGGCGGCAGAAAAGGTAAACAGTACACGCAGGGGAAGCCAACCTTCATTCATGGAAATCACTAGTTAGCAAGTCTCCCAAGAAGTTGATCCCAAGACACTGGGTTCAGAGATTGCCCAGGAAGGAACACGAAGATTGGAAGAACAAGACTTAAACAATTAGGGGGGAATTGTTGGACTTTAATTGTGTAAGTCTTGTTGATCAAGTTTGAAAGAGAAGATACGGGTCAGAAGTGTAATTAGTTAATAGATAGGTTTATGTTATGTTAAGATTGGTTAAGTTAGTATAAGGATTAGAAGCGACAAGTTAGAAAGATTATAACCTACAAGCGAAGGGATGCGACGTACCAGAATAGATACCTCGATCAGAAGAGGCAGCAAATCAAAAGGACATGTCGATTGGAAGCAAGAGTCGTGATGATTCACCAAGAGTGCAATGGTTCAGACGCAACTCTTCAGTATGTATAAACACATTATGGTTTTCAATTTGTTATTGTACCTTGAAACAATGAGATTCAATTGTTCAGTTTATTAATACGATTATGTATTAGGGTTAATCCCTTTCTTCTTGTTCTTGTTCGATTGTTATTTTGTTCTTATTTGATGGGTTGAATTCATGGTCTCCTGGGATCTATATTGGTATTAGAGCCAAGGCTCAAAGAATCAAGATCATGGTTTCAATTCTTCTATCAAGGCAAGGGTTTCGCGGTTCAGAAGAATCATATGAGGGAAGGAAGGAAATCATGGGGCGAACCAATCATGTTGGTATGGGTCTGAATGGAGGAAAGAGCGGCCAGGGCGGCAGAAAAGGTAAACAGTACACGCAGGGGAAGCCAACCTTCATTCATGGAAATCACTAGTTAACAAGTCTCCCAAGAAGTTGATCCCAAAGTCGCATATGGTTAAAGACACCGGGTTCAGAGATTGCCCAGGAAGGAACACGAAGATTGGAAGAACAAGACTTAAGCAATTAGGGGGGAATTGTTGGACTTTAATTGTGTAAGTCTTGTTGATCAAGTTTGAAAGAGAAGATACGGGTTAGAAGTGTAATTAGTTAATAGATAGGTTTATGTTATGTTAAGATTGGTTAAGTTAGTATAAGGATTAGAAGCGACAAGTTAGAAAGATTATAAAATACCAGAATAGATACCTCGATCAGAAGAGGCAGCAAATCAAAAGGACATGTCGATTGGAAGCAAGAGTCGTGATGATTCACCAAGAGATGCAATGGTTCAAGACGCAACTCTTTAGTATGTATAAACACATTATGGTTTTCAATTTGTTATTGTACCTTGAAACAATGAGATTCAATTGTTTAGTTTATTACGATTATGTATTAGGGTTAATCCCTTTCTTCTTGTTCTTGTTCGATTGTTATTTTGTTCTTGTTGATGGGTTATATATATATATATATATATATATATATATATATATATATATATATATAAAGTAGGGTTTCTGCGCAAAGTGTGTTTTTCCTACAAAGTGTAGGAAGCGATTAGGGCGGATGGGTGTGTTTAATGGTTGAGATTAAGTCAATGGGAATCTTGTAGTATTTGTGTTTCTTTAATTAACTGTTTTAGTGGGATAGTGCTATTTGGGTAATTTAGCATGTTTTAAATCAATCATATATCCATCAGATATTACACACGTCCCTATTTCCACGCAATTTTCCCTCTCTCTCTCTCAGCACAAATTCGAAACCCTCCACTAATACAAAATATAGCGAGAATCATGGATGAAGATAACATATTTGCCTTGAAATATAAGCGTGAGCAACAGTCTAAGTTGATTTATGTGTTCTAAAGCTCGCGGGGACTTTATTGGTGTGTTTATTTAACACATTTTCTTGGTTTTAGGAAAGAGATTCAAGAACACTAACATTCCAGAGGTTATGGAAACCACTATCAAAAAAGGAAGCAACAGTAAGAAGCATTCTGTAGTAACAGGTGTGTGTTTTAACATGAATATTTGTGTAGTGCTTTATAAACAGCGATTCAGGGAGGTTTTAGTTGAGAGTGTTTTTGATATTGTGTTTTACGAACATGATGATCGCCGTTGTTCCTTATATATAAAAAAACAAAGATTTTTTGAACCCTTAACTTGGTGTTTGTTGTTGGTTGAATAAACTAAAGGTACGTAAAGCTATGTGCTTTATATGGTATGGAATGATGTCCAACACTTATATGTGAATGTGTTTTACACATGGAAGTAAGGAAAAAGTGGCTGTTACACTACAAACTTTTGATCTAACAATAGCTAATGTGTGTTTTAGTACATAATATAAGAATGTTGTAAACACTATTAAAAGTTAGAAAAATATGTTTTACAGTAAGAACACTATTAAAAGTTAGAAAAAAATGTTTTAAAGTAAGAAGAAGGAAAAGTGAACAAATACGGGGAAAATCTATTTCCAAAAAGCCCAGCAACAAACGTGATGACCCAATTGTGTTAGACGATTCAGGGGGGTGTTTGTATGTTTATATAACTGAACTTATTGTGTTATAAACAGCTATGGTTTGTGTAAACATGATGATCTTGTTTGTAAGAATAACACACCAAGAGGTGAGAATTGTGTGATAAAGTTCAGAAACATTGATTGGTGAATGAGTTTCTATCGCTAACATCATATTACATCTTCTATTTTCCAGTTGCCAATGAAACCAATGTTAAAGAAGGCCGTGTTGCTGAATGTGAACAACCGCCCCATCGTGACACCATTATGACTCACCTTGTGAATGTTTTCCCGACGATTATGGAGAAAGATGTTGATGACTTTAATGCCAAACATCACCCCCACCATCTAAAAAGAAGAGTATTGACACTATTCATTATGATGGAATGGCTAAAGGTACGTTGGAATTATAATCGGACTTAGCATCTGTTTGTTGTTTTAAACACATTGCAATGCTAAAACATTAAACTTTATGTATTTATGTTTTTTTATCAGGTGACCAAAAACAAGTGGACAAAAACATTATATCCAGAACTTCACACCCGCAAACTGAGAAACCGAAAGAGAGAAAGCCTACTGATAAATCGAAGGACAAGAATCCTGCAAAACTGAAAAATATCCCACCCGCTGTAGCCGCAAACGGTACATTCGAATAACCCACCGATTAATTAACATATGTGTTATAATAGGTTTGTGTTGCTAAAAAATGTGTTTTATATATTGTTGTGGTGTTGTTAGTTGCAAGACACAAAATGTGCAACCCGACTCTGATGACGACTTTGTCGACCCGCCACCTAAAAAGGAGAAGAAGGATCCTAAACAAACTGTAGGTGAAAAAATTACACGACCCCAGGTTGGACGAGCAAACCATACAGTAAATACACACAGATGGTCAACAATAGTCAAACCTTACATCCACTTGCAGATGGAAAACTAACGTTGCAAACCGCTCTACGCCACATGGGGGAAATGATGGAGAATTTCAACAAAGAACAGCGAAAATCAGTAACAAACATTGGGTTTGGATTGATTCTGGAATTTAAAATGGGTCAGATATCAACATCATTGGGATGATGGTTGGTCAAAAACTACGACCATAAAACACGGGTGTTGAACTGTGGTAGTCACCATATACCAATTACTGAGGAATTGGTACACGAGATTTTTGGCGTACCAAGGGGGAAAATAGAAATACAAGAGGTGGAAAGAGCAAGAGACTTCAGTGAAGTTGTCACGGAATGGAAAACCCAGTTTCAAAATGATAAACAAAGATTCACACCTGTTCAGTTCAAGGCGTACATGCAAACACAACCCGCAAGCGCCATAATATTTGTGTTAAACTTCTTGCTCTTCTATAACACACTCCTTGGCGAGACAACTCACAATTCATCTTTTAGTATGCGGTTTCTTCGCATTGCGTCATGGTCTTGATATAAAAAATTTCAACTGGTGTGAATACAAAATCAGGTGTTTGGAAAGGAATGTGGATGGATGGAAACAAAACGATTGCTTCTTCGACCCGGTGCCTTTTTTAGTGGTATGTTCTGAATATAAACACACATTTGTATATAAATTTTTGTTAAACACATTAGGTAATCACTAATACAACCATGATATAGAAACAAGTGTGTGTGTGTGTGTGTGTATATATATATATTTGATGTTTACTTTCTTTGGAAAGTCCATAAAACACAAATTGGCAACTGTTTGGAAGCTGAAACCTAGACACAAACTAATATAGAAAGCGCTAACAGTTTTGGTTTAAACTGTAACTTTTGGTTTAACACAATTGGCTACTGTTTGGAATCTGTAACTTTTTTTGGTTTAAAATGTGCAGGCGGCTTTGGTGCATGACCAAAAGAAGTTCAACCCAGATGAGCAGAGGTCAATACATCTTATTGAAGATATCGTGAAAGACGATATAGTCGCTGATCCTAAAAAGGTTTGTATCCGGTTCAAAGGTTTCCTTTTGCGAAGAAGAAAGATGGGGACGAAGAAGGTGGGACAAATCCTAAAAAAAGGCTGATCAGATAGTTCAACCGAGTGTTGCGGGGTGCAAATTAGAAGCTGCTGGTGAAAAAAGGCCAGGGAAGAAATGTGTAGCGAAGAATGTAATAATAAAGGCTAGAAAAGAAACACAAAAGAAGGGTGTGGTGAATGAATCAGACAAGGTTATGGTGAATGAGTCGGCAAAACCACATGAAGCACCGAGTGAAAAATTGCTGACAAGGTTGCTGCTGTTGTCGAAAAGAATGCTGATGTTGAAGTGATTGAAGGGACTCCTATTTTGGTCGAAGAGATTCCTGGTAATCTCGAAAATATTTCTGCGAATGCAGAAAATATGAATATTGATGGTGAAAAAATTGCTGATGAATACCAACTTGACGACATCGCCCAATACTACTTTAACTTCCGTGAGTACGAACAAACGGAAAATGATGAAGAAGAGCCTGGTCTACACCTGGGATTTGATGATGAGGTTAGGTTACCAATGGTATCGCAATATGGGTCGACACCACCTACAAGTCAAAGTGAAGAAGTACTTTCGTAACCCTTATACAAAAATAAGACAAAATAATCTGTTATACCAAAAAACACAATGCTGATTTTCTTGCTTGATTCTAATCTCTTTGGTGAAAATATGTAATGTAAGTGCATGCGAGTATGTTGGAGGTGTTTTTTTAATCAGTTTGAAGAGTGTGTGAAGAGAATAAACAACACTTTTGCTGATGGGTTTACATTGTACCCCGAAAGTTAACAAATTAAAGAAAAGCATACACAATGGAAAGAAATGCTGAAGAAAGAGTTGTTGATCGACATGACAAGTGAACAAGCGCGAACGGCTGAAGCTAAAACACTGGAAAATAACAAAGAGATGTCAGAGCTGTCGCAGTGGACGTCTTCAATGGTCGAAACGGATGAAGACTGTTGAGAAAAATGACACGTCCAAAAATCAGTTGGTTAAGGTTTTTGGCAAACAACCACTCGACGTTGATCCGCTCTTACAAAAAAACTTACGAGGAATACGAGTTTGCAATCAAGCGGGGTCAAGTTATACAATAGCTAGACCTTGGGAAAAGGCGAATTAGGGCGCAAAGACAAACCAAGTTACCTCAGGTACTGAGGTCTCTGTAAGTGAAGATAGCGGTCGAACTAAGGACAAGACGACAAGACTTGATAGCGCAGATGAAACAGTCAGTGAGTATATGTTTTTGGCATGGGTTAGTATGTGGTATGTAATATTGTCCTTTATATTACAAACATGTTAAACTATGTTCAAACACAGTTGCTTTTTTTTTTACAGAAAAACACATCTAAGTTTGACAGCAGAGTCAGAACTATGCTGTTAAAACACAAATGAGTTTTACTTAATGTGAATTACAAATCATGATGTTAAAACACACTTGATCTTGACATTATAAATATTTATAGAAAAACACATCTTAGTTTGGCATGATAAATATATGTTTGATATTAACTCATAAAAATAATGTAAGAAGGCTAGATCACAAACTGTTTTATTAAAACACAAGTGTTAAAACACAAACTGTTTTAGTATAACATGTTTGTAATAAACACACTTGATATTTCAAATGACACATTTTAATACTCGTTTTATATTAGGGATATTGTCTTTAAAACTGCCAAGGGTATGCCGGTGATGAGATCTCCGCTGGAATCGTTGTTGCCCGAGTGACCCTACATATAAGTGTACTAAGCACATGGGCAGAATTACTTAACTATGAGGAAAGGTTCAGAAGAAAAGGCAGCGTCTCACGCCTGTTCTGTTCGGTCAATATGTTGGTAAGTATAAAGTAATGAGATTATTCGTAATGGAAATTTGTTTGATTTATAGTATTCTTTCTCGTACATGCTTTAGATACAGAATGCAAAAGATTTTGTGTTGGTATCTGCTGGTGTCAAAAACATACGAGACATAACGCTCGTGTTTATACCGGTACTATATGATACACGTTACAATTGTGTGTGTTTCGGTCTGAGGGACGACAAAATCGAGGTGTTGGACAACAACGCAACAGTGTATACATTCGAGGCCAAATACAATGGGTGGCTGGAAAAATTGGTACGCTACTTTTCTATAAAATCTGTAAAAAATCTAGTCAAGCAGCGACGTTTCACATGTAAACCACAATGTAAGCATAAAACACAATTAAATGAAAACCGACTAAATACTTAATAATTGTTTCGCACGCATCGGATGCTTTCGCGACTTTTTGAAAATGTTTCAACGCAAGAATGCAGTATCACCTCGAAGAACGCAGAGCATGGCTGATCGAGATCCTTTATATAAAACTTAATGAAATCACAAATATTATCCAATCTGACACTAGTACAACGATGAATGGCATGATGAATCTCTAGTTGAACATCGAAAAATATAGTTCCGGTGTATATCTGAGCAGCTTGCCTTTCTACAACAAAATCACTCCACGTGTCAGGATTCTTCAACAGTGCTTTTCCTTGGCAGATCTTAACTTTAGTCTTTAGCAGAGCTTTGCCTTTGCCTTTCTACAACAAAATCACTCCACGTGTCAGGATTCGTATACGGAGTGTCGTGGTCATTCTTTCGATGCTCATGTCTTTGGGCCTCGATAGTTGTGTCAAAGTGGCTAACAAATTCAACCAAAGTGCACTTTGGATTGCTAATCTTACCAAAAAAGTGATTCTTGCTTTCGGATCTAGATGAGGTCCGCATAAGCCCGGACATTTCTTCTTCGCGGTAATAAGCTGGAATCCATCACTCACAGAGCCCGTATATAAATTTCAACTATTTATGGTCAGTTAAGTTAAAATCATTTAATATAGCCGCCCATTCAGACTCAAACGCTTCAGCCAATAAAGAATCAGTCCGAACAATTGCAGATAATCTTTTCTTGAAATTAGTATTTGCACATATAGTAGCCCCGAGCTGTGCAATAAAAATTTCCATGCGAATGAAAAGTTAAATGGCAGTTAAAATACATCTGCACAAATGAACCCCCCAAATAAACCAACAAATATACACCAGACCTTTGTAGTAAGTTTATCCATTATGTGCCACATGCATAACCGATGCCTTGAGTCAGGCCAAAAATCCGCAATAGCCCTTTTCATCGCAGGGTCTTGGTCAGTGATGATTACGTGGGGTGCATACCCATATGCGTCCTTAAACACGTTAAGTAGCCAACTATACGTCTCGGCCATTTCAGAACCAAGAATGACAGCACCAAGTGTGACGTTTCTGTTGTGATTATCAATCCCAGTGAAAGGCACAAACATCATGTTATACATGCGAAAACACTTAAATAATAAAACACAAAGAAACAGTAGATTTAAAAAACTTAAATCACAAAACACACTAATGTGAATCTATGCATCATGACATTACTTATTCCGCTTGTACGTAGCATCAAAGGATACCACATCTCCAAACATATAGTAATTCCTCTTCATGTCCTCATCAACCCAGAATAAACACTTCAACACACCTTCGTCCGTTGTTTGATATTCGCAAGAAAAATTCGGTAAAAACTCTTTTTTCCTAGTTAGTCACTTGAGAGGCATTTCAGCATCAAACTCACCGATGAACAAATTTAATTCTTTTTTAAAGTTTTTGAAATCATCTTTGGTCACACCAACTTTATCAAAACCGCCACACACCTCCTTCATAATATTAATGCTCGAATAGGACCAATGTTGAGGTTTGACATCTTATTTATCATATCTTCATGCGAACGATTAACACCTTGGTTTTTCCTGAGTAAGTTTAAATCTTCTTCATGCACGAAACTATGGTTGTGCGCCCCTGTGAAATGATATAGCAAATACTTCTTATCATCATTCAGCTTTATCCTGATATTCGCTTGGCATCCATTCCTTTTGGATGGTACCCCACGTACCCACCTGTCAGAAGGCTCTTCAGCTATAGTATCAACAGGTCGAAACACTTTATGGCCCTATTTTGAACACAGAAAATACTTATTTATTATAATACCACGATTTTCATGTTGTGTAGCCTTCCAAACTATCCAACCTCCAGCATCTGCATAAGCTTTATAAAAGTTATACGCAGCATCCACTAAGTCAAATAACATGCTCTCTACTTGAGTCAGCGAAGATGATGAAGTTGGAGTATATGTCTTCCTTCCGGAGTTAGGAGAAACATGTTCTACACCCCGTGGTTGGTATGTGGGAACATCTACAAAACATGACAAAAAAAATAATAAACACACTAAGCTAAACAAAAGGAAAACTTAAAACACATTATATTATTCTTAGAAAACTTAAAACACAAATATTTTTTTTACAACTTTTAAAGCACATGGCACATTACATTAAACTTAAAAATCAAGTGACTTAAAACACATTTAAACTGAACACACATCACACCTAATAACCCCATACTGTACAAGATAACTGATTTTAAATAAAAAACATTCTGATGAAGTACAATCATGCTATCTAATTACTAAAACACAAATGATATCAGTATTAAAAATCTTCAAACACTATAAAAAGTTTTTAGCCACCTTTAAAACACGTTACATAAACATGAAAATCAGATAACTTAAATACATATTACATAACACGAAAATCAAATATATTTAAACATTATGAAAATTGTAACACAACAATATAATCCAATAAAAAAAAGCCAAAGTCTCAATATAAAATCATATTTATACGATTGCGTATCATAACACATTGACGTAAAACCTCTAAAATTGGTAAAACAGAACATCAAGAACATGCTAATTATGAAGAACATTAAAAAGGAGGAATTGTAGTTACCATCACGGTAGTCAACAATTGTGTTTGAAGCCATAAGTTTTACCCACAGAAAATGATGAATGAGATGAACACAATTATAAAGATCTCATAAACCATCGGTTATGTTGATTGATATTTACGTGTTGATATAGAGGATAACCACGATTCAACAAAACATAGAGATTGCAGTTACCATAATTTCATATTCCAAAATTAAAATAAATGTCAAATTACCTAATTGTCCTTTTTATTAAAAACCCTAAATGTCACATGTCACCTCCATATGGGTTTCTACACTTTGTAGGAAACTTAGGCTTTGTAGCCAACTCTTACTATATATATATATATATATATATATATATATATATATAGAGAGAGAGAGAGAGAGAGAGAGCGCTTAACTACTATTATAGCAAAGTTATCTCGCATTTTAGTTTATTCAACTCAGCAGACGTGAAATTTGTCCCACGTGCCACAACCTTGCTGCTCCAATCACCGGCTGCCACTACTCCAACCTCCAATCGCCACTCAAGTCTCAAGTTGTCACTCTAACAAAGGTCTCTTATTTTTCTCAAAACTTATATAGATAATGTTTTACTTGAGTTTGATTGCTATTTTTTTAGTAACAGTAAATTAGATAATATGTGATTACTTCGTAGAGTTTAGCTACTAGTTTAGAATGTAAGTAGTAGTTGCTATCTAAGTGCTCTATGATTTGAATAATTGGATTGTTAGTTGAGTTGCATTTTGTTTTTCAATTTAGGGCATATGGAAAGATATTTCAAAAGTAAGTTACTAGACATTGAATCTTCTTCTTCGAATGTTGCGGAAGGTTTTACTAGCTGGAATAAAACAGAAGGGTTTATGCTTCATGCAGGTGATGTTAATAGTTTGTACAACAATTTACTCAGAAAATATGAAGATTTGCTTAAACAAGATCAACTGATGCATGTTGACTACGAAAAACAAAGTGATATGCAAGAGTATGAATATCTAATTTGATTGGCTTATTCGATTGGTCTTACCAAAGCGTTTCGTGGTTATGATGAGTCAAAAGGTTCTTTATATAGAGGAACTTTTGGAGCTATAAGAATTATTGAAAGAACAAAATCATATTATTGGTAAGGTTATATTAGGTAACGCTCTGTGGAATAACCAAATGATATTGCCAAACTTTCATAAAGACATTTGAAGAATCACCGGTTGAATGTAGGGATATCGGGGATATATAAGTCGCAACCAGGGTGTTTCTGTATAAATTGTTAACCTCTCACTTCGCCTTTGGGTTTGCAAGCTCACTCCGGATGATCTGCAAAACTAACAACGTCGTTAGTCTCGCCACGGGGAAAGTGTGGTTTTCTCCATGACCACACTCCGGCGTGAGAATAAGTATTTTGGGTAAGGAAAATAGGTGGTCGCAGATGTAAGCGAGAGCTTATATGTGTGTTAAGTGTGTAGCAAGTATATACCTTGGTAAGCGTGTCGTTACCTGGAGATCCAATACTTATTTATAGCCGAGAGAAGGTATGTTTAGGAGAAATGCTGGTGGGCCTTGGGCCCGGCCCATACAGCTAGAAACATCCCTTTTGTCCATCAGCGGCAGACATTAAATACTCCCTGCAGGAGAATTAATGTTCTTTGTCGGGAGGTATGCTCTGTCGGGTGTTGAGTGGTGCCATGTGTAAAGTAGTCGTTTCTGGTGTCAGTTGCCAGTCGAAATGGAGAAAGTGGAACAGTCACTGGCAGAATAGTGGTTGGTGTATGGCTGACACTTGCCTTATTGTCATGAGCACTGTCACACACAACCTACCAAGTAACCTTTGGTCACAGCTCTGCCATTCCGTACCCTGAGGTATGGTCAACATCTCTTAGTGCTTACCTCCTTCTGCGAGGCTGTCAAGGTTTTTCCCGTCAGCGTAGGGTGTCAGGGGTGTATCCTTTTGTCTTGAGACTATGAGGCGCTTCTCATGTGTGTCTTGTCCTTGTAAGGTTTTGAGATTTGCAACTTAGAGGAATGTTGTTGTGCACAAGGTCTAGTAGCCTGCGCACATGAGTCTAACTTGCCATTGTGGCTAGTACACAAGGCTCGTTGTGTGACTTACAAAAGTTGGTCTAATTCACCGTTGCGCTGAGTGCGCAAGGCTCATTTTGTGACCCATAGAAGTTGGTCTAATTCACCGTTGCGCTGAGTACGCAAGGCTCATTGTGTGACCTAAGGAATCCAAAGAAGGCGCACCAGTGCATGTTGCGGGCATGATTATCTTTGTGACCTTTGGGTCAAGGATATGGTCACGTGGGACCATACCTCCTCATGTCCCCCAGTCCAGTGCTGCTCCTACGCGCATGTTGTAAGTTGGGAGGAGTGCTGGACTAGAAAAGATGATGCTTGCGCCGTTTATTTGGTGGTGGAAAATTTTATAAGTGTTGGGAGGAAACGTTTGTGTGAAGGAAACATTTTGTCTTCATTCTTGGAATTTAAAAATCTGATCTTCTGACGTCTGCAGGTGGTTTGGTGAGAAAAAATGGGATTTGAAAGGACGTCTGACATTTATGGCGTGTACTTAGCCGCTTCGTCTACCATTCATTTAATGAATGGGCAGAGAGCGTGTTTGCCACGCGCGCACGTTAACCGTCACTCCCCACTCACTCGCCACACGTCCTTCTGTGATTGGTCGTCATAACCACGTGTTGTACACGTTCTCCGAGTGCATTAAATGTGAGCACTATAAATAGATGTGCTCCGGTAGGGTTTCTTCATCCCTTAACCAATTCCTCAAAGTTTTTTCTTCTTCTTCTTGCATTTGTTTGAGTTCGTCTGAAATTTTTTCCAAAATTTTATTTCAAACTTCTCTTTTCTTGTTTCTTCTTTCTATGGTGGCCAGAGAGCCTGAGGCCGCCGTTGGTGGCGCTGTTCCTCCTCCTCTGCCGGCTTGCAAGTTAAGCCGGCAGTTTCTTGATGATATTTTGTCCGGTCTCCGGTTTCCTGCCTCTTTAGACTCCCGGATACCGGTGGAAGGTGAGACGGCCGCCGATGCTCCGGCGGGTTACATCACCTTGTTTGCTAATTTCTTTGGTGAGGGTAACTTTCGGTTGCCCGCCACCAAATTCTTTGTTGATTTGCTTCAGTACTACGGCTTCCACCTTTCCCAACTGAATCCGATGGGAATGGTGAGAATCCGTCATTTTGAGTTCCTCTGCCGGTCTACTGGGTCTATTCCCACCGTTGACCAGTTTCGTATTTTTTATCAACTCCATTGTTCGATGGGGTTCTATTCTCTCTAGCTCCGCGCGCATGCGCGGAAGATTTTGGTCTCTCCCCCCAAGTCCTTCCACGATTAGAAGGCAAAATTCTTTTTCGTTAAGGCCGGTGTGATACCGGCTCCGATGACGTTCCGGGGGGCGGAAGAGATTTCGACGGAGACCCTTCCCATACCAATGCTTGACGCCTGGTATGGCGACTTGAAAGAGATCCCGGCGATCCAGTTGTCGGAGAGAGTGCTTGTGGCTGCGGGCATGAGCCTGGTGTGGGGACCTGAGCGCCGGTCCCGACCAGTGTACTTCGAGGGAGATCGTAGTAAGTATTCCTTATTCCCTTTTTCTTGATTGATTGAGAGTTGTACATTCACTTATGATGCGTGTGTTATACTTGCAGGAGCCTCGCTGTTCTTGACCGCCTTCCAAAGGAAGGAGGGGCGGATGGAGAAGGTTTCGTTGAAGCCGGATGAGCCTACCTGGTACGCGCAGGTCCTTGATAATTTTGCCCTAATCAAGGACGCGGATCTAGCGGCCCCTGCGCCACCAACTGGTGAGTTTATATTGTTTGTATGTGCGCCCTTGCAGGTGACTTACTTGTTGTCTTGGTTTGCATGCAGGGCTTCTGATGGATTTGGGCATTGGCCCAGATCACAAGAAAAAGAGGCGCTCAGGGTCCAGCGCGGTGGCGGGTAGGGAGGCAAATCAACCCGGTGCAGTCCCTCCCAAAGGTAAGCGCGTTATCACTGACAAGTGGAAAACTTATGTGGTCATCTCTGACTCATGGGATGGTCTCGAACCTGTAGGTGTGAAGAGGGCTGCGCCGAAGCAGGCGGTTGCAACAGCCGCCATATAAGTTAGCCCAGAGGAACCTGAAGAGGTTCCAGAAGTGCCTCGGAAGCGAAAGAGGCGTCTGAAGGAGACCCTCTCCGCGCAACCCTCTAAGAAGGTTGCGGCGGAGACCTTTTGGGAAGCGGGCTGATTTGAGCTCACTAACCTCTAGAATATCCCTTTTTAAGTATTTTATACCCCTTGATATTTTCTTCCATGTTTTGTGTTGTATGCTGCTAACACTTATAAATGTGCAGTGGGAGATGAGCCGGTTTTGGTGAGGCTGAGTCCCCAATGACCCAGGCCGGTGGTCATGAAGGGAATGCTGCTGCTGGGGCAGAAGAACCGGTCGGCGTGAGGAAGGGGCCTCATGTGGAGGTCGAAGGTAGCGGTATCGATACTAATGTGGGTTCGCCGGTTTTGGAAACTCCGGCGTTCCATTGACGCAACCACAGCTGGATATTGCAGAACCTGTGGTTGTTGTTGAGGAATCCCTGGTGGATCTTGGGGAACCTACCGTGGGAATGGAAGAATTGGGGTTCTTTGATCAGAACCCCGATGTGGTGCTGGAAGAACCCGCTGTGGCGTGGGAAGCACGCGGGCATCAAGGTGGCGCGATTAATGCTGGTGAGGCGGGGCCATCGGGAGCGGCGTTCGCAGAAGAGGTTCAGACCGGTGCTCCATAAGGGCACGTGGAGGAACCGTTTCCTGGGGGCGGCGCAGGATCTGCCGCCCTTGGTTTGTCTCCCATCCGCCCGGATGAGACTCCGGGGGATTATTACTATAGGTCCTTCTCCTCTTCCCATGCTGAAGAGATCCATACTCCTGTGTGGAAGTTGGAGAAAGGAGATGACTTTTCTCACTGGCCGGTGTGCCGTGAGTTTTTTAAGGGAGCCTTCCCCCCAGCGGAGGTACGTCTGCTTTCTAATCGTGAAGAAGAAGAGACGTATTGCGGATTACAAAAAACGTCAGATAAATAAATAAAATTTCACTACGGTCGAAAAATTGAGGGGTAGCAGGTGCTACCCTACCGTTTAGGCAGGTCCAGCCCGACGAAACAGAAAGATAACTACTAAGCCAATTACATAATAAATGGTTTACACCTTTTTAACCCAAAGGAATGACTAGTACTTTATGTCCTCAACTATAGACTCCAAGTTCAACGGTTTGGCGGAAAAAAAAGTTTGTTACAAGCCTTCCAAAATCCACAAATCTCCGTGTAAATTATAGCTTGTACCACCTTGCTTTTAACCATACTCAGTCCCGTTTGTTGATGAAACTCAAGTAGATCTTTAACCGAGAAAGCCACGATATTGGGGACCTTGCACCACACAACTACCCATTGCCACATTATAGCGTTACGTAGCATGAGGTGAGTAGATGTTCCATTGTTTCATCTGCCTCATTGCAAAGCTTGCAAAAAGTGGAATTAACCTCTATGTTTCGTCTTGATAAGGCTATCAGTGTCGGGAGTCTTTCCATTTCCGCTCGCCTAGCAAAAATATTGATTTTTGATGGCAACCATTTATTCCAGTCTAAAACAAAGCCAATAAGAAAATTTGGGGAGTTTAACATCCTTTTCACCGCTTTGACTAAGAATTCCCCATCTTTGTCTTTTGTCCACACCCATCTATCAATGCCCTCCATTATCTTAGCTTAACACTCTGCTAATTTTGTTGGTTCATGACCTTCAATCAAATCATGCAGCCATCACCAATGCCAATTCGTTACAACATTGGTTAACGTATAACACTTATTAACCAAATAGTCCTTTACTGCCTCCAAGATAACTCTCTTAGGGGATCACTACCGATCTAGCAATCCAGTCAAAACCGTATTTGTTTTCTACTATTTTGATGATATTATTTATAGTATGAAGTATGGAATTTTCTTTGAGATTTATATCAATATGACATTTACATATTTCAGATATTTCAAGCTTTGTATGGTCATGATAATATGTATATAATCTATCATATTTTATTTTATTATAGTTAAAAAATAAACTACATAAAACTAAAGCGAAAAGAAAAAAATGTACTTAACAATCCCAATGGATATCTATTTAAGAAATTAATGGGTGATACCTACAAGTATGTCCAATACCCAATGTATATTTACCTGACGGGTATGAAACAAAGTTTTAGAATCGAGTATGAGATTGGGATTATGAATACTCATTCCATTGTCATTCTTACTAAAAAAAAGTTGTTTAGAATTCTCATAACCCAATCTCAAACCCATCTCAAAAAATGAAATACAATACCAAATACTCAAATATGATAGTGGCATCTTGAGGGTGAGATAAGACTTATGGACCATTAGGTCCTGTGTTCGATTCTCACTATGAAGGTTTTCCCATATTTATTGGGTTTACTACTGAATTGACATATAAACATTCTTGTCTAGTGGAAATGGATATGAACAAGTGGTTCTGCTAGTGACACAATGATACTCTAGTGGTCTATCAGTAATCCAAATTTATCGTTAAAAAACATATGAGTCGCGTTAATAAAAAAATATAGGTGGCTACGTACATATTCCCATTATTAATTATTTGATTATCACAAATTTACCCTATATTAGTTAACATTTTTTCTCCCACTTACAACAACACTATTCATTTTAGTTTGATTTTTGTTGACTTTTTTTTACCTTTGTTTGGCTTTTTTTTTTTCATTCAACTTCACCGCTTATACTATATATAATATAGGGGAAAGTTTATTTAAGAAGAAATCTAATGTGAGAAGAAAAAGAATAAATAACATAATTGTAAAACATTAAATAGTTTATAACTTCTCTCATTAATTATGTTATCTCTCATTAATAAAACAAAAACATTATATCCTACATATATCTTATACTTATCGGAATTTACCTTACACACATGTAAAAATACCCTACACATTTCAAAATTTATCCTACACATACTAAAATTTATCCTACACATGTCGAAAATTGTTCTTCACCATAAATTATTTTACCTTGAAAAAATATATTAAAAAATGGGTTACAAGTTTAATTAATTAGCTAACTAATGACAATTATAGTTTTACTTATATGTCTTTTTTCATAATATTAAATATACACATTAAATGAAGTAAATGGAGAATTTCTATTGGTTTAAAAGCTATTCTTTTTATTCTTACAAAATTTTTCTTCTCATTTGAACTTTCCATATATAACATATACTCTTGACTCGTTTGATTTCTAATTTTCTTTTTATTTAATAACTTTCGTTCTTTAACTTTAAACTAAAAACTAAAAAAATAGCACTTTTTCTCCCCCTAACAACAATACTATCTATTTTAGTTTGACTTTTTCTCCTTCATAACAAACATGCATGATTCAATGTTCACATGTCTACTTTTCGTTCGATTTAATGTTCTCATCATACACTAGTTTACATTTAACATGGTACGTTTCTAACTCGTTTTGTGAAGATCACATTTAATAATTTATCCAAATTGGGTTTAAAATTAACAAAGATACCTACTTTCTTCTTTGTTTATTCTCCCAAACAACAAGAAACCGCCCCCTAAAAAAGGTTCGATCGTCAACCATCAATGACCTTTTCTTGAAGAATTTTCTAATACCCACTTTCAACTTCCTCTAAATTGCCCCGCCCATCTTTCTTTCCACTTCGATATTCTCTCCGGTTGACACCTTTTCCTGTCGTATCTCCCCAATTTCACAAGTATTTTTCATCTTTTACTTCTGTTTATAGGCTTAAATTTCAACTTTATCTTGTTACAATCGGTACCCATATCATATACGAGTTCAGTTATGATAAATTCTGCTTCTTTATTCATCTGGGCTTTGTTAGTTTGTTGATTTTAGTTAATTTTGGTTAATTTTTCATGGGTTTTGCCTCAATTCACTTGATGGGTATCTGGTTGCTGAGAATGATCAAGAAAAATTGAAACTTTACTTTTTAGGTATATTTTGATATGTTCTCATTAGTTTGCTTCAATTCGATTGATGGGTATCTGGTTGCTGAGAATATGATCAAGAAAAATTGAAACTTTATTATTTTTTAGGTATATAATTGATATGTTCTTATTATTGCTTTGTTTGGTTAACTAATCTTTGATTTGGTGGAGTTGTTGTTGATTTAGGTTTCTTAGTTTAGAAAGTCAATTTGATATTAGGTACAAGTCAAACCCTTAGTTTGATCAAATCATCATTTCAGTTATTTCATCTCAATTTTTATCTTGATTTTTCGTGTTTGATTCATATGGGTTTTTGTTAACAAATAATCTTTGATTCAGTGGGGATGTTGTGAATTATACTTTTTTAAATCTGGAAAATTACCATTGATTTTATAAATTAAAAGGTTAATACCAATTTAAGAAAAAGTCAAAACTCTTTGTTATCATCTAACTACTTGTCTTATTTTCCATTGTTCTTGGTTCTTTTCAGGACTTATATTATTGTTCATAATTAACTTCTGCAAACTCGAGTATGTTTGGGCATAAAAAACCTCATCTTCACAAAACTACTAAACAAAACACAGTTGACCCTCATGTCCAAAGTCAACCAAGCCACAATCCATTTGATTCTGATGACGAGATTGATAAACAGTCAACCCGAAAATCGTCAAATGCAGCTTCATCTAAACCTTCTTCGTTGACCCCAAATCCAACCACCAGTCTTTTCGATGATAATGGGGTCAATAAAGGGACCTCGTTTGCATCAAGAAACAAATACAAGAACGACTTTGTTGATTCTGGCGGCATAGAGAACCAAAGTGTGCAGGAATTGGAGCATTATGCTGCATATAAGGCGGAAGAGACTACAAAGTCTGTGCATAGTGCATTAAAAATCGCAGAGGATATCAGAGAAAGTGCTACGAACACGATGATAACTTTGCATCAACAGGGTGAGCAGATTAATCGAACCCATATGGCTGCAGCCGACATCGAGCAGGATCTCAGTAAGGTATGCGAATAGACTGGTTTGCTTTGTTTGGTTTGGGCCAGAACCATGGACTGAACTAGGGCTGGCATATCATGTCAACCCGACCTATTAAGACACAAACACGATAAGACACAAACTCGATACAGGTAAACACGAACACAACACGAAATCTTATCTTGTCGAATTTTCTAAACACTAACACGAACCTGATTATAAAAGGTTACATGAAACGACCTGTTAAGACACAAAAATTTTACCAGCATATTATACGACCTGTTAAGACACGGATATCGTGCGTGCATATCTAATTGGGAGAGAAAAAGCGGTGTGCGTGTATATCTAAATTGGGGGCCCCAAATACCTTTTTTTATTTAAAATTATAAACGTGTCATTAACGGGTCTTAATAGGTTAACAGGTGTATAACCTGTTAAGACACGGAAGTAAACAGGTCTTAGTGTATTGACCTGTTATAGACACGAAACCTGTTAACTTCATGTAGGTTCGTGTCCGTGTAGAAATTGCCAGCCCTGGACCGAACCACTTTACGCAGTTCCAAAGTAACTAAATCGAACCGCAATGGACCACTTTTTTATTATATAAATTGGGCTTTTTTCATATTTTAGGGTGAGAAGCTGTTGGGAAGTCTAGGGGGCATTTTTTCTAGGACTTGGAAGCCTAAAAAGGGTCAGACAATAAAAGGGCCTACGATCATCAGAGGTAATTAACCAAAATAAAGTCATACGATTAGATATTGTTGTCGTCAATCTTTGTAAGTTATGCTTGGAGAGGGCGTTTTATTGTTTACTTTTGATAAATTTACAGATGACCCTGACCGAAGAAAGGGTAACCATTTAGAGCAGAGAGAAAAACTTGGACTTACAACATCCGCAAACAAGGGACCGTCGTCACGTTCAAGAACTCCACTTCCCGAATCTGCAGACGCAATGCAGAAAGTTGAGGTATGAATATACTTTCAATCATGGGCCTTTTGAACCATCAAGTAACCACTGTTCTTGTCAGTGTGTGTGTTAGGGTAAAATGAAAACTCCTATGATCGTGAGAACTGTGAGAACTCGGCTTTACAAAAGGTTTTTTCAAAAAAAGAATTACCAAAAATCTTTAAAATATCAACTTTTTTCAGAAAATACTGCACTTTTCAAAAATTTTGTGTATGCCACGGTGCCACACGTGTAAATAAAAATGAGGTTTTGTAGGTGTTAGGGTAACATTAATCTCTTGTAATTCATCATCACAGTATGAAAAAGCAAAGCAGGATGATGGTCTCTCCGACTTGAGTGACATATTGGGGGAACTGAAGGAAATGGCTGTTGACATGGGTTCTGAGATTGAGAGGTTAGTGTTTTCAAATAACCAACTAATACCGGTTTGATCCCATTTAAGGGGTTAAGTGACTGAAGTCTGAATGCGTGTTTTGATCTGAAAACAAGAGGTAGCATGTTGAACGTTTCCTGAAAGTTATTTTGCATTGTGCAGGCAAAACAAAGCTCTGAATCCTCTTCAGGATGATGTTGAGGAGATCAACTTCAGAGTGAAAGGCGCCAATCAACGTACTCGCCGTCTGCTCGGAAAATAGGTCAAACCGTCTTATGGTTATGTGGTTTCTTCAGTTATATTATGGAAAAACTTTCATCCATTTTCGACCGTTAAGTGATAATTGTGCCATTGTCAAAACTTGCAAACAGCCAATGTATTTCGCCATCCTTGAAACTTGTAACGGGTGCTACTAATTGGAATCTCCAAAGAGTGGTGTGGTATATGAAGTCAATTACTCTTGACCATTTTCAAGATCATATGCTTTGAGAATAGGTTGACTTTTCTGAGTCAAGGAGTCAAGGGTATATGTTTCTTGAGTCCATATATACTTGAATTTGCAGGCTTTAATTATGCACTTTATTATGGGCCATAAAAATGATGGACCAAATAGTTACAAATAGTCAGATAGGTGATCATAGTCTCATAGAGTTTTGATGCTTTTCATCATATTAGTGTTACTTGTTAAACATTTCATATAATGAGAGTTTTCACTTTTCCTTGAGGACTAAATTTTATAGGGTTAACAATGATGTTCATCGAATATTGAATTTTCAAATTGCTTGAATCAAAATTTTTAAATAATTTATTTTTTGCTTGAATTTGTATTTGATTCGAATTCGATTAAGAACCAACCAATTTGATTCGTATTTGAATTAAATTCCCAATTCAAATTAGATAAAAAAATATGAATTCAAATCGAATTCGGATAAATTCGAATAAATTGGATTTGGTTCAAATTCAGTTAAAATGTTTAATAAATTCGTTTAAGTTATGGGCTATGTAATGAGTTTGGTAATGGACTTTGTTAATACTTAGAATAAATTTAGAGATTAGTTTATACTATAGCCCAATAAAAGTTGTATATGTGTTATATATAAAAATAATAAATAAATATGTATAATTTTAATTCAAATTTCGAATCGAATTAAATTTAAAATTATAAATTCGTATTCGATTTACTGGACTCGAATTGAATCGAATTCTTAATAATCGAAACGAATTGATGATAATCGAATCAAATTCGAATTCAAAAAGAATTTTGAACAGCCCTCGTTAACACTCCAAGGGTGACCTGTTGGATCCTGAGACTCATCATCCACCGCATTTATCTATCATCCATCTTTGGAGTATGGGGTACTCTCGGGATCCAAGATTGATCGTCAGCGTTTTTGTCAAACAAAGGCAATGTTGGCTAATCTCTTACAACACTTGGTGAAGACAAGTTATTTATGTATTACTTTTGATTTCTAAGTTTTGGTTAACTTTTTAATTGAGTATGTATTAATGAGCTTAATAACTAGTTTTTTATATTGAAAGTGAACTTTATTCTATCATCTCTTCATGTGTCGTTGATTCACTCATTCGTGTCTTTACGGTCTATATAAAGCGCGTTAACCGCCTGGAAGGGGGTTAGAAGGGTGGTATGGGTAAAGTTCTTGCTTCATTCAGTGTATAGATTCTATGAGGACTTGATTCAAGCTTATTAGGAATTCATTTGAGGCAGATAGCATCAAATCAAGGGAAGTAAGAACAACTTGAATCCCTTATAAATAAGCTACTATTAAAACTTTAAACCAGCCTTGCGGGACTGTATCCTGCTGACTCAGACCAATATGGTCAAGGGTAGAGTTGCCTCCAAAAGAAGGACATGCCACATTTTGCATTAATAACTTACTTAATTATCTTTCAATATTCCGGCCTTGTGAGACTGAATCCCTGCTGACTCAGACCAATATGGTTGAGGGTAGCGTTGCCTCCAAAAGAGGGACATGCCACTTTAACTAAGATAGTCTCTTAAAAACCCAAAGTGCAAAAATTATCAAAGGATAATAAATGACAAGTCGGAACCAAGTGATTCTATCTTGTCTATTTGTTTTATTATTTTAATTTCTTTATCCATTTAGTTTATCAATATATATAGGTAGAGGTTCATGTGAGAAAATTTAAAAGTGTGAGAAGGATAAGAAATATTATGGAGGTGACATGTGTCCCTTTTTATTTTGGTAGTTTAAGGGTAAAAGTGTAATTTAACTAATAAAATCAAATTATGGAATGAATATATATGCAACCGATTTTTGACAGTTATTGTAGTGATTTTCGAATTTGAAATAACACCCTAACTCAAAAAAACACCACAACATGTATATTTAAGGCATACATTTTATAAAGAACAAAATATAACTCATAAAAATACCCTAACTAATAAAAATACCGTAACTCATAAAAACACCACAACATGTATATTGAAGGCATACATCTTATAAAGAACAGAAATATAACAAAGCATAAAAACACCACAACAGTTATATTGAAGGCACACATCTTATAAAGAACACCCTAACATTGAATATAACTGAAATAACACCCTAATATAACACTAATCAACACTTTAATCAGAATCAAAACAGAAATAACACCCTAAATATATAAAAACAGAAATAACTCTACATAAATATATCAATATGGTACTCATAGATAAAAAAAACACTCGTTATTATGGTGTAATTTTTTTTTTAAAAAGAGTTACGTATAAAAAGTTATTGATATTTAAAAAAGAAGGGGGGAACTTTGCATGTGTATTAATGTTAATTTCTTAATCTAAAAATATTAAATTTATATTTATCCCTTAATCTAGAAAATTAGTTAGTCTATTAGTCAACATTATTTACAGAATTGTCACTATGAACTCAATCATTAGATTAAACATCTAATGGTTTAGATTCTTTCTTATCAATCTCACACTTTTAAATTTTCTCACAATAACCTCACCCTTTATATATATACATATATATCTTTTCTCAAAATTTGATTAGATTAGACGTCGACGATGTTCCGGTACTAAAAGCTCTTGTGTCCTTAGACGACCTCGGTATCTTACCGTCGCTATGCTACGCCAACGATAGGTGCATTTGCCCTATCGTGTTGTAGAGAGTAATAGTGTTATATTGTGTATTTATAAATTTAAAGATTGAATAACGAGTGAAAAGTGCTTAAAATATATCTAAAATATAGCCATGCTCGCATCACGTCAAGTTTTTGGCGCCGCTGCTGTGGTCAAAAGGATTTTAAAAAAGTTTAAAATCGGCAGCCTAATCATTTTTATGCTTTTCTAATTTTTCTATTTAGATTTTTCTTCTTTTTCTCAATTTTTTTACTCTCTACAGAAATAACATGGGGCTGTATTTGATCAACACAGGGCTGTGTCGGACCTACAGTACAGGAAAGAATATGTTTTTTTGTTACTGGAATAAAGGCACAGGGCCGTGTTACAGGAGCACGAGGTCGTGTCCAACATCCAGTATCTGGGAACCTAAAAACAAAAACTTTTATTTTGACAGCACAGGGCCGTGTCATGTAAGCATGGGGCCATGCTACTCTTCTGATTAGCAAATTTTTATGTTTTTATTTGCAGAAAGTCACGTCATCCTGCATAATTCACAGAAAATACAACCTGGTGCATGACCTCCACCTCCAACAAATACATAAAAGTGTCACTAGAAGAACTCAATCACTTTTTCATAAAAAGACTTCAAGCTAGAAACCGACAAAAAGCCTCGACCCAAAACCCCCTATGGCGGATCAACGAACTCTTATGGATTACCTACGGCATACGGTCGGTAATCTCGAGCCGCTATTAACCTTCCCAATGTCGATGTCAACAACTTTGAGCTTCGACCACACCTCATCCAAATGCTCCAAAATTCCACCACTTTTCACGGTCTACCCAATGAAGATCCCCATTTACATATTATCAACTTTTTGTAAATACGTGGCACCTTTCGGATCAATGGAGCCTCCAACGATATGATGCTATCCGACTCCGTATATTCCCTTTTTCCCTCAAACACCGAGCAAAAGTTGGCTAAACACCCTCCCAAGTGGATCCGTGCACACTTGGGATGAACTTGCCCAAAAATTCCTCTACAAATATTTCCCTCCTGCTAAAACCGCCAAACTCATGACCGAGATAAATTCATACTCTCAAGACGACGGGGAATCTTTATACGAGACATGGGAAAAGTTTAAGTAGTTATTAAGGAAATGCCCACATCATGGTCTTGAACATTGGCAACAAGTGTCCATTTTCTACAACGGACTCTTGCCACACACAAGACAAATCCTTAATTCTAACTCTAAGGGACTACTTGAGAATCGACGACCCGAGGAAATTTATAATCAGATTGAGGAAATTCCATAAGTATTTCACAAATAGGTGATGGTAGCTCTTATAACACAATTTAGCATAATTAGATGTTTAAATTTTAGATTGTACATGGTTTATTTTTACCATATTTCTCATTTCTCATACATGACACAACAAAACGTGTTATGTTTAAGTCTTTACGATACACTGTGTAGTGCGTTTATCGAATATGAATATTCATGTATATCGAAAGTGTGGTTTATACTAATCATATCGCATACCCAATGTGCTTCAGTTTGAAATACCCTCTTACCTATAAATTTTATTTTGTCCTAAATTAGTACATGTCCCAATGTGGTTATACTAATCATATCGCATACCCAATGTGCTTCAGTTTGAAATACCCTCTTACCTATAAATTTTATTTGTCCTAAATTAGTACATGTCCCCCGCACGTTATGGCGGGTTCAAATGTAAAGCAATTCGAATTTGTACCATCAAGACCCGAATTGTTTCTAAACAAAATTTACTTACAACGTAGATAAACTGAAGATGTACATAAAAATAAACACGAAAACGTATTATATCTGACCCGACCTATTTGCGAAAGAAATTTGCATCGAACACCAACTTGAACTTATACCGACACGTACATAAAAATAAACATAAAATTATGTTTTTAAGTTAAAAATGTACCACGCATTGCGGTGGCGCCGAAATGTAAAGTAAGTCGAATTTATACAATCTAACTAAAACGTATTATATTTGACTCGCCTTGTTTTATAACAAAATTTATGCCAAAACGTAGATCAACTGAAAACGTATATAAAAAAGCATAAAAACACATTATATTTTATCTTACCCATTTTGTGTATAAAAAAGCACAAAAAAACATTATTATAAAGTTTTTTAATGATAAGCGATTGTAAGTACTAATATTAAATGTTGAATGGTAAAGATTAGAAAATAAATATATACTAAAAGGTAAAAAAAAAATTAGCCCATGTGAATCACGTCAAGGTAATACTTAAATAATTATTTAGGTAGAAGTTGCATATTTCTTAAGCTAGTTTTTTAACTTGTATATTTATTTTGAAAAAAAAATTCTTTCAGGCAAACATTATTCAATTTTATTTGACTTTTTTTACTCTTCAATTTTTATACTAAATTACATAAATTGGCCTTTACTTATATACGAAATTGCATTCTTCGTCTTATGTCTTTGAAAAGCATGCAAAGTATCCTTTGATTTTTAAGTTTTGCATGCCTTTTGTCCCTTAAGCTAATTGATGTTAAAATTTTAGTTAGCTATTAGCTAAAATGACAATTTTTTTTCCAAATGACATAATTCGAAGTTTATTTATAAATGACATAACCTGTAATTTATTTAAGTTTTTTTTGCGGGAATTTGGTCGATATCGGTTTGATTCCTTACTATATTGATACAGTACCCTGCAGTCGGTATAGCAATAGAAAGAGTCATTATATATCCAAAATATGGCGATACGTATTTTACATTGATCAAAATTGTAAAAACAAATATTACTAACAGTTCACATTGTATGGATACCGATATTGATGTTGTACGGTTTGAAGCCTTCCTGATACAGATATTGTTGAGACGGCATTAGGTTGGTTCGTCATGGAATCTATACCATACCCACACTCGCTATAACTCTGATGTGAATAAAACTTCATATTCAATTAGATATATGCTAAAATAAAAATAAGCAAGTCGCAATCTGTGTACCAGTATCGATTCTAATGGTACCGACACCAACTTCGATATTGTTTAGTCGAAATCGGCGTGGTATCGATATTCTTAGTAAGGTATTGGTTTAGTTCGTCACGGTACGAATACAATACTAACACTCGCAATAGATTACGATATAAGAGAGATACTCTATTGTGTATACTACTTTCCTTCTAACGAAAGTTACCCAGGAAACCATAAAACGAATAAATATTTTGTCAAAAAATAACATTTGTAATTACAAACTAATTTAGAATTTTATATATAAATATAAATAGGTTAAATGGAGTATAAAAAATAATAAAAGAACTTTAAAAGGGTTTAATATGGATATAATATAATTTTATAAATTAAAAGCATTTTTATTAAAATATTATTATTATTAATATACAAATTTATGAGTTTAGAAACATTTTGAATATATTAATAATATAATTAGTGTACATATTCTTTATAATTATAAGGATATATAATATATAAGAATATTAAGTAGTTATTATTTATATAATAAAACAAATTATAATAAATAAATTGTTGTTTTGGTTCTAACTAAATTTTTCTAACACATACAATTTCCTTTTAAATTTTTTAAATAGACATAATTTTTTCATACGTTAATATATATATAAAAAAACATCATAAAAACGAGTATTTTGTTCTCTTTAAGTTTGAGTATGATATTGCTACAATTTTTTTAATTAAAAATATATAAAATGTTATGTGATTATATACTACTAAGTGTATCGTGCGGACATCCTCTGGTATTTATTAAAACTAAGTGTTGTTTTGGTTCTTAATATAATTATTTGGCTATTATTTGATTGACGATAAACAAGTCAAGTTGGGCTTGCACGGGTTGGGTTCAAAGTCTTAGTCGAAAGTTTAGCGATGGGATTTACAATATTTGTATGGTGGATTGGTGTTTGGGGCTACAGAGATTATTAAAATTCCAGTTAGAACTGGGCTTAATTAGAGATGGGCATAAAAACCGGTTCCGAACCCGAACCGGTAGAACTGAACTGGAACCGGTTCCAGTTCCTACCCGACATTAAGTAGAACCGGTTCCGGGTTCAAAATACCCGTTGGTTCCAACCCGGTTCCACAATTTTACCATTTGACTCGGGTAGTAACCGGTTCCTACCCGTACCCGGTTCCTACCCGTACCCGGTTTCACTTGTACCCGGTTCCATCAGTACCCGGAAATGAAGTTCAAGAAGGAACCGGTTATACCGTTAAAATGTTACCTTTGGAACCGGTTATAGCCGAAAAAGTGGAGACTAACGATAGAAAGATACACAAAAATAACAAACACAATAGAAAGAAACATTACACAAACTTTATTAAAACACCAAACCAAACGGGTTACATCAAACATTGGAAGAACCGGTGCCGGAACCTTCTCCCGTCTCATTTTTCTTTGCCTTCGTCACTGGGCAATGCCGCTCAGTGTGTTTCTTAAGGGTTGAGTTGGCTGCGGCTTTCATAAATTTTCCGCAAGCTTTGCATCTAGCCATCTCGTGGCTGTCGGACATTAAACAGAGATCAAAATTCTTCCATATAGCTGGGTTTCTTTTCGTCTCTAAGACAGTAACAACTTGTTCGTTGCTTGCCATAGGTATTTTGCAAGATTTTTGAGAAGATGATTGAGTTTGTAAGTTGATGATGGTGAGTTTGTAAGTTGATGATGGTGAGTTTGTAAGTTGAAATGGTAAGTAGGGAGGGGTTTATATAAAAAAAAACCGATTTCGACGAACAGGAACCGGTTCCCAACGGTAACTTTTTTATCAGGAACCGGTTATAACGGTAACTTTTTTTTATCAGGAACCGGTTATAACGGTAACTTTTTTATCAGGAACCGGTTCTGAACAGTAAAAGTCAGATTTTTCGACTGTCAGGAACCGGTTCTGAACAGTAAAAGTCAGGATTTACTGTTAGGAACCGGTTCTAAACAGTAAAAGTCAGATTTTCGACTGTCAGGAACCGGTTCTAAACAGTTAAAATCAGATTTTCGACTGTCAGGAACCGGTTCCACACAGGAACCGGTTCCACACCATACCCGGTTCTATAATACCCGTACCCGGTTCTACACGGTTCCATATTCTTGGGTGTGAACCCGGGTAGGAACTGGACCCGGTTCCACACCATACCCGGTTCCAATGACATCCGAGCAGAACCGGTTCCGGGTTGGAACCGGTTCCGGGTAATAATAAAACCCGATTATGCCCATCTCTAGGCTTAATACCCACTATGCTAAAAAAAGACTAAAGATATCACTAAAAAGGTATGCTAAAACCTATTCCAAAAATACTCTACTAAATCACCCACTCTACTAAATGATTTTCTTAAGTGTGACAAGCACGTAACCCTTAGCAATTTTCTCGACCTCCCACTTGTTATAAGACCAACTCGTCTTCAATAAGACATGGATCTAACCATTTAGCTTAAACAACCTTGATTCGTTGTACATAAATCCACCAATTAATCCTTGATTTAACCTCAAAAAACGAAATACTCTCTGCTTAGTGATAGTGTAAAGCTGATTAGAAGGCTAATAAGTGGAACTTTATTTAAATCGAATAGAGTAGACCTGTTGAGAAAATTTTACAATGAACAGTTTTAAAAGTTACTTGATTGAGGACATTCACTAACCTTATAACCCAATCTTCATGGTCTTTCTTATGAATGCCAACATGAGGCCTATTAAACACTACACAGTCGTATAGTGTTTTGTTGACATATTGATTCTTTAGTAGATTCGTCGCGTTAACGCCAAAAAAAAAAAAACTTTACCCTACGCTTAACAAATCCACACAGGTGATGTTGAACATCCGGAAACATTTTTTTAAGTCAGATGTGTAAAAAAATTAGTGTTAGTTATGTTGGAAGATTAATTAGAAATCTTATTTTTCAGAATAATATTCTCATCCAGGCTTTTCAAAGTAATTGCATACATCAGTGGTGCTATCCCGAGCCTCGCCGCCACACTGTGGGCGAAACTGAAGTTGTCGTCTCCCACTAGGAGAATCTTTTGGTTGCGATCATATAAACTTGTTCCCCGTAGAAGTTTTCAGCATTTGGGCCCTTGCTTCTGATGCGCTCTTCGTCATTCAACCTTCTAAGTTCCTCAAGTGTTCTCCTCCTTAATAGGTTGAAACCATTTAATTTAAACCAACCCTATATGTTGAACTGTTAAGGCATGATGTTGGATAAGTCAATATCATTAACCTTATAACACAATCTCTAGAGTCTTTCTTATGAATGCCAACATTAGGCCTATTTAAACACTGTACAGTCATATAATGTTTTCTTGACATGTGGATTCTTTAGTAGCTTCATCGCATTAACGCCAAAAAAAACTTTACCCCACGCTTAAAAGATCCGCGCATGTAATGTTGAACATCCGGAAACATTTTTTTCAAGTGAACCGTGTAAAATTTAGTATTAGTTATGTTGGAAGATTAAATAGAAAACTTATTTTTCATAAAAGATATTCTCATCGAGGCTATTCAGAGTAGTTCGGCGATGTGTATACATAAAAACCATAAAAGAGGTATATAGGTGGACGTGATTATCTCGGTTGGGCGATATGAAGCATATCGGAAAACAATTTTGTTTGGGTTTCCAGTGTGGTTCACAGTGTTCGGAGATTTTATTTCACCGGAAAACTGTGAACGAAGAAGAGGTAAAATTGTCTAACCCTTGGTTATATAAACAAACGTATAAATGAGAGATAGCGATGGACGAATGGTCCTCACTAGCTGATGGAGGATTCTTCAATGGGTCGCCATCGATACAAAATGGTAGTTAGAGACCTCCTGGTCAAAGTTTTGACCATCCCCGCCTCCAAATCTCCAATCATGACAAAATATTCTTTTATCTATCTATGTTTCCTTCATATTTTATCATCTTAATTAGAGTAAAGTACACGAATGGTCTCTGTGGTTATCAAATTTTCTATCTGATCCATAGCTTTCTAAAAGTACAGAGATGGTCCTTGTGGTTTGCATTTTCTAACTCATTTACTCCTCGGCCAACAATTTAAAGGTTTTAATATGTCCAAGTTAAGGACTAATTGTATTACAAAGTACAAACCATACATGTGCTTTTAGAAAAAAAAAGCTAGAGACTAAACACATTGCAAAATGCAAACAACAGGAACCATTTATGTATTTTTAAAAAGATAGGGACCAAATCCAAAATTTTAGTAAATCACAAGCAACATCCGTTTAATGTGTTTTATTTTGTTTGTCTTCTTTCTCATTTATTCTTTTGTAATTTTTTTATGAGTTATACCTTCTTAAAGTTTATAACAACTATTAACTTCTTTCATTTTATACAAAAAAAAAATAATCTTAATAAGTATTTTAGTCTTGTTTTGTTACTGTGATCAAATGCTTAAATAATTTTTATATTTATCTACCTTTACAACAAAAAAAATTATACTTCTATTCCTTGGTTATATGAACAAGTGTATAATGAGAGATAGCGACGGACTAGTGGTCCTCCCCTGAGCTGAAATTTAGTTCACAATAATAACCTAATGTAGTAATGAGATTTCGGATAAAGTCTTGAATTTCGGATGAGACTCGAATTAGTCCAAGATAGGCATCTCGGATGAGTCTCGAATTAGTCCGAGATGGGGTATCTCGGATGAGTCTCGATTTAGTCTGAGATGGGCCTCTCGGATGAGTTTCGGATTAGTCCGAGATGGTGATCTCGGATGAGACTCGAATTAGTCCGAGATGGGGTATCTCGGATGAGTCTCGAATTAGTCCGAGATGGGCATCTCGGATGAGTTTCGGATTAGTTTGAGATGGGCATCTCGGATAAGACTCGAACTAGTCTGAGATAGGCATCTCGGATGACTCTCGAATTAGTCCGAGATAGGCATCTCGGATGGATCTCTGATGAGACGACTTGAATGAGTTCGAGATGTTCATCTCAAATGGATCTCTAATGAGACTCGAGTTAGTCCGAGATGGGCATCTCGAATGGATCTCTGATCCATCCGAAACTTTCGAAATCTCTAATCATGGTAGTTAGTTGTGATAAGTTTGAAATTCGAAATTTTAGGGATCATGAGATCAGTTTTACTATTTTAATGTTGATCTAAATATATCAAGATTTCGAAAATATTATCCATTTATTTCATAACAGACTTCGAAAATTTTGATTAGATAAAATAGATCAAAACCAAGAAAAACACCCAATAATCTGAATTACATTCCAAAATATAGGAATTTTTCGAATTTCATAAGAACATGTGATGAACCCTAAAAACATAAATTTAAGTTATGGAATCCGAAATCTAGGATTTTGAGTTCATTATAATGATTTCGGAACAGTAACATTAACCATTAAGACATCAGATCCGAATTTTTCAATTTACAAGTCACGTGATTTCGGAAAAGTAATCAAGTTCAAAAAATTATGTTTTCCAGATTTTAATCCCAGAATAATGGATACATAACAGAACTGTCACACCCTCAATTTCCACATGCGGAGTTTTACCGCGAGGCGTGTGAACAAACCAGAATCTGAGACACTAGTAACATCGAACGACTCTATATGATTCGTTTATACGTTTTCCAAAATCATTTGTTTAACCATTCATAGTTATTTTTAAATTATCTTAGTTTGGTTTCAATGTTTAGCGGAAGCATTAGTTTTAAAGTTGAGCGGAAGCATTAAAGTAAAGTAAAGGAACGGGCGCCCACACAAATGCCAAAACTAAAGAAAAACCCAAACAATGTTCGTAAATGAGACTCGATAAAAAGATGTCTTGATCAATGCAAGTGAGTGCACCTAGAGCTCCTAGCGTCCTGAGAAACATGTAAAGAAACAAGTGTCACACATTAAAGAAGAGTGAGTTCACAGGTTTTTATATGTTCATTAGTTCGGTTATAAGTTTGTTTCCCCCGTTACCCCTAACCCGGGATAACGACTTAATTCCATTATTCCCAACCCGGAATAATACTGATGGTTCCATTATTCCATACCCGGAATAATATTGATGTTCCATTATTCCTAACCCGGAATAACAATGTTGTTGGTTCCATTATCCCTAACTAGGGATAATATTGCTGATTCGTAATTAAGTTCAATGTTAACATGTAGGTAGCTAGCCTAAAGTTATGTCACGTAAGTGTTCGCGATCGAAGCTGACTGTTGTGCCTCCGTGTTGCCAGGCCTATCACTGACCATGGCGAAGTTAGGCCAAATTATTCACCCGTTGACCATACCCGGCCGGCTAGCGCGACTAGCTCGGGTGGGGCTTGTCGGGCCCAGTAGTACTACTTATAATTTCCCCGCTATCTAACCCAATACTAACGATCCGAGAGATTGTCGAGGACTTGTGTGATATAGCTGCTTAGTGACCATAACGTACGTTAACATTAACTTAGTTACCGAATAGTTTAATGACGTTAATTTCATATAACGTAGAGAGATAGAGTTGTAGAGTGTATACATGTTTCTCCCCCTGTTGTTTAAAACCGGATAAATTAGGGGCCGTGAACTCACCTTTAGTTGCTCGGTTAGTGTAACACAGATGTAGCAAATGATGGGACCGCTAATTGCGTCCTAACAAGTCAATTGATTTAGAGTTAGTGTGTGAACACACTGATACAAAATCCTACACATAACTAACACACAATGCGGTACATACAATAACGAATCCTAAAACTCAAATCATGCATGCAAGTATCATCATACCAACATAGTGATCAAACCAACCTATCATGAACACAAATCAATCCATACAACACTTTGGTACACACATTCGCAAGTTATCAAGTTTCAGCTTATATACTCATAATTAGGCTGTTTTCGAGGATTTTTATAAAATAGTTCCAACGTTCCAAAAATTCCAATTATATTACAGAAGGTGTCAACTATACTGTAGAATTTTATATAAATTTTTCAAGTCCTAACACTTTACCAATTATTCATAAATATTAATATACTAGGCTGCAGTCAGATTCGTCGCTTTCTGACTGCAGTCCACGGGAGAATTTATTTAAAAATCACCGTTCGTCCAATTAACAAAATTCCAGTGGGAGTTTCCCGGAAATTTCCGTATCCAGTTGCTGTACAAATTTCGTGATTCGAATCTCTACAGATTATTAGATCCGACTCGATAAACGACTAACAAATTTTCAGAATTTTCACAGCTTCAGTTACTGAACTTAATTGGCCACTTAAAAATATCAAACGACTTCAGAAAAATATGAATCCAGCGCCATTAGAAGCGTCTTTCAAAAATACGTTTTAGGCTTCAGAAAATCCGTTTTTCGATAAATAATAACCAAGTTACAGCCAGTTGAAGTTGGCTGTAAACACCATTCAGCATCCTGATTTCAACATTTTATCGCAATATAACGCGTTTAAACAATCGATAAGTTAACTATAAACGATCAAGAACAGATTTATCAATCATATATCATCATGTACATCATACCCATGCAAACCCTAATCATAATATATGGTTTTTATCACAAAACGCAGCCTAATGATTCTTGATTCCACTAATCATCATAATCGCAAACTAGCATAATTTATCGAACTAAACATCATACACCTTAATAATAATGATTCTACCACTTCATTCAAGCATGATCAAGAGTTATAAATCCTAGTATGACTTTGCAAACAATGATAAACCCTAAACTTTAACAATGAGGATTAACGAACCGGGAGCGAGATGGGAGTCGATTCGGATGATCAAGGGGATCGCGACCGAGAGGAAAGTGGGAAGGCTGTCGCGCGACCGAGAGAGGTGTAGGAAGGGCTGCCGTCGGCTGCTTCTTGTGCTAGGGTTTCTCTTTTTTTTTTGTTAATCAATCCCATGCAAGCTTATCTATATATAGTGTGGGTGGGGAAAGAAAAGGAGAAGGGTTTGGGCGGTTAGAGTCTTGCGGCCGCAATGGGTTCGGGTGGGGTGGTTTGGGTCTTTAACTTGAGCCTCAAGTTTCGCTCAACTCCTTGAGTCGCAAGGAAATGAGGTCGACTCGTTTCGCGGCTTGGTTCGATTCGTCTATATATTTACTATATATATATTTTATAACTAAAACAAATCACGAAATCGGAACCTAACATAATAACTCACCAAACTTATAAACGTTTAATATACATAGCACGTAATTCATTTGATAAGTTCACAAAGTTAGCGTAGTTATTTCGAGCGTGTAAATTGAATCTCCGAATCAATTTAGCGTAGGAATGAATAGCCGTGAAGCAGTGCGTTTAAGATACCTGAAAAACCGGGATGTCACAAGAACTGATTTATCAACATATGCTCTGAAACCACATGTTGATTAGTTCTGTTTAATTATAATGGAAAACATGAATGAAATACCAGTGACGGCAGACAAGCCAGCAGAGAATCCAGTCAGAGACGCAGCCATGGAGTTCGACATCTTTGTCAGTGTGATCTGGTTCCTCCTTAGGGTGTAAGATTATGATGGTGATAACCGAACTAGGGATGAGTTCGGTTTAGATTATGGAGAGAGAGGTGGGGCGATAATTATGTTGTTGTTGTCTAACCCTAAACCTCTCTAATCATCTCCTTATATATACACCCAGAAGGAAACCCTAATTAGTTAATAAGGGTAATTTGGTCCATCAAGTTTACCAACTAATATATAATACGATTAATATTATTTTTGTCTAATATAATATAAATGATTATAACGACTACATGATTAAATATTATAAATAATACATTTAATCTTACATCCATTTAACCTGATTTTTGAAACGGCCTAGGCAAACAACCCCACCACGCTCATTTTATCAATCGTTGTATATGTATATTAAGAGTTTAACCATACGAAAAAAAACTAAACGGTGATCTTGTGTCCCAATCTCAGAACTATTCCAATTTGAGACCCAAAAATGTCTTGAATTTGTGAATTTTGTTTGAATAATTTAAAATATTAACAATAGAAAGAAAATATATAGGAAAACAAAATAACAAATTTACATTAACTTATGCATGTACCCTTCAACCCCAAATTCATTACAATGAGAACCCAAGTGAATCAGCAGCCGATCTAGCCATTATTCGTTGAAACTCTATAAAGCTAATCACACCGTCCCCATCCGTATCTGCATCTCGAACCATTTCAGTCAGCTCACGGTACGACAACGGCTGGCCCATTTTTGTCATGGATTTCGCAAGCTCAGCAGGCGTAATAAACCCGCTCCCATCCCGATCAAACGACTTAAAAATCTCAAGAAGTTGATGTTGATTCATTAATATATCGTCGGTCATCATTTGGGACAACATAGCATTCACCAACTCATCAAACTCGATTGTCCCGCTCCCATCGGAATCCATGTGGTTGAAGAGTTTGTAGATCTGGTCGCCGGAGGGTTTGAGGCCGAGCGAGCGGAGGAGGGCGGCCACCTCGAGGTGCGTAAGGGACCCGTCTTTGTCCAGGTCGAACCGGTTGAATATTTCTTGGAATTGTTTGAGTTGGTCTTCTGGCAACCGTGACATCGTGGAGATGGTGGTGATGTTGTTGATCTCTAAATGATTTGATTGGATTGGTGGTGATGTTGTTGATCTCTAATAGATTTGATTTATTGGTGGTGATAGAGGGCGGAGGGTGGTGGTTGATGTTGGTGGTAATTGATAAAGGGGAATAATTTTGAGGTATGCATGCATGTATTGTTGAAGAATTATAAAATGGATGGTCACCATTCAATAAGTTGGGAGTAAATAGTAAATGGGTAATAACCATGATTTATGGGAGTTTAATACTAACCATGAATAGAAAAGTTTATTCTAATAAATTATCTATGGAGTTAATATCGGTGATATATCGGTTATATCCGTTCTCTAGTAAAATATCGGTGTTAAATATCGGTATCGATATTATCAGCGATATTGACTGATATAACCGATATATCAATGAATTTTTAAAGTTAAATTGCTATATAAATAAATTTTGCATTATATTAAAATTGCCGATATCTCACCCAGATAACTTATATCTCAAATATTGGTCTTTGACCAATATCTGATATTTTACCATAGTAACTGCATATTAAATTATGTAGAAATGAAGAATTCATATTTCTCAAAACTTTTACTTATGTTTAAAGATTTTGTCACAAATCATTTTGTTCAACTTTACCCTTGAATAAAAAGTGAGGTATAAATAGTTGATGCACAACACATAATTGATGGGTTATTGCATCCTTCATGTGCTTTTTATGCTTTGAGGTTATTATAATAAAATTATACATCACACACAACTAGCGTTAGACCCAAAAACTACAACAAAAACTTGAGAATATATGAGGTAATTATGAACGAGTTTTCTAAAATAAACTTATTTTTCATAAAAAATATTCTCACCGAGGCTATTTATAGTAGTTCGGCGATGTGTATACATAAAAACCATAAAAGAGGTATATAGGTGGACGTGATTATCTCGGTTGGGCGATATGAAGCATATTGGAAAACAATTTTGATTGGGGTTTCCAGTGTGGTTCACAGTGTCCGGAGATTTTATTTCACCGGAAAACTGTGAATGAAGAAGAGGTAAAATTGTCTAACCCTTGGTTATATAGACAAACGTATAAATGAGAGATAGCGATGGACCAATGGTCCTCACTAACAGATGGAGGATTCTTCAATGGTTCGCCATTGATACAAAATGGTAGTTAGAGACCTCCTGGTCAAAGTTTTGACCATCCACGCCTCAAAATCTCCAAATCATGACAAAATATCCTTTCTCTATCTATGTTTCCTTCATATTTTATCATCTGAATTAGAGTAAAGTACACGAATAGTCTCTGTGGTTTATCATATTTTATATTTGATCCATAGCTTTCTAAAAGTACAGAGATGGTATAACATCCTTCAAAAACATATCCTAGAACCAGACCTGAATTTGACACCGTTCTGTTTTCATATTCCACGTAATTTTTTTAATGTTTACGCAATAAATGTCTTGGATTCTATGTTTTGATCATAAATGTTATCATAGCGGGTGATTTATAGTCTTATACATGTCCTAGACAAGTTTGTAAATTCATTTCCATGTATTTTAAAGCAACCCTCCATCTCTCAAGGTCTAAGACTAAGGTTTTCCTTAAATTAATCAAAAACTTTGAAGACTCGTGAACATACCTAACACATCACATCCTAACCTTCTTATCATTCAAACTTAATTATATACATGCCTTAAGATGGGACATTGTGTTTTAGAGGGTTTAGATGTAAATGATAGCAAGTAAGAAGCTCTACATGTTGTATTCTTAGTTTTGTCATAAGATGACTTTTGGGTGACTTTCTTGCCAACTTTTTTCCATCCTTGAGCTATCATTCTGGTCCATTCAAAGCTCCAAGATATACTTAGTATCTAAGGATCAAGTAGGTTCAAATGGTGCATAAAACTGAGCTCCAGCGTAACGGGAATCACAAACACAAGTTTTAGAACATTACATTCGACCCGCATCAAGACCCAAGGTTTAAGCCCAATTCTCTACACCATGGATGTTGGATTTCTCTCTTCCACATGATAGTACTCTGAAAATAATGAACGTAGGCGAAAACCGTGCGCGAAATGGAGTTATAACGAAGCGGGAATCGCGAAAACAAGTCTGATGTTTGTTGCTGATTTGAAAGACTCGAAAATCTTATTTTAAATTCATCCCACATCGCCGCAATCACCATTTTGTGCTCCCTTTCACACCTATAAATACCCTTGCTTGGTTTTTTATAGCTTATAACTCCTAATTTGAGTATAAACAAGTGGAATAACCAAATTTGGTGGCTCCACAAGCACAATACTCATTTGGGTGTGGTGTGTAGTAGTTTTTATTTCCGCCTTCGATGAGGAGGTGCTGCCCTTCAAGTTCTTCTCATTTTGTAAAGTTTTTCTATGAGGTAATCTTCTTTCTTTTTTTATATTCATTTATTTATTGCTTTCTTAGTTTAATTAGTTTAGTTTAGGTTCTTAGTTAAGGAGCATTCGGCTCGTTAAGGTAGCCTAGTTTAGGCTCACCTTTAGGCTTGGCGTAGCCTTGTAGAGGCTCGTTAGGCTCTGCGAGTCTAGCATATCATGTTTGTTCGTTTAGCTATGTCTAGCATAACGTTTACCTTTTTCTTGTTGCATTCGTTTATCTAGCTTAAATCACGTTTATTGTAACATCCGTCAAAAAACGGATTTACTAAACCCGCTCCGTTTATTAACCGAACAATCAGTTAAAAATTCCGTTGCATATTTAATGCCCAAATTAATTTTAAACGATACATAATTAATAAGTATATTGGAAAATATAATTTATATTTGAAAAAGTATTGAAAATAAGAAAATAAAAATAAAATGCTGCTGCCTGGTTTCGAACCCGGGTCAGCCACGATTCAAACAAAGCCTTAACACTTAACCATTCAACCACTGCGCCACTTATGTTTTTTGTTAAATATTGGAAACAATTAATACATAAAATGAATCTCAATTTCAAAACCGACGCGCCTATTTGCAGTCGTCGGAAATCCCGACTATCTCGCCAAGATTTGACGGTTTCTTTAGTTTTAACGTAAACTTTAACTATGACATCGGTTATAACCGACGTCTGAACCCGCGACGCAAGTCATAACCGCCGGAAAACGTAATGACTTTGAATCAAGTCAGAAATCCGACTCTATACATCTCGATTCCTCTCTATAAATTCACCCACAATCCACTGGTAGCCTTTTCGCTCAAAACCGCACCCTTTCTCGACGAAAATTCACTCGCCGGAAAATACCTGCAAATCGCCGGAAAACCGAGCCTTTCACTTCTGAGCCTTACTGAACACCCAGAACTTATACCGAAGCCACCTACACTCACCTCAAGCTCCCTGAAGACTCTCTGCCGCAGGACACACGTCGCCGAAATAATCTGCTGTCACCGGAGTTTCGCCGGAGAAACAGAGGAGTTCAGTTCGGTATACCTTACGCTTAATTTTTCATTCTTTTTATTTATCTCACCTGTAATTAACCTCAAAACACTAAAAGAACATGATTAAATCGACGAACCAGTCGGACTCCGATTCTGGTTTAGTCTAACGAAGAAGACGAAGTTTCCGTTGTCTATAAGTTTAATTTAAATCAATATATAACTCGGGTTAGACACACAGTCCAGCGGTGGACTGTGTGCAAATAAAACACGCAAACGTCTCGAGTTCGATACATGTCCCACGCATACTCGCCTTAATAAAAATGTTCCTTTTTATTACTGAACCGGATTCACTTCATATAAATGTTAAGTTTAATAAAAATCGGAAAAAAACCAAGATAGACACACAGTCCAGTGGTGGACTGTGTGAACGTTTAATCACAGGTCACGAGTTCGAGTCCGGACTACTGCACCGATCCGGACAATTATCAAACTTTTTAAATAAGGCAGAAATGAAATAATGAAGTTTGTATATAAGTATAATAAAAATCAGATTATTTAACAAGTTAGACACACAGTCCAGCGGTGGACTGTGTGTTAACTCAACCCACAGGTCCCGGGTTCGAGACCTGTGGAGCACACCGAGTCGTTATGATTAAAATCTTTTTAAAAATAAATGATTTTCGGATTAATCTAATTAGTATATAAATTTAATTAAAAACAGAAATATTTCGGGTTAGACACGTAGCTCAGTTGGTAGAGCTGCGTGCACGCGTACAGGAGGTCTCGGGTTCGAGCCTCACCCAGCGCACACAATTACACATACGAACCGGTCAACAGTCAACAGTCAAAGTCAATGGTCAACGGTCAAAAAGTCAACAGTTTTTTTTTATTATTTTTATTTTAATTAAAAATCAATTAAAAATACCTAAAAATAACATTTTTAAGGTTAGAAAATAGCCTTAAACTCACAAAAATACACCCAACAATCCTACTAAAATGGATTAATAAAATCCGTTTACTTACCGAACCATTATGCCATTATTTAGGTTAGTTTCACTCGTGGTTAAAACCAACTTCGTGCGCATTCAACATCATCAACCGAACGCACCCAATGTGAGTGAATCTTACAACTCCCCTTTTTAATTACACGTTTTGGGGTGTGTCATGTGTCACCAAAATTAAGTCGTTTATTTAAACTTGTGCCATACCATATTGTGATCTAAACTTAGATTGTATATATTGTTTGTAGTTATGTATTTCATATTGTCAAGTTATATGCAAATCATTTATTAGGCCCATCAGTTCCTCGTGGGAGACGAGTTGAGCAACGCGTGCCTCAAAACAAATCCATTATTGTTCGTGTGTGTATTATTTAGTTTATATTGTTTGTAGTTATGTATTTCATATTGTCAAGTTTATGCAAATCATTCATTAGGCCCATCAGTTCCTCGTGAGAGACGAGTTGAGCAACGCGTGCCTCAAAACGATCCATTATTGTTCATATGTGCATTATTTAATATTAATTGATTGGTGAATAAGTTTACATCTATTTTTACTCATGTGTGGTTGTGCACTTTATTTTACAATCAATTAAATAAACTTGTTCAAATGTTTTCATAGGATTCACTCGCCAACTTTTTGTTGATCCAAAAACCATTTTTACACATGATACAGGTGAACAGGATGAAGCAAGGAAAACATAGGAAATGCCTTAGAAGAAAACAATGAAGCCTAGATTGATGTTAGGACATGATGTAATATTGATTGTAATTTCCCATTAAAGTGTATTAATGAATATGAAACGTTAAAATAAATGTCATGAGCTTTGATGATAACCCGATCATGCCCCGATCACCTTTTCCGCTGCGGGTCGGGGTGTGACATTTATCGATTGGATTTTCTCCTTATTTTTCGTGTAGTTTTTAATAAGGATTAAAAGCGCAAACATTGTGAGTGAATCTTACAACTTCCCTTTTTATTACACGTTTTGGGATGTATCATGGTCGTATTTCATTATTACATTTAAAAGAGTTAAATTCGTGCAAACTCCCTTATGTGGAAGTATATGTGTTACATGTGGATTGTTGTTTATCACTTGATGCATTTCATTCACGTTGGACATCACATCATTATAGGCTCGTCTGTTCCTCATTACCTATGAGCGGAACGTGACGTTGCCAACATACGAGGCGAGCTCCGATTGATTGAGCTTAGACCTTACAGCACACCGCGATACTGTGCAACATGCATACATTTATTGGAATCATTACATTTAATTGATTTATTGGTTGAGGTTGTTTTATGAGCTTTGACTTATGACATGCAACATACTTACTTACATTGATTGATGCACGCTTTTCTCAATAAACCAAATTTAAACATTTTATTGTTCTAATAATAATGAGGTTCACTCGCCAACCTTTGTTGACCCAAAAACCATTGTTACACATGATACAGGTGAACAGGTATGAAGAGAAGATTTGACATAGGATGAGCCTTAGTTAAAAAGGAACGGATTAGTGCAATATATTTGTTATAAACATCGTCTTGTGTTTGTAATTGTTTATGTGGATTATTTGTATTGTGAGACACTTGATATGAATTAATGAATATTTAAAACAAGTAATAGCAAGTCATAAGTTCTCGAGTTAACCCAATCATGCCCCGATCACCTATTCCGTTGTGGGTCGGTTTGTGACAGATGGTCCCTGTGGTTTGCATTTTCTAACGCATTTAGTCCTAAGCCAATAATTTAAAGGTTTTAATATGTCCAAGTTAGGGACTAATTGTGGTAGAAAGTAAAAACCACATGGACCATTCATGTACTTTTATAAAAAAAAGCTAGAGACTAAATACGTTGCAAATTGCAAACAACAGGAACCATTTATGTATTTTTAAAAATATAGGGACCAAATCCAAAATTTTAGTAAATCACAGGCAAGATCCGTTTACTTTACACTTTGATTAATGTGTTTTCTTTTGTTTGTCTTCTTTCTCATTTATTCTTTTGTAATTGTTTTTATGATTGATACCTTCATAAAGTTTATAACAACTATTAACTTCTTTCTTTTTACCAAAAAAAATAATTTTAATAAGTATGTTAGTCTTGTTTTGTTACTGTGATCAAGTGCTTAAATTGTTTTTATATTTATCTACCTTTACAAAAAAAATGTGGTTCTATTCCTTGGATATATGAACAAGTGTATAAATGAGAGATAGTGACGGACCTATGGTCCTCACTAGGGGATCGAGGATTCTTCAATGGTCTCTGTTGCTTGAATTAGAGTAAAGTACACAAATGGTCTCTGTTGTTTACTTAATTTTGGATTTAATCCCTAGCTTTCTAAAAGTACAGAGATGATCCCTGTGGTTTGCATTTTCTAACGCATTTAGTCCTCAACCACATGGACCATCCATGTACTTTTGAAAAAAGCTAGGGACTAAATACGTTGCAAAGTGCAAACAACATGAACTATTTATGTACTTTTAAAAACATACGGACCAAATCCAAAATTTTAGTAAACCACAAACAAGATCTATTACTTTACACTTTGATTAATGTGTTTTCTTTTATTTGTCTTCTTTCTCATTTATTCTTTAGTAATTTTTTATGATTGATGCCTTCTTAGAGTTTATACAACTATTAACTTCTTTATTTTCATACAAAAAAAATAATTTTATTAAGTAGTTTAGTTTTGTTTTCAAGTGCTTAAATTATTTGTATATTTATCTACCTTTACAAAAAAAAATGTAGTTCTATTCCTTGGTTATATGGATAAGTATAAATGAGAGATAGTGACGGACTAGTGGTCCTCACTAGGATATCGATGATTCTTCAATGGTCTCTGTGGTTTGAATTAGAGTAAAGTATACGAATGGTCTATGAGGTTTATCCAAATTTTAGATTTGATCCATAGCTTTCTAAAAATACATAAATGGTCCATGTGGTTTGCATTTTCTAATGCATTTGGTCCTCAGCCAACAATTTTAAAGGTTTTAATATGTCCAAGTTAGGGACTAATTGTGTTACAAAGTACAAACCACATGGACCATCCATGCACTTTTGAAAAAAAAAGCTAGAGACTAAATACGTTGCAAAGTGCAAACGACATGAACTATTTATGTCACACCCCAACCGATGGCGGAAACATCGGGATGAGACGAAAACGAGATTGCAAGAGTCTTCATAACGCTATTTGTGACAAGTTTTTAATGATTACATTTTACATCGTTTTAAATCAGATAATACGGAATTGAATCACATCACATATAAAAGAAATGCAATTTCCTTTCATTGATAACAGTTATTACAAGGTTTTGAAACAAAGTACAACATGTTTGAAATGAGATACGATACAACAAGTATTTAAAGTTTAGATGCATTTCTAGGCAATCCTATTAAATTCCTTGCATCATCATAATTTACTGCAACATGTATTAAAAGCATAGATCAATACAAAAGTATTGGCGAGCATACAAGTTTGAAAGTAAAAATAAGTATAAAAGTTTGTTTCAATCATGACGAGCATATATTCAAGTTGAATCACACATATATGTAGACAACCTTCGCATAATAACATATAATTGAATTCTTTTAACTAGCATACATGACATCCTAAGCATAACAGTAGCATCAGAATACATGTTGGAAATTAATAAGCATAAACAATCTCAAGCATAACAAATAGCATGCATAGACGGGTTTAAACTAACACGTATAACTCACAAAAGCATAATTGATAACACGTTTGGTAAATTGGAATACATTTTATTTCGTTTGATATAAATGTTGTTAACTGATACATGTTGCACCCCAAATTGCGAGTGTATAGTAAATATACATATATTTTCAGTTTGACAAGAAAACATGGCCGGTATTTTTGTATATATTTATTGAAAGATATAATAGACATATATGTATATGTTTCGTCCAAAAGGTATTAATACATGTATATACTTTGTCGAGAGGTAATATATATACATACCTTGTCGATAGTTAAAGTAGATATACATATACATTGTGTCGAAAGGTATAACAGACATGTATTGTTCAAAAAACGGACAGAGTCTCCTCTGTTTTTGGACTAACCCGACAACCAAAGAGTCGTTTAAAATCTCAAAACTCATCAATAAATGAATCGATATATAATTGCATAATGAGTATATTCGCATAAATTTTTTTTAACAAGTTTATGTTTGTAATTTCTAACAATCGCAAGACATAACAATTTTGCTAATTTCATTAGTTTAATCAAAATTTGCAATATTTCGCTATCGGGACGGCTCGAGCTCGTTTTGCATAAAAGGTTTTATATATATAATAACAACATGAAAAAGCATAATAAAAGTTAAGTCGTGAAGGTTTACCACTCTTCGTGTCGGACATCGAAACGCACGCTGAGTTAACTCGGTTGACCATAGCTGGCCGGTTGACTTTTGTTGACCGAACCATGACCCATGTTTGCTAAACCCGAACTCGTTGAACCGAAAAAAGGCCCGAGCCAAACCTCATGTCCTGTACTGGAACCGAGTCGAATCGGGCGAAGTGAGATGAACCGAAGCCCGAACACCGAACCTGCACTGCACCGGAACTGAACTGAGTTTCACCGGGACTGACCGAACCCGGAACCACCACTACGGCGGCTGTCTCCAGCCGTGAGTTCGATGACGGCGTCGTTAGTCTCTACCATCTCCATTATCACCGATAACAGCGTTACCGCCCGGAGCCCGGAGCGAACAGATAAGAGGGGGGTGGTTTGTTGTGGTTGTCGTGTACCGCCACTGCTGCTACTGCGATTGTTGCTTGCCGGACCACCCTAGACCCCCATCTCGCACCACCACCGTCACGGGATGCGACCGCCGCCGCTAAACATCTCCGCCACCATCGCTCAGCGGCTTTTGTCGCCGTGTTTCTGATGCGCCGCCACCAAGATGGTGGTCGGCCGCCCTGTTGCAGAGAGAGGGAGGAAGCGAGAGTATGGAGAGGTGAGAGGGTTACTGCAAGGGGATTTTATGAGCGTTGCCGGAAAAACGAAGGCGCCGGAGGCCACCGGAATTGGCTCCTGTCGCCGGAGAGGAGAGGGAGAGGGAGGCAGTGTGAGTGTGCGGCGGTTCTCCTGTGTTGGGGGTGTGTGTGTGAGTTTAGTTATAGAGATTAGGTCTAGGGTTAGGTCTTGTGTTGGGCCCGAGGCCCGTTAACCTGTCCTAGTGTTTTTGAGCGACCCAGTCGCGTTTACGAGTCTTGTTTTCAAACCCGACCGTCGTGTAATGTTTTAAAACACTGTTTTAGGGTCGGAATTATGTGAATTGATGTCGGTAGCCAATAGTGGTTGCGTTCGTTTGCCGTAAAATGCGACGTTGCTATTATTATTATTACTATTTATTATTGTTATTATTATTATTTAAAAAATATAAACAATATTAATAATGATAATAAACATAATTAAATAAATAAATTCGTGTTTTTCCTAAAGGTATGGAGGTGCGGAAATACGAGGCGTTACAATCTCCCTTACTTTAGGAAATTTCGTCCCGAAATTCATTTAAAGGAAAGACTTTAGATAAGATGGCATTTCGAAACTTGTATGGGTATAATCAAGAAACGAGTGGTGAGTGATTAAGTTTGTATAGTGTATAAGTATGAGTATAAGTGTAAGTGTGCGTACATGCACATTCGTGCACAATACAAATGATATATTTTAGTTAACCAAGATTAACGGATTACTGGCATGTGAATAAACAAGTCAAGCCATCGTGTACCGCAATGTAGACTACCCATCATCGTTAAAACAAAGAGGGTGTAAAATAGTTTACTTAACATGACCTCAAGAATATGGGCGGGCGCTACTCCTATAGCACTACGTAAGCGCTATACATGTTAAGGTGTGGTTTTATAACGAGTTTATCACATATAATGTTCCAGTAATCCCAAATCAAGTATGATGTTTAGTATGCACCTATAGAATCGTTGTGTAATAGATTTAGTATAAATGCGAAGTTTGTCGTGCATAAATTCGATTTTAGTATAGTGTGACATTGAAAAAAAAATGAAGGAATAAGAATTATATAGCATAAAATGTAAGATAGCATAAAAGAGAGGCTTGTTAAAATGTTGGAGTGTTTCAGTTTTAGAAACTTCGACTATTCCAAAGTGACTTGTAAGTCCTTTCGAATTAGGGAGACATGATTTGGCCTAATAGGTATAATACTCTCGTCGCCAAATGATTAACGGTACTTTACCCTTCCAGTTAGTACATGTCCCTAATTTGATCGAAAAATACGAAACTTTGGCGATATTGAAAATTGAGGAGCGGGACCAGTCATCAAGGTGTGTATGTCAATCCTGGCTTGACAATTTCGTCCCCAGATTGTGGTTTATTGAACGTATCAAGATATAATCTCGAATCGTCAATAAAGATCCACTAGATTATGAAATAGAAACTCACATCAAGATATGGATATCACTCCTGACTTGATGGTGAATTTCGCACAAAATAACATGTAGAGTGGGTTGAAATTCGTCACCAATGGCGGGAATCACCCCTGTTTTGATGAGTTATTTCGATTGTGGAACAAGAATATTCTCAAGAATTCGTATTGTGCTATGTCTTAGGAAAGACATATTGTAAGTTTTAAAACCAAAGGGAAGAGAAAAGCAAGGTAGAAAGAATAACAATTTAAACAAGTATCACAAATGGTCAAGAGTATGGTACTTAAACTATTGACTATGTCGAACATGGCAATTCTATCTAATTCCCTATAGTTATGGCTCTGATACCAATCTGTCACACCCCAACCGATGGCGGAAACATCGAGATGAGACCAAAACGAGATTGCAAGAGTCTTCATTACGCTATTTGTGACAAGTGTTTAATGATTACATTTAACATCGTTTTAAATCAGATAATACGGAATTGAATCACATCACATATAAAAGAAATGCAATTTCCTTTCATTGATAACAGTTATTACAAGGTTTTGAAACAAAGTACAATATGTTTGAAATGAGATACGATACAACAAGTATTTAAAGTTTAGATGCGTTTCTAGGCAATCCTATTAAATTCCTTGCATCATCATAATTTCCTGCAACATGTATTAAAAGCGTAGATCAATACAAAAGTATTGGCGAGCATACAAGTTTGAAAGTAAAAATAAGTAAAAAGTTTGTTTCAGTCATGACGAGCATATATTCAAGTTGAATCACACATATATGTAGACAACCTTCTCATAATAACAGATAATTGAATTCTTTTAACTAGCATACATGACATCCTAAGCATAACAGTAGCATGAGAATACATGTTGGAAATTAATAAGCATAAACAATCTCAAGCATAACAAATAGCACGTATAGACGAGTTTAAACTAACACTTATAACTCACAAAAGCATAATTTTTAACACGTTTGGTAAGTTGGAATACATTTTATTTCGTTTGATATAAATGTTGTTAACTGATACATGTTGCACCCAAAATTGCGTTTAAAGAGTAGAAAGGGGTCGAGTATGCTCACATATGCACGTCGATCCTTGGTAATCTCGAGAGGGGTCGAGGAGTTTATGAATGGAGTCCTAAGGTAAGCTTTTGATCCTTGAGGAATCTGAGCCGTATCTCGCAGTTGTAAAGTATTAAAATGTTTAGAGATTATTGAAGTGTTGTTAAAATAATACATTTTAATATTTATTTTGAAACGTCAGTCGAGTCTTTAATACGTTCATTAGCGTAGCGAGTGTATAGTAAATATACATATATTTTCAGTTTGACAAGAAAACATGGCCGGTATTTTTGTATATATTTATTGAAAGATATAATAGACATATATGTATATGTTTCGTCCAAAAGGTATTAATACATGTATATACTTTGTCGAGAGGTAATATATATACATACCTTGTCGATAGTTAAAGTAGATATACATATACATTGTGTCGAAAGGTATAACAGACATGTATTGTTCAAAAAACGGACAGAGTCTCCTCTGTTTTTGGACTAACCCGACAACCGAAGAGTCGTTTAAAATCTCAAAACTCATCAATAAATGAATCGATATATAATTGCATAATGAGTATATTCGCATAAATTTTTTTTAACAAGTTTATGTTTGTAATTTCTAACAATCGCAAGACATAACAATTTTGCTAATTTCATTAGTTTAATCAAAATTTGCAATATTTCGCTATCGGGACGGCTCGAGCTCGTTTTGCATAAAAGGTTTTATATATATAATAACAACATGAAAAAGCATAATAAAAGTTAAGTCGTGAAGGTTTACCACTCTTCGTGTCGGACATCGAAACGCTCGCTGAGTTGACTCGGTTGACTTTTGTTGACCGAACCATGACCCATGTTGGCTAAACCCGAACTCGTTGAACCGAAAAAGGCCCGAGCCAAACCTCATGTCCCGTACCGGAACCGAGTCGAACCGGGCGAAGTGAGATGAACCGAAGCCCGAACACCGAACCTGCGCCGCACCGGAACTGAACTGAGTTTCACCGGGACTGACCGAACCCGGAACCACCACTACGGCGGCTGTCTCCAGCCGTGAGTCCGATGACGGCGTCGTTAGTCTCTACTATCTCCATTATCACCGATAACAGCGTTACCGGCCGGAGCCCGGCGCGAACAGATAAGAGGGGGTGGTTTGTTGTGGTTGTCGTGTACCGCCACTGCTGCTACTGCGCTTGTTGCTTGCCGGACCACCCTAGACCCCCATCTCGCACCACCACCGTCACGGGATGCGACCGTCTCCGCTAAACATCTCTGCCACCATCGCTCAGCGGCTTTTGCCGCCGTGTTTCTGATGCGCCGCCACCAAGATGGTGGTCGGCCGCCCTGTTGCAGAGAAAGGGAGGAAGCGAGAGTATGGAGAGGTGAGAGGGTTACTGCAAGGGGGTTTTATGAGCATTGCCGGAAAAACGAAGGCGCCGGAGGCCACCGGAATTGGCTCCGGTCGCTGGAGGGGAAAGGGAGAGGGAGGGCAGTGTGAGTGTGCGGCGGTTCTCCTGTGTTGGGGGTGTGTGTGTGTGAGTTTAGTTATAGAGATTAGGTCTAGGGTTAGGTCTTGTGTTGGGCCCGAGGCCCGTTAACCTGTCCTAGTGTTTTTGAGCGACCCAGTCGCGTTTACGAGTCCTGTTTTCAAACCCGACCGTCGTGTAATGTTTTAAAACACTGTTTTAGGGTCGGAAGAATTATGTGAATTGATGTCGGTAGCCGATAGTGGTCGCGTTCGTTTGCCGTAAAATGCGACGTTGCTATTATTATTATTACTATTTATTATTGTTATTATTATTATTTAAAAAAATAAACAATATTAATAATGATAATAAAAATAATTAAATAAATAAATTCGTGTATCTCCTAAAGGTATGGAGGTGCAGAAATACGAGGCGTTACAATTTATGTACTTTTAAAAACATAGGGACCAAATCCAAAATTTTAGTAAACCACAAGCAAGATCCGTTTACTTTACACTTTCTCATTTATTCTTGAGTAAGTTGCACAAAACGTCCTTTAAGTTTTCTCAAACTTGCAGGTTCCAGCCTTAATGTTTAAAAGTTGCCAAAAACATCCTTTACGTTTATTTTTGTTGCATGTTTAATCCTTTATCACTAATCCAGTTACTAATCCATGTTAAATGGCCTCACATGCATAGCATGTGAGGGTAAAACCGTCTTTTCTGCTAGTGAGGTTATAAAATCCAGGTAACCATCACACCATCCACCACTCCCCTTTCTTCTTCTTCATTCAGATCAAACCCATCCTCTGCCACCACCTCCACCTCCGACACCACCTCCTCTGCCACCACCTCCACCTTCGACAAAACCCCCAAAATCCCCAACATATCACCTCCTCCACCGACACCACCTCCTCTGCCACCACCTCCTCCACCGACACCACCTCCTCTGCCACCACCTCCTCCACCGACACCACCTCATCTGCCGCCACCTCCACCTCCGACACCACCTCCTCTGCCACCACCTCCTCTGCCAACACCTCCACCTTCGACAAAACCCCCAAAATCCCCAACACATCACCTCTTCCACCGACACCACCTCCTCTGCCACCACCTCCTCCACCGACACCACCTCCTCTGCCACCACCTCCACCTCCGACACCACCTCCTCTGCCACCACCTCCTCTGCCACCACCTCCACCTTCGACAAAACCCCCAAAATCCCCAAATAACTCCGCCACCATCATCTTCAACTGCCACCACCCCAATCGCAGAACCCATGGCGACGATTACGGGACACCTAATCGCAAAGCCTACAACGGTGCTCGTGTATGGATCTGATAACAATTTTTGGATCTGATTTTATGTTATATTGAAGAAATGAGCTTAGCCCATCGGCTGCCGAATAAACCTCCCCTGTGCCGTCATCACATTCGACGGAGACACCACGGTCTCCGGCGCCGTCGCGAAGCTCCACACCTGTCCAAAATCAGGTCTCCCTGGCAGCGCCCAAAATCCCCCCCTCCGCCGCCGCTAACAGATTGCGGTTTCTGAGAAGTGTTGTGATTTCATTAACTGTTTCGTCGTTGATTCGTGTGGTGTTTGTTGATGTGTGGATAGGTGAGATGAATCTGTTGGTGATGAGTGGTGACTTTCTGTGTGTGAATAGTCTAATCAATGTGTTTGAATTTAGGGTTTAAATTGCATTTGTGCAGATAAAGAAAGTGGAGAGAGAGAGATGAAAAGACGGTTTTACCCTCACATGCTATGCATGTGAGGCCATTTAACATGGATTAGTAACTGGGTTAGTGATAAAGGATTAAACATGCAACAAAAATAAACGTAAAGGATGTTTTTGGCAACTTTTAAACATTAAGGCTGGAACCTGCAAGTTTGAGAAAACTTAAAGGACGTTTTGTGCACTTTACTCTTTATTCTTTTGTAATTTTTTTATGATTGATGCCTTCTTAATGTTTATAACAACTATTAACTTCTTTCTTTTTATAAAAAAAGTAATTCTAATAAGTAGTTTATTCTTGTTTTCTTATTGTGATCAAGTGCTTAAATCATTTTTATATTTATCTATCTTTACAAAAAAAAAAATTGTAGTTCGATTCCTTGCTTATATGGACAAGTGTATAAATGAGAGATAGTGACGTACAAGTGGTCCTCACTAGGATATCGAGGATTCTTCAATAGTCTCTGTGCTTTGAATTAGAGTAAAGTATACGAATGGTCTCTGAGGTTTACTCAAATTTTAGATTTGATCCCTAGTTTTCTAAAAGTATATAAATTGTCCATGTGGTTTGCATTTTCTAATACATTTTTTATGATTTATACCTTCTTAGTAAACCACAAGCAAGATCCGTTTACTTTTTTCTTTTGTTTATCTTCTTTCTCATTTATTCTTTTGTAATTTTTTTATGATTTATACCTTCTTAAGGTTTATCACAACTATTAACTTCTTTATTTTTGTACAGAAAATTAATTTAATAAGTATTTTAGTCTTGTTCTGTTACTATGATCATGCTTAAATCATTTTTATATTTATCTACCTTTACAAAATAAAATTTGTAGTTATCTAGTTCTATTCCTTTTATAGTTTTATTCTAATGTATAGCGTTGTTATTTTAAATAATTGATCATAATTATATGATTATTTCTCAATATTTTACGTGAGTTGTTATATCAAAATGACACGTTAAATTTTTATACCTTTATATCTATTGTTATTGTTTACTCTCTATAGGTATTTCAATAATCACATAGCAATATATTTCCATAAATATTCTATACTTTTCATTCAAAACAAAAACAATTCAATATTCTTCCAATTAATTTCCAAAAATAGTGTTTTGTAAAAGAATAAAGTGAACATGACTCAAAGCTATATAGTTTAATTAATTTTGCCTAATATTTAATTAAAGTTTTTTATTTCTTTATTTACTCTCCATCAATTTTCCCAAATTCATACCTTACCAATTCATCTCCAAACTAGTATATTAAACCCCTCCCCCCACATTACAGCCTGGGGCGTAGAACAATGCGAAGTAGCACCAACGCCACACTATCGCCAGCAATCAACAAAATTGGAAAAACCCGGAAAAATTGTAAAATTAAAAGAATAAAAAACGAAAAAAACAAATGAAAAGTAGAATAAAAACGTTGAACTACGCACACGAAACATAAGACATAGAAAACAATAACTAAGCTGATCTACAATCCGTGTATTGTGACAGAAAAGAAATAGGCGTAAAAAACGTTGAACCATACACGAATGTTGCGATATTTGAACTCGCAAAATTTAGAACGAAACGTAAAACAAAAATTTTGTAAAAGATAAAACAACTTGTATATTAACACTTCTTTTTAGAAAATACCCTTATTTGCTTTTTTGCACTTCATAATAATGCTTATTTAAAAGGTTTAAAAAAAAAGCTTAACCTTTTGGTTACACTATAAAACAAATAGGTGGGTTATAAGAAACAATATAATATTTTATTTATTATATTAATAATTTAATAAAATTAAGAAAAGAGAAAGCAAAAAGCAAACACATGAGAGGAGAAAAAGTTAAAAACAATTGATGATAGCAGCTATCATGGGTTCTAAATTTAGCTTTTAGACTTGTACTAAATTTGGCTTTTAGACTTGTACTTGCTAATGTACTCTAGCAAACACCTTTGTTATTTGATATTTATTAATCTTTCTATACTAATAAATGAAAATCTTTTTTTACATGTGTCACTTTCTGATTATTTCGTATTTAACTTTTCTATTTATCTCTCGTATTAAATAATAATTTTAAACAAAAATTAGATAGAATAAATATTTTTTTTTATAAATAATTTTAAACAAAAATTAAGATAAGGATAAACGTTTGTTGTTTTATATAATCATAAAGTTATATCCCGAGTATTATGAGTAGATATATATACTTTGGAGTTTGGTGATTGAAATTATGGTAAATAGGAATTAAAGATTCTCGTTTGATATATACTAATAATTGTATTATTTTTTCACTAAAACTAAATAATTATTCTAGGTCTAAGGCATATGCTTTTATCAGATTATAAGTGTTTTTAGACGTATCACTATAATGGTTTGGACTGTTGTTTTTTTTCATTAGAATTAAATAATTATTCTAGGTCTAGGGCATATGCTTCTATCAGTTATAAGTGTTTTTAGACGTATCGATATAATAGTTTGAACTTAACATTATAGTCGCACAATTCTTTCAGGATGTCAAATCTAGACAACTTAGTTTCACTTTTATAATGTTAGGCGTACTGTTATAATTCGTTTAAACCCATTATTTATCGTACATTGCATCAACATTTAGAAAGAACACCATATTTAAATATAAAAATTCTATACTCCATTCAAAGAGAATTTAATTCTCTATTTTACGCTATAATTCACAAAAAAATGATAGAAATATATAAAAGTGTGGGGATCGATCTCCACCTTTTTGTACCATAAACTCTCTTAAATAAAAATTTGAGACTAATGTTTTATTAATGAAATAAACAAATAAGCATGAAGGTACATAAAACTAACTAAAACAATTGTATCTCATAATTTGAATGTATCATCAAAACAGGACTCAACTCCATGTAATACATGTGTTTTTTATCTAATAACAAAATAACAAAACAAAGTAAAATGTTATCATAAGCAAATATTACATTAAAGTTCATTTTTAAAAGATGAATCTTGATGACTGTGTGTGTTAATATATGAAATTATATTTTATTAAACACCTGCCATACACGAGTTTTTTCAAGAATATATATTTTATATTTTCTATTATATAAACTTACATTTATGCAATCTGTGTAATACACAGGTTCTAACCTATTAATTTTATAATATATAACATTTACAAGAGCCGACTCACATACTATTTGTGACAACCCGTACTTTCGAGGTTAGCGTCGTCTAATTTCATGATCTTAAATTACGTGTCATTACAATTCACGTTTTGTTACATGCACTTTTTTTGTTGTATGTTATAAGTCTATAATAATCCAAACGCACACTAACTAGGCTAACGACTCGAAATGGCACACCTCGACCCGCAACGGAATAAAAGTCGGGGCATGATTGGGTTATCACCAAAGCTCATGATATTTACTAATAAGTTTCATATTTATTAAATTCAAATTAACTTCAAATATCCAACACCAATATCATACAAACACAAACAATAAACCAACGATTGTTCGAAACGAAATAAATTGTTTATTCTTCTAAGGCCATCCTATGTGTTTCTTTCCTCCGCTGGTTCACCTGTATCATGTGTAAAACAGAAAGTTTGGGTTAACAAAAGTTGGCGAGTGAAACTTGATAAAACATTTAAATGATTTAATTGTATTGTTGTTTAAATAAAATTGTGCATGAATCACATGTGAGCAGATGTATATGTATAACCAATCACAAACCACATTGTATGAACGTATGACATGATGAATGAGATCAAGGCTCAATCAAATGGAGACGATCTAATGAGGCACATGATGCTCAACCCGTATCCCACGAGGAACTGATGGGCCTAATGAAATGATTGCACTGAAATGATAAAATGTATCCACGCATAAACCACATTACAACAATACACATTTGATCACGAAATGATACTAGCACAAGTGTTAATTAAAATAAAGGAACTGGTACGACACATGATACACCCCAAAACGTGATTAAAACGGGGAATTTGTGGAGATTCACTTACCTTGGGTGCGTATTCTTGAGTGGAAAAGAGAGCGCACAAGTTGGGAATTTAACCGACGAGAAAGTACTAACCTAAAATAATAACGCGATAACTCGATAAATAAATAGACTAATATTTTGGTTAAAAACCTTTGCTTAGATTTTTAAGTAAATTTTATGATTTCTATAAATTGAGCCCTTGATATTATGTATTTTTAAGTATTTTAAACATATTTTCTTTTAATATTTAACCATAGAATAAATTTATTAAAATAAATCAAATAAATAAATAACTAAAAAAATTTCTTGTCAGACTGACAAGTCTAAAACCGGTTCGACTGTGTTTGTAAGCATGCGTGTTGAGACTCGAACCCGTGACCTCTCGGTTGCGTGCACGCAGCTCTTCCAACTGAGCTACGTGTCTAACCCGAAAGAAACTAGATTTTAATTATATTTGTACACGTTTTAGGTCTTATCCAATTTATTTAAATTAAAAAGGTTTATACTGGATTGAACCGATCGCGTATCAGGAGTCTCGAACTCGAGACCTTGACTGTGACTCGCACCCAGCCCAACCAACTGGGCTGGGTGTCTAACCCGTTAATCCCCTGTTTTTTATTAAACTTATTTACATATCAAATCGTTCCTGTTTTCAGTAAATAATAAAAGTTTTGAAATCAATTGAACCGCGTACACAGAAGGTCTCGAACCCGCGCATGATGAGAGTTTGCACCCGGCCTATCCAACTGGGCTGGGTGCTTGACCTGGTTATAATCCAGATTATATTATTTATATATATATACATGCTGCAACTGCATCTTCTTCGTTTAAAAGCTTAAACCCAGAAACCGTCTTTTGTTTTCAACTTGAATATACAAGACCATCATACATATAGCTACTAAACTAGCATACGAATTGAATTAGAAAGGAAGGAGTTATCGGTCGGCAGTGAGTATTTTTCCGGCGAGGTAAAATCCGGCGGCCGCCTGATGAAACGGAGAGAAAAACTTTGAGCGGCGATGACTTGCGTTAGAGAGGAAAGAATTGAACGAGTTAGAGTGAGAGATGGTGATAAGTATGTATAGATTGATCGATGGTGGGTTGGGTTTCGGTTTTTGGAAACCAAATAGGGTGATTGGGAGATGACAGCCATCGAGATTTATGTTTACCAAATATATCCTTGACAGTTGTCGGGATAATTCGAAAAGGAAGGCGCGTACGATGATTTCGGTTTTAGTTGCAGGTTTCCCGCCCGACTGTAGGTATATATGTATAAAGATATGCGGAAACTGATACAGTATATGTGTGTATCGTAGTGGTGCTTGTGGTATGTGTGTTACCCGGGGAACCCGGGTTCGAATCCCGGCTCACCCTTTTTTTTATTTTAATTCTTTTAAGATAAATCATTTACTAATTATATATATTTAATATTTAGTTGCTTATTTATTTTATTAAATTTACTTTAAACCTTTGTTACTATTATTATTATATACTTATATATATAATTTCTAATGTTTGAAACAATAAACAAAAAATGTAAAATCAAAAGATTATTTGACATAAATAAATACACTGATCGGTAATTTGGTGGGGTTTTCGAAACCCGATTTACATAAGTGTTACATGAAACCCAAAACCGCACCCCATACTTTGTTTAATTACGTTTCATGCAAGCCCAACCCGAACACCCCCTTTTGGCCCAGTTGTGGCGTGGCCCAACACCCAAACCGCCACCTCCTCCTCTCTTATTCTCGGCGTACATCGGCCCACCTCCCCTCTTCTCTTTACTCTCGGCACAAACACCTCTCAAGCCCAAACCGCCCAAGCACAAAGCCTCATGTGTACGTACATGTGTTGTGTGTATGTAGTTGTGAATAAAAAAACAAAAAAAGAACACCTAGCTCCCTCTCTTCCTTCCTTGGTGATAGACGGCAGCCCCCTTTTTCCTCAATCGCGACTTCCCCTCTCACTCGAACTCTCTCCGTCTCACACTCCATCTCTCAGTTAGTATTTTTATTATTTTGGTTTGAAGTTCTTTTAATACATGGCTGCATTTATGTTGACTCATGGTGTTAATGTGAATGCTTGTAAATTATTTTGCTAGAAATTGCGTTTAAATGGTGTTTTGATCGTATAGGTGCTTGATTATAAGCTAGGGTCTTGTATGCGGATTCAAACTTGTTGTTGATGATAGTATGGAATTCCATGTGTGATTTATTTTAAGTCGTCTTGGTTGCGTTCGTGTTTAAATAATGATTTTGATATGTTTCGATGATAATATGTGGTCTAGGGTTTGTGAGAATAAAGTAATGATGCGTGATGTTGTCGTATATGTTTGTATAGGCATATGTATATGAATTAGGATTTAAATTCTTGATGTTTGAGCATGTTAACATGATATAAACAAAGCATGACCTTCTGTGATTAAGGTTTATATGTCGTGGGTTCGCTAGTTAATCGTTTATGGATTCGGGTAATGCAAACAGTAAGATGTCCAACGGTTACAGCCGATTTCAGTTGGCTGTAACCGGGTTATAATTTAACGAAAACCGGATTTTCTTGAGTCTATAACGTGGTATTTAGAAAGATGCTTCTAATGGTGCTGGAAGAGTGGAATCATTTTTGGACGTCGTTTGATATTTTAAATAAATTATTTCGTTTCAGCAGTTAAAGCTGAATTTTTCTGCAGATTCTGTATGTTGTGTTTTACATTATATCTCGGTGAATATTTGGAGTTTGAACATGAAATTTGTACAGTAGATAGTCTTAGGTGTCGGTACAAATCTCCAAGCGGAATCGGGTCAATTGGGAAAATTGAGGAGTTTTAGATAAATTTTCCGTACACTTCAGTCAGAAAGTTAAGAATCTGGACACTACAGAGTAAAAGAAATTTCTAAATTTTTGGATAAAGAGTTGGACCGTAAAATTTAACACAAGGAGAACCCCATCCCATAAAAAGATCACAATTTTTACAGCATCGTAAGTATGGTAAATGAGCATCCTAAAACAACCTATTTTCGGTGAATTTTGTTCTGCATGATTGTAAGTTATAAAGTGTCGAACTTGCTACTTTTAGTGTCCGAACATGCTTAATGATTGTACAAATGGTGTATAGCACATCGTAGGTTGTATTGTGAACATGTGCTTAAAAACTACACGGTAAGATATTTGTGACAACTTGTACGCATGTTATTTGTTAGATACGTGTAGGACTTGCGTGAATTACATAAACAACCTCTAATATTCTTGGTAAGCATAATAGGACATGGTTGACTATTCTAGCTCGCATAACTTAACCTGTCGAGCTAATCTAAGCTGAGTTCACGCATTTACTAAAAGCATGCATTCCCGGGTATTGGGAACCACACTATCCCTGGATTGGGACTGCCTAGTATTCTTGGATTGGAATACTACTAAACAAATACTGAATTTATATTTCATGTCTTTATCGGACTCAACGAACTTTTTTCAAAAGTCCCCACGCATTATACCGATTAGTTGTCGGGTTTGGCAAACGGGGTATAGTTGATAGCGCTATTAGGTTTGACAAACCTCACACCGTGCTGGGAGTCGGGCGTGAACTGTTGACCTTGACACTTTGTTAATAATTATAGACATTGACACGTGGCACAACAACTACAACAATCAAGTTTTCGGTACTACAAAGTTTAGTAACTTAACGATGGGTTAGCGACCCATGACATGTCTTACAAAACTAAAGTATTTAATCGAACTTATTTTTGTAACAACACTGAAAACTGTGAACTCGCCAACCTTTGTTGATACGCTTGTGCATGCTTTGAAGGACGTAGGTACAGTTGGACGTAGACTTGCAATGGTTGAAGTGTCGTGGGTCGTTAAACTTTATATTTTTCCTATGCTATGGACTTGTGGTTTTTTTTTACTTGTGTGTCACACCCCGGATTTCCAACCCAAAGCCATACACCGGTGGGCCCGGGTTGGGAGTATCGTGACGTCAGTTGATAATCATCATAGTCAATTAAACACGGCACAGCGGAAGTCTTAGAGTAAAATTACTATTACAAACCGAATATTCGAAAATACAAAATAATATACAGGCTCGTAATAGAAGATCCACAGGCGGATCATAAAATGTACAAGAAAGAATATAAAACAGACTTTAGGCAGATTTAGGATTTGCAAGATCCTTTATCACTACCGAGCAGCTTCCGGCCTATTTCGTATTGTACCTGCAGTTTAGCCTTTGGACGATACGTCAGCTTACGCTGGTAAATACACCCAACTGACTCATTTTGAAAACTTTAAAATAGTTTTTAAGTGCAAAACGGCACAAAATCTTTTATTAACTTGGGAAAGTTGGCCTTGCAACCTTGTATCAGATTCACATGTTTGTCAATACATACAGGGCCCAGGACAGAAACCGAGACATGATTAAATACACACCACTCAAGTACTCACGAAGGAGTCATCCCCAACGTCTTGGGCATATTGCATATGAGCATCAAAAGGTGTATGCCTACACCCCGTGCTAAGGTCGTGGCCAATAATTAATGTATTGAGTCCAGGATATCCAGGACACGTAATTTAACCCCTGATGTTTAAGTTATCAAACAAAACTGATTAAAACGAAATATGTGGGTTTACTAGCCACAAGCGGGCATTCGATTGACCCCATTTTGGACCAAGCGGTAATAATTTACCGTATCCCAAGCCCGTATAGGGAAAACAAGTCGAGAGTATTTTCCTGAGCTAGTCTTCTTTTAATTTCAATAACTCAGCCGTATACAAAAGTACTAAGTGCAGATAGCATTTACCGGCAAGGCTCTAGTCTGGATTATGGCATAAGCTAGCCAATTAAATACTAACGGTCTTATAAACCGAATAGTGTACATGATCATTACGTATAACGCTTGATTAAATGATGATTGGATAGAATGTAGTTTAATCCCGACAAGTACTTGACTTGTATAATATGGGTAAACTATAAACATTCTGGATTTTGAAACTTAAATGACAAGGTTAAACCCGTTTCGGTTAATTTCCGTAAAATAGTTACATATACGTAACTGTGCGCATATTAGCAATATCGGGTAACCGGATAGGTTATGGACAAGTTCTACATGCCATTATACTTTAAATAATTTAAGATATCAATAGGATATTAACTTATATGTCCTTTATGTCACACCCGACCCGCAGCGGAATAAGAGTCGGGGCATAATTGGGTTATCACCAAAGCTCATGATGTTTACTAAAATGTTTCATATTTATTAAATTCACATTACAACTTAAATATTCAAATCAAATCCATACAATTACAAGGAAAATGAAACTAAGTAAAACAATCCAAAGCTTAAACTGATTTATTCTTCTAAGCCTTCCTATGTGTTTCTTGCCTCAACTGAATCACCTGTATCATGTGTAAAACGGGGGATATTTTGGGTCAACAAAAGTTGGCGAGTGAACCTTGAGAAACATTGTTATTAATTTTCTTGTTGTGTTTAATATTGAAAAGTTGTGCAATAATCACATGTGAGCAAACATATGTATATAACAAAACACAAACCACATTGGATGAGTAAATGACATAAATGATGATGTATTTGAGATCAAGGCTCAATCAAACGGAGCCGATCGAATGACATGAATGATGATGTATGTGAGATCAAGGCTCAATCAAACGGAGCCGATCGAATGAGGCACATGATACTCAACCCGTATCCCACGGGGAGCTGATGGGCCTAATGAAATGCATGTACTGAAAATGATAACTTCAATCTAACATGATTCACACAACAATTGATACATACACATTTGATCACGGATATGATAGATGCACAAGTGTTTAAATATAATAAGGAATTAAACGACACATGATACACCCCAAAATGTGATTAAAACGGGGAACTTATAGAGATTCACTCACATTGGGTGCGTTCTTTGATGACGTTGGATGCGCACGAGGTTTGGGATTTGATCGACGAGGAAAAACTAACCTAAAATAATAACGAAATGGTTCGGTAAATAAATGGGTTTTATTTGAGATTAATACTTTTAATTCATAATCTTAATAGGATTTTTAGATTTATTTTTGTGAGTTTAAGGACATTTTCTAACTTTAAAATATTATTTTTAAGTATTTTTAAATAATTTTCTGATTAAATAAATAAAAAAAATAAATAAATAAATAAAAAATGTTGACTTTTTTTTACTTTAAGCGTTGACCGTTGACCGGTCGGATGGTGTTAATTATATGCGCTGAGTGAGGTTCGAACTCGGGACCTCTCGTACGCGTACACGCAGCTCTACCAACTGTGCTACGTGTCTAACCCGAAATATTCTCTGTTTTAATTATATATATATACTGATTAACTTTTCTCTAATTTCGTTTATTTCAAAAATGATTTAAAATGGCCGACCCGACACCAGTGACCCGGAGTCGAACTCGAGACGTTCGGTTCGAGTACGCACAGCCCAACCAGTTGGGCTGTGTGTCATATCTGTTTAACTTATGGATTAAATTATACTTATCACCATTCGGTGACCTGATCCGATTCAGTTGTAAAAATGTTGGTTTTAATTCTGAAATTCGGTAACGTATGCGATTCGAACCTGGGACGTGTGCATTGTTTGTGCACACAGTCCACCGCTGGACTGTGTGTCTAACCCGGTTAAATATTCAGTTTTAATTAAACTTATACACATGTTCGACTTCGTCTTCTTCGTTTACAAAGACGCAGAACAATGATGTCCGACTGTTCTGGTTTAAATCGATCATCGAACATATAATTGATTGGAATGAAATGGATAAAGAGGGTTACAGAGTAAAATGTACCGAACAGGATGATTTTTCTCAGATTTCCGGCAAGAGGCGTCGGCTCTGATTGGTGACTTCCGTCTGAGTGAATCAATTAACGGTTTTGATCAACGAGTTGTGCAATTAAGGTACTATACAAGGGATATCAGGGGGTTTAGATGATTGTACCGATTCACAGCGAGACTTCGGAATTTTCAGCGATTTTCCGGTGAGTGCAGGAATTCCGGCGACGTTGTCTGAGACAGGTTCTGATTGGAAGATTTATGTTATTACTTGCCTAATAATGGATTGCAAACAAAAGAGTCGAGAATTTTACCGATTTGAAGTAAGTCTCGGTTTTCCGGTGAAAGTCCGGCGAATGCAGAATATCTCCGGCGAGTGCTAAAGCTTTGAGAGTTTGTGCGATTTTGAGCGAAAAGGTTACCAGAGGTTTGGGTGGGTATTTATAGGGAAGAAACAGCATGTATTGGGTCCGAATTTGGTCTTGATTCGTGGTCAAAACTTTTCCGGCGGTTACGACTGGAATTGGGGGTTAGACATCGGTTATCGATGTCGAAGTTAGTTCACGCGTTTCAGTCAAAGAAAAACGGTCGTGATTTGCGAAATCGTCGGTCTTTCCGGCGACTGCGGATTGGGCGCGCTGATTTCTGGATTTTGATTTCGAGTTTTAATTTAAGTATTATTTGTTTCAGTATATTAACAAAGAAGGCAAGTGGCGGAGCGGTGTGTTGTGTGATTGAGTTTGTGGGCGACCCGGGTTCGAAACCCGGCGTCCCCATTTTTTTTTTCTCATTAATTAACATTATTTATAAATTATGGTTTTTAAATTCTAATATAGTTATTAATTATGTATTGTTTAAAATTAGTTTGAGCAATAAATACACAACGAAAATTTTTAACTGGATATTCGATTAATAAACAAAGCGGGTTTTGGAAACCCGTTTTTCGACGGATGTTACAGTATCCACTACTTTTAAAAATTTCGTCCCGAAATTTAAGTAGTAGTGGTAACAGGAAAAAGATGCGGGTATTTATCGCGCATTGAGTCTTCACATTCCCAAGTAAACTCAGGTCCTCGTTTCGACTCCCAACGTACCCTGACAATTGGAATACGACTCCGTCTTAAACGCTTCTCTCCGAAGTCCATGATTTCTACTGGTCTTTCAATGAAGTGCATAGATTTATCGATCTGAATGTCTTCTAGAGGAATATGGAGGTTCTCATCGGCGAGGCACTTTTTCAAGTTTGATACGTGGAATGTGGGATGAATTCTGTTGAGCTCTTCTGGTAGGTCAAACTTGTATGCTACAGGACCTACTCTTTCGAGTATCTTGAAAGGTCCTACGTAGCGTGGTGCTAGCTTGCCCTTCTGGCCAAAACGAATCACTCCCTTCCACGGTGATACTTTTAAAAGTACTTGATCCCCAATGTCAAACTCCAAGGGCTTTCGTCGTTTGTCTGCATAACTCTTTTGACGACTTTGATCTGCTAGAAGATTGTTTCGAATTTGAATGACCTTGTCGGTTGTTTCTTGAATTAACTCTGGACCGGTGATTTGTGATTCCCCAATTTCGTGCCAACATACTGGAGATCGGCACTTACGACCATATAAAGCTTCGAAAGGAGCCATGCCGATACTTGAATGGTAGCTATTGTTGTACGAAAATTCAACTAATGGTAGATGAGCGTCCCAATTCCCTTTGAAGTCTATGACACATGCTCGAAGCATGTCTTCAAGAGTTTGGATGGTGCGTTCAGATTGTCCATCAGTTTGAGGATGAAAAACGGTACTGAGGTCTAATCGTGTACCCAAGGCGGTTTGTACGGCTCGCCATGTTCGTGAAGTGAAACGACCATCACGGTCTGAAATGATGCTTAATGATACACCATGACGGCTTACGATCTCGCTGATGTAGATACGAGCTAACTTCTCGTTCTTGAAGTCCTCGCGAATCGGAATGAAATGAGATGACTTTGTAAGACGATCGATTATTACCCATATGGTGTCATACCCACTGGAGGTGCGAGGTAACCCGGTAATGAAATCCATGGTTATGTTTTCCCACTTCCATACAGGTATTTCGGGTTGGACTAGAAGTCTTGAAGGTCTTTGATGTTCAGCTTTTACTTTGGAACAGGTAAGGCACTTGGAAACAAAAACAGCGATATCCTTTTTCATGCCAGGCCACCAGTAGGTGTATCGTAGGTCTTGATACATCTTGTCGGCTCCTGGATGTACAGAGTATCGTGTTTTGTGAGCCTCATTCATGAGGAAATCATGAAGGTTATCGCGATCAGGAATCCATATGCGGTTTAAATAGTATAGAATACCGTCGGATTTCGTTTCGATTTTGTGTTCAGCTCCACATGACAGCTCATCGCGTACATCATTTTCTGTTACAGAAACATGTTGAGCTGCTCGGATTCGATCTTTGATGTCGGTTATGATTTGCGAACATAGAAGACGAATGGAGTTCGCATAACCTTTTCGACTGAGCGCATCAGCCACCACGTTTGCCTTGCCAGGATGATACCGAATTTCACAGTCGTAGTCGTTGAGAAGTTCGACCCATCTTCGTTGCCTCATATTCAACTCCTTTTGGTTGAAGATATGTTGGAGACTCTTGTGGTCAGTGTATATTTCACACTTAGTACCGTAAAGGTAATGTCTCCATATCTTGAGAGCGAACACAACGGCTCCAAGTTCCAGGTCATGGGTGGTGTAATTCTTCTCGTGAACCTTGAGTTGCCTAGAAGCATAGGCTATCACTTTTCCTCTTTGCATCAGTACACAGCCTAGTCCTTGCCTTGACGCGTCGCAATAAACCATGAAGTCATCACAACCCTCAGGGAGTGTGAGAATTGATGTGTCACAGAGTTTTTGCTTTAGAGTTTGGAAGGCCTCTTCCTGCTTAGGTCCCCATATGAAGGGTTTTCCTTTATGAGTCAAGGCCGTGAGTGGTACAGCAATACGGGAAAAATTGGCGATGAAGCGTCGATAGTAACCAGCCAAACCAAGAAATGACCTAACTTCGGTAGGGGTACGTGGCGCTTGCCATTCCTGCACTGCCTTGATTTTTGAAGGATCAACGTGAATTCCTTTGTCATTGACGACATGTCCGAGGAATTGTACTTCTCCAAACCAGAATTCACATTTTGAGAACTTTGCGTAGAGCTTTTCGGTTCCTAAGAGTGTAAGGATGAGTCGAAGGTGTCGCTCGTGATCGGATTTAGACTTGGAGTAGATAAGAATATCGTCGATGAAGACTATGACAAAGCGGTCGAGGTAGGGTTTGCATACCCTATTCATTAGATCCATGAAGACAGCTGGGGCGTTGGTTAAACCAAACGGCATGACCATGAATTCGTAATGACCATAACGAGTTCGGAAGGCGGCCTTTGGGACGTCTTCTTCATGTACTCTGAGTTGATGATAACCAGAACGAAGGTCGATTTTTAAAAAACAGGTGGCGCCTTGAAGTTGGTCTAGGAGGTCATCGATGCGAGGTAATGGGTAGCGGTTCTTGACCGTTAACTTGTTGAGTTCTCTGTAGTCGATACACATGCGAAACGTTCCATCTTTCTTCTTCACAAAAAGAACAGGTGCACCCCAAGACGATGAGCTAGGACGTATGAATCCTTTGTCAGTCAGCTCTTGCAGTTGACTGGCCAGCTCTTGCATTTCGGATGGGGCTAACCTATAAGGAGATTTTGCGACTGGTGTAGCGCCAGGTATAAGATCGATGCGGAATTCGACTTCTCTCACGGGAGGGAGTCCTGAGATGTCGTCGGGAAAGACTTGTGGGAATTCTTTCACTACTGGTATATCTTCGAGTTTCTTCTCCTTGTTTCCCTTCTTGACGACGTGAGTTAGGAATGCGACATAGTTCTTGCGGAGTATTTTCGGGCTTGAAGACAGGACATTAATTTGAGTCCTTTCGAGGGATTTCTCCAAAGATACGTAGGGTCTGACCGTCTGCAAGAGGAATGCGAATGAACTTTTCGCGGCATACTACTTCGGCGTGATGCTGGCTGAGCCAGTCCATACCGATTATAATATCGAAACTTCCCAACTTCATAGGAATGAGGTCAACTGGAAAATCGTGATCGTTTAGAGTGAGGGTACAATTTCGTATAATAGAATTCAATGAAACGGGCTTTCCGTCTGCAACTTCCACCGTTAGAGATTCCATGAGATTATCACGAGTTTGGTTGAGGATAGGTTCAAATTATAAGGACACAAAACTCTTATTCGCGCCAGTATCGAATAACATGGATGCATAACTACCATTGATGAGAAATGTACCGTTAACCACGTTGTTGTCAGCCCTAGCTTGGTTGGCATTGATGTTGAAAGCTCTTCCTCTAGCAGGTGGAGGAGCTTGGTTAGCTTGATTTACCGGATTCGCTTGAGCTTGGGCATGGATGATGTTCACCAAGCGGGGACATGTGTTCCTGAAGTGGTTTGGGTCTCCGCAGTTGTAACATGCTCGCATGGGTTGCATCATGGGGTAGTTGGGTTGGTAGTAGGATTGGGCTATATGTTGTGCAGGTGGTAGAAGTAAAGGTTGTTGGGCTTGACCCACCATCTGATGGTGGGTTTGGGTTGAGGGTTGATTGCGATTCATTCGTTGAAGCGTGCGACAAGTTTGAATAGTGTGACCCGCACGGCCACAGCTGGTGCAATGTTGGCAAGGAGTTTCGGGGAGGTGATGGTATTGACAACGGTTGCATTTTGGGTATGGGCCGGTGTATGGCTTTTTGAACGGTGCAGCTGAGGGAGCAATTTGGGTAATTGGTGCAGTAGTGATAGGAGAGTTTTTGTGTGTGACGGCAAAATTTCTGCTGTTTCGTTTCCTCTTACCAACAAACTTTGAAGAGGAGATGGAATGGTTTGAAGTTTGGGCCTCAATGGGGGCTTTCTTTTTCTCATCCTTGAATTTGCCGTTTCGGATGCGATTCTCGGTAAGTTCTATAGCTAATTCCATTACGGCTTCAAGTGTTGCAGGCGAAGTGCTTAGTACCGAGTCTTGAATTTTCGAGGGGAGGCCTCGAATGTAGTGTTCAACCAAGCGGTACACGGGGGTGAATAGATTAGGGATCATTTGGTTCAGTTCGAGAAATCTTTTGTTGTAAGAAGTGTGATCTCCTTCCTTTTGTTTCAACGAGTGGAATTCATCTTCCAACTTTTTGATTTCACTTCTTGGACAGAAGCGCCTTGTCATTAGTTCCCTTAACTCTTCCCATGATAAGGCCATGGCATCTTCGACTCCTCAATTACCCTTTTCTGTGTTCCACCAGGTAAGGGCTACTCCAAACAGTCTCCCTGATGCATAACGTACCTTGCGATCCTCGGGACAATCGCAATTGAGGAAGGTGTTCTCTATTTCTTCAAACCAGTGGAGGAGAGCAGTAAACCTTCGGTCCCTTCATACTTTGGGGGATCGCAAGATTTGAAGTGTTTGTAGGAGCACTTTTTGGAGGGAGGGTTGTCGACGTTCTGGTCTTCTTGATTGGGAGGGTTAATGGGATTCGCGGTGAGAGCTTGTTGGACTTGAATTACGATGTCAGGAAGCACTGCGGCCATTTGTTTTGCAATTTGGGTGGCCAAGCGTTCGTTTGATCTTCCTGACTTTCTACCTCCACGTAGTTGCCTAGCCGACATCTACAGGAACATACATACGAAGATTGTGAGTTTAAGAAGTTTTTAGGTGTCATGTGTCGTTAAAAGAAATAAAAAAATAACATAATCATCAATAATGCAACTACATCCATAGGATGTCTTGGGTTTGCTCATGTTTGGGCCTCCAATGTCCCCCATACCATCGCCTGTATAGTCATGTGGGCCCCCATGACTATTGGCTTGGTAGGATTCACATTGGTGTTGGCGGTTTAACACTCACATCACCTGAATGAAAACCATGAAATATGATTGCGAGATGTATGGTAGGAGGGTGTCCAGGTGTAGACACAATGACAACTCAAAGTGGGGCTAGCTCACACGACGTTTGGTATAGCATGCTTTGGCCTAATAGGTCCTTCGTACTCTTATCGTTAGTCCCCAGGTAGGCAAACTGGTCCTTCATGGATTTATACGAATGCCAAGCCTAGAGGACGTTCCGACTACCGGTACTCGTACCCTTCCAGTTACTACATGCCCGTCATGAGAACTCACTTTGATGTGATTTGAAAAATACAAAAATCGTTGCAAAAATCATGGGAATTGTGTGGTGTGTGCTCTCATGGATATGATATGTTATGAGGATATGATTCATGATGAGCATTGTATAATAATATGTACTTATGAACATGCTTGCATAACATTGAATGTAACAATAAACATAAAGCATATAAACATCATGAATTTTGTATGTAACGCATAAACAATTTAAAATTTTTAATCAACTATAGTATAGGCTCTAAGGGTCTAATAACATATCCTATATCCCTATAGTCATGGCTCTAATACCAATCTGTCACACCCCGACCCGCAGCGGAATAAGAGTCGGGGCATAATTGGGTTATCACCAAAGCTCATGATGTTTACTAAAATGTTTCATATTTATTAAATTCAGATTACAACTTAAATATTCAAATCAAATCCATACAATTACAAGGAAAATGAAACTAAGTAAAACAATCCAAAGCTTAAACTGATTTATTCTTCTAAGCATTCCTAGGTGTTTCTTGCCTCAACTGGATCACCTGTATCATGTGTAAAACGGGGGATATTTTGGGTCAACAAAAGTTGGCGAGTGAACCTTGAGAAACATTGTTATTAATTTTCTTGTTGTGTTTAACATTAAAAAGTTGTGCAATAATCACATGTGAGCAAACATATGTATATAACAAAACACAAACCACATTGGATGAGTAAATGACATAAATGATGATGTATTTGAGATCAAGGCTCAATCAAACGGAGCCGATCGAATGATATGAATGATGATGTATGTGAGATCAAGGCTCAATCAAACGGAGCCGATCAAATGAGGCACCTGATACTCAACCCGTATCCCACGGGGAGCTGATGGGCCTAATGAAATGCATGTACTGAAAATGATAACTTCAATCTAACATAATTCACACAACAATTGATACATACACATTTGATCACGGATATGATAGATGCACAAGTGTTTAAATATAATAAGGAATTAAACGACACATGATACACCCCAAAATGTGATTAAAACGGGGAACTTATAGAGATTCACTCACATTGGGTGCGTTCTTTGATGACGTTGGATGCGCACGAGTTTTGGGATTTGATCGACGAGGAAAAACTAACCTAAAATAATAACGAAATGGTTCGGTAAATAAATGGGTTTTATTTGAGATTACTACTTTTAATTCATAATCTTAATACGATTTTTTTAGATTTATTTTTGTGAGTTTAAGGACATTTTCTAACTTTAAAATATTATTTTTAAGTATTTTTAAATAATTTTCTGATTAAATAAATAAAATAAATAAATAAATAAATAAAAAATGTTGACTTTTTTTGACTTTGACCGTTGACCGTTGACCGGTAGGATGGTGTTAATTATATGCGCTGAGTGAGGTTCGAACTCGAGACCTCTCGTACGCGTGCACGCAGCTCTACCAACTGAGCTACGTGTCTAACCCGAAATATTCTCTGTTTTAATTATATATATATATACTGATTAACTTTTCTCTAATTTAGTTTATTTCAAAAATGATTTAAAATGGCCGACCCGACTCCAGTGACCCGGAGTCGAACTCGAGACGTTCGGTTCGAGTACGCACAGCCCAACCAGTTGGGCTGTGTGTCATATCTGTTTAACTTATGGATTAAATTATACTTATCAACATTCGGTGACCTGATCCGATTCAGTTGTAAAAATGTTGGTTTTAATTCTGAAATTCGGTAACGTATGCGATTCGAACCCGGGACGTGTGCATTGTTTGTGCACACAGTCCACCGCTGGACTGTGTGTCTAACCCGGTTAAATATTCAGTTTTAATTAAACTTATACACATGTTCGACTTCGTCTTCTTCGTTTACAAAGACGCAGAATAATGATGTCCGACTGTTCTGGTTTAAATCGATCATCGAACATATAATTGATTGGAATGAAATGGATAAAGAGGGTTACGGAGTAAAATGTACCGAACAGAATGCTTTTTCTCAGATTTCCGGCAAGAGGCGTCGGCTCTGATTGGTGACTTCCGTCTGAGTGAATCAATTAACGGTTTTGATCAACGAGTTGTGCAATTAAGGTACTAAACAAGGGATATCAGGGGGTTTAGTGATTGTACCGATTCACAGCGAGACTTCGGAATTTTCAGCGATTTTCTGGTGAGTGCAGGAATTCCCGGCGACGTTGTCTGAGACAGGTTCTGATTGAAAGATTTATGTTATTACTTGCCTAATAATGGATTGCAAACAAAAGAGTCGAGAATTTTACCGATTTGAAGTAAGTCTCGGTTTTCCGGTGAAAGTCCGGCGAATGCAGAATATCTCCGGCGAGTGCTAAAGCTTCGAGAGTTTGTGCGATTTTGAGCGAAAAGGTTACCAGAGGTTTGGGTGGGTATTTATAGGGAAGAAACAGCATGTATTGGGTCCGAATTTGGTCTTGATTCGTGGTCAAAACTTTTTCGGCGGTTACGACTGGAATTGGGGGTTAGACATCGGTTATAACCGATGTCGAAGTTAGTTCACGCGTTTCAGTCAAAGAAAAACGGTCGTGATTTGCGAAATCGTCGGTCTTTCCGGCGACTGCGGATTGGGCGCGCTGATTTCCGGATTTTGATTTCGAGTTTTAATTTAAGTATTATTTGTTTCAGTATATTAACAAAGAAGGCAAGTGGCGGAGCGGTGTGTTGTGTGATTGAGTTTGTGGGCGACCCGGGTTCGAAACCCGGCGTCCCCATTTTATTTTTTTCTCATTAATTAAATTATTTATAAATTATGGTTTTTAAATTCTAATATAGTTCATTAATTATGTATCGTTTAAAATTAGTTTGAGCAATAAATACACAACGAAAATTTTTAACTGATATTCGATTAATAAACGAAGCGGGTTTTGGAAACCCGTTTTTCGACGGATGTTACACTTTAAGGTTTTAAAACGAAATTATGCCTCATAAGGGCATTTCGGTAATTATATACCGTATAAAAGGAATTTAAATATATTTTTAAGTTTATAATTATAGGTATTCTGGAAAAATATTTTATTTTATGATATAATATCATTATGATGTTAATTATATGTGTAGATTTTCTTTTATGACCAAATTATGCACTGAAAGAGTATTTTGGTCATTTTACACATAGTTTATAAATTATTTGGGATTCTGAGTTTATAACATGTACCTACTGTAAATATGTTTAAAATAAGTTTTAAAATTAGTAGATATCAGGTCTTGGTCAATAATATGGTTTAAAACCATACTATGCTCCCAAACGGCGCTTATGTCGTAAAATGACGTCTTTAAGCGATGTTTACAAAAACTGACATTAGGGTCAGATTAAAATGTTTAAAATATGTTATTTAATATAACATATCAGTACGTAAATGACTTATCTTGAAAAGATTGATTAAAAATCATTTTGTGAGCCACAAGGGCTAAAACCGTCATTTATCGACATAGTTTAAGGACCTGCTTGAAAACTCAGTTTATAACTTGGTTTAACATCCCAAATAATCTACTTATAATATTACATCAGTATGAAATTTATTTTCAAGTTCATTATCATTTAAAACCTTGTTTTGTTCAAAAAGGGCATGTTGGTCAAAATGGCATAATTATGGAACTTGCGCATAAACTTGGATTCTGATTATGATCATGTAATATACCCTCAGAGGGTTATGCTACATTATATTATAATCATAATGCAACTTTAGATCGGTAAGTAATTAATCTAAATCGGGTCAGAATCGAAGGTCAAAGCAGAAGTCAAACTTCGCGACTTTCGGTTGCGAACCGACCCTAGAACTGAAATTGACGAGCCGAAACATGTTCTTACATGTTCTAATAATTATTACCAACTTGTTTAAGTGTCAAAACAGGTTTCATAACATATATAAGATCAATTTATGATTTTTCTGAAAAATGACATGTTTGACTTTTTATTTTCATAACTTTGACCCGTCAATTGGTCTATCAAACGTGATCTTCAGAAGGTGCTCTTTATAGGACTAACACCTGCCTTATTACGATCACTTAGCATGTTCATTTCGAACAATGGCTGGACCATAATGGTCTTAACTGAAAGTCAAAGCGTTTTACGAAAACGCTTGACTTTTGGCTATAAAAGCCTATAAACGAACATGCAAGAGCAAGGAACACTTACAAGAGGTTCCTATAATGCAAGAGAACTAAGTTGGATGCTCCTTTCAGCTAGGAACTTCCAGAGGAGGGAGAAGAGTTATGATTTAGAAAGGTGCAAGTTGGAATGAAGCACTTGAACACCTATTTATAGTTGGAGAGCTCAAAGGAGGTGAAGCTAGGTGTTTAGGGGTGTAAGAAGAAGAAGCTTACAAGTGTCCCAAAACGTGGCATAGTAGTTTAGAGAAACCATGGTTTCGAATGAATGGTTTTGGAGTTTTGCTTGGAGACCAAACAAAACTTTCTACAGCAAATACTCTCTCCGATCGAGGGACAAGCCTGCCTCTCGCGCCGCGAGCGCCCCAAAGGCAGTGTCAAACTTTGACACTTTAGCCCCTTAACTTATAAAAGCTTATAAAAACCTTTTTAAACACCTTTTGGCACTTTTAGCCCAATACTTGGCATACCCGGGATTATGCCCGGACATTGTTGAGCTCTCGGTTCGTTAAAAGGTCACTCAGAGGTATAAATTAACATGTTGACACTTTTAATCCCTCCATTATCCAACTTTCACATATTTACAGAATTGAACCCCTCGTCCAACAAATGGCACGTATGAGAGTTAGGACTTCAAAAGGATCACTCAGAGGCTTATTACAAGCATGTTGATTCCGATGTCACTCAGAGGCTGGGCATGTTGACATATCAGTCACTCAGAGGCCGAATTTCAAGCATGTTGACGTATCAGTCACTCAGAGGCTAATGATTTAAGCATGTTGACATATTAGTCACTCAGAGGCTGTTATTTATGCATGTTGACATCGGGTCGTCACTCAGAGGCTCAGATTGAGCATGTTGACGCCTTTAGTCCTTATTGGTCTTTAACAGACTATATTTAAAAAATACAACACGTGTCACTATACTATTGGACACGATTTTTACAGGGTGTTACATTGTGTCTGGATTTTTAAACGTTACTTCTGTTGTTAACTTAAACTTTGTTTTGGATTTTTAAACATTGATCACTAATGGTGTTGATCGTGATGATTTTACAACTTTAATACTTGGTTCAACATGATTAGTGGCTTGATCCTTGTCAGTCGCACGCCTCGTGGTAAAACTCTTTGTAAGACCAATCACTTAAAACATAACTTTTATAAAAGTTATGCATTAATATAAGCATAATGCAAATACGTAATGATTTGAAATTCTACATTAATTTGAACTTCACAATTATTTCAAAATGTTTAAACATATAAACATTGTTCGATATACACGATTTAATCAAAACGCGGAAGCTTCGTCTTTGATCGTGTTCGGTTCTTCGTTGAGCTTGATCGTCATCCAAGGGTACTTGCGAATATCATAAACTAGAAATTTGCAATTTATTAGTAATATAGTAAATAATGGAAAGTTACAACATAACATACTTAACAAAATATTCAAATCAGAAATGCACTTTTGTGGCATCGGGAACGGCAGTATGCCTCGTCGGCGACGGCCCAACTAGGCGTCGGCGATGCCACTTGCTACAGCACTTTTGCTACTGTGTTATTTTGTTTGTCCGTTCGACCCGTGTCAAGTCCGTACATTTAAAACACAACTCAGACTTGTAGAGACACTTCCGTAAAACGTTATTTCCTTTTTTCATTCATCAGTTGCCATCCGTAAGCTACGACTGGTCACCGTAGCTTAAGGTGGGTTGTTGCAGGTATTTCCATCTTGCCGTTTTTGTTACGAAAACTTCCGTAACTTATTCAATTTTCATCCTTTTCACTTGAAACTTGTTTCTAAAAGTCCGTAAATATTTTCCTACATGTTTAACTAGAAATCCTTAACCCAGATTCATAACTTTTATGAATTACGCAACCGTTACTCGGTTTATGCGCATTTTTATTTTGACCCTTATGAGATTTAAGCACTTAAGCTTAAATTATCCACATCCCTTGATATCTCTTATTCCCACTTTGTAATCTTTGTTCATCTATCAACACAACTTCAATTATGATGGATTATGATAGAAAAAATATTATATTCCTATTCTACCCTCGTTATGTCACTTTTACGAAAAAGAGCCATTAGGTGTCATTATGCCAAAATGATTTAAACCTTCTACTATATATTATCGGAAAGATTTGTTCAAGTTATGAGACTCATATTTAAACTACCCTTAAGGGTCATTTGCCTGGTTTTTAATTTAAGGGCATTTTGGTCAACTTTAGTCCTTTTTACGACGATGGACTTTTAAAAGTATATTTTGACCAAGCGAGCACCTTTAACCCACGTTCTATAAAATTTCATTATGTTCCTAAGAATATAATGTCTAGAATTTAAATTATTAGGTATACCTCTCTTTAGGTAATCCAATGTTCATCCATAACTTGTTTAACTCTCATCGGACCTTAAGTCCTCATTGAGAGTTTGACCCATTACACGTACCTGGCTCGGGTCATAGCATTGACCCATCTTAATACCTTGCAATATTAAATTTTAATTAAAAGCAATGCAATCAATATGCTATTTTCCCCGTAAGCACAAAACTCGACAAGTGACCATTAGTCATTATTGTCAAATGGCGACAACATCACCATTTGACCCGTTTGGCCTAAATGACCATTTTATTATTGTGAGATGGTATTTATTTGTCATCTCATCCATGTAACCCTTTTCGGTTTACACCGTATAATCATATTAATTAAAGATCATTTCTTAATTCGTTTTTCCCATCATGGCTTACGCCATAGGGTGTTTGTTTCTTAAACGTTGTCTATACGTTAACTCGTAACCAAATTACCATTTTACCCTTTTTACCCATTATGGTTTACACTACAAGGTAACTTTTTCAAAATCCTTGTTTATTCTTCATCACATGACCAAATTACCATTTTTACCCTTAATTACCATAAAAATGGTTTGTTACCATTTTCACTTGTTCCGACCCGTATTATTCCGCGTCGGAACTTCCTATTTCAAATACTAATTTACCTTTTTTCATAACCAATACAATAAGTAAGTGTTCTACTAGGAGGGTGTAAGCTTTACTTACATTGAAATTCGATTATGCTTTTCTCGCGTACTTGATCCGTTTGACCCGCTTCTTCTCAAGCCTCCACCTAGCTTGTCAAGCGTCAAACTATCACTTATCATTCGCAAGATGGTTAGATTGGTCATTGATGTACTATAAGTAGTTTAATAAAAATAAATGAAATTAACCTAAATCTAGACTCGAAATAATACTCTAGACTCCTAAACTCGACTAAAACTACTAACAGGCAAGTGGACCGAGCAATTGTAATAAAGCTTAAGCAAGTCCGGATATCGAACCAACGAGACTCTCTAATTACGTTAATGACCCTATTTAAACTATATATTTTTTTTTTGGGGGGGGGGGAGGTTTACTAAAAATCCTAAAATTATAATTAACCTAAAATTCACTTAACTAAAAAGACTTAAATTGGAATTTTGAAGCGTAAAATTAATTCAATGATAATGGAATGACTACCTAGGTTAGAATCCTTATTAACATTGAATGGTCTTTATTTGAATATTAATGTGATAGGGAACCGGATCTTGAAATACTAAATCTTAAGAATTACCGAACAGGACTCCCGACCATTCTCGGGAAAACACCTATGATATTCTAAAGATAGTTATGTTCACCGGTTTATAAGATTTCCTTTCGGTTATCTAATGTTTAATAAAGTGCCGATAATAGCCAACTATCTCTCAATAGAAAGCTTAGACTAACTAGGGTTCTTGATTTGGTTTAACCAACACAAATATGGCAAGTAAACTAAAACCGAGTTTCTCTCAAAACCTAATCCTAGCCATTTACCTATTTAAATAAGTTAATAAAATATTATTTATCAATAATTAGGTTTAGTATAATGTTAAGTTTTAATTATATTTTTCACTTAATTGTTTCTAGGGTTTATTGGCCAATTTACCGAAAGATTACCCGAACCCGTTAAAACTCGACAATCAACATAAACCTATTACTTGAAAGACATTCAACTAGATCTATGTGAAACAATTGAACAATCAATAATCATTTCAAAACATGTAAATACACCACATCAATTTACCAAAGTTTACTACTTTATTAAAAATCCCATATACACATCATCAATTCAATAAAAATCCAAACTTTAATAATAATTCATCAAAACCTAGGTAGTATCAAAAGATATAGCCAAGAAACATTGTCTTAAACATATATAAACAGGATTTAAAAACTGAGTTCAATGCACAAGAATAAGAAAGCTAAAGAATAGAAAAATCGGTAAACAAAACCTGAAATTTCTTGATCTCTAGGCTTCCCGCTTCAACTCTAATGATTCCCGCGCAATCTCCACTTCAGGAACGTGCACAAGATCTTCATAATTCACTTCTACTTCTTCAAAGTTCATCCAATTTGTTGTAATATGAGTTAAACTTTGATATATATAATCTTCTTCAACAAAGCCTGATTCCTTTACGTTTCTTTCTGATAAAATACCTCTCTCGCTGGCCGCGAGAGACACTATGTAACCGGTCACGCCTCGCCAGGAAGTTATTTTTCACGTTTTTCCGATTCGTTTCTTCTCTAGACCTCCAATGACTATCCGACTTGGTTTCTTCAACATTTTACCTCGTTTTCTTCTCTTTCCAACTATTTCCATGAACCAAGACCTATGAAACATAATTGGATTAAAAGTAGATAAATTCTTATAAAACTAAAACGGAAATTAACGAAACTTATACAAACTATACAGGATAAATAGAAGTATATTCAATACATTAGTCATCATTTATCAAGACTATCCCACCTTACGGACTTTACATTAAATTTAATTTGATCTTTTTAAAGGTTAGTTTGACATTTAAAAGTCAACTGCCTATTAAGATACGCAAATGCACAATTAAGTTTAACAACTCATTTAAGCAATTCGTCAAATACCCGGTAGTCATTATTCTTAGGCTACCATTTTAACTACTTTTCTCAACCAAGTTCATAAAATCGTTAACATCGGATTAACATAGTCTCAATCATTGTATGCTAATCTATCAATTTTATACAAGAACTTGGGATTATTTCATCATTATAAAACAACCCATTGCATCATAAATATGGAATTTACCCAAACATCAAGCTTATCCAAATACTTTAAACATTCATAAACACATAATGATTTCAAACCTCATTTAGCATGAATATAACATATATTTCATTATATCATACAAAACCCATTCCATGGCGAGTACGAATATATACTCGAACTCATAGATTATTCAGGTATCTTGCTATTACAATCATGTATGATGATTCTAAGCACATGTATATCATTAACTTCATCATATTATCAAAACCCACTTCATTATCTACTTGTTAATCACTTACAAGTAATCCTATCTCAATTATCTCATAATTTCATGATGTCCAACAAAATTAAGCATACATAAACACTCAATTTCATCTTTGGATCATAATCCAACTACTTTCAAGTATTCTACTTGTCTCATGTTATGACTTTCACCAATTTAAGTTTTGAGACATATCTTATGATCCCCTCGTTTAGGTGATCGTTTATATGCGTTCATGCATTGATTAAGGTTAGAATTAACCTTCAATTTGTTGATTCTTGAATGAACTAGGGTTTCCCCTTGTCTTCATCTCCTGATGATCGACCAATACACATTCACTATGTGTGTTGTGTCTTAATTCTTGTGTTTTTAAAACACAAGTTCTCTTTTTATGGCAGCTTTAGTCCCTCAAGTTTAGTTTTGATTATGTAAGACTATAACTCATTGTCTTGTTACTTATATACATATTATTAACTAGGTTAATTTGTTCCTAGTTATTTTGTTACGGGTTCTCTTTTACCACTAACGGTCTTTTACCCGCTCTTTAATATTAACGTGGTTTGATTACCAAACCCGTTTTTTGGGTGTTACACTATGCATGTGGATTTTGAGGGTGTGACAGATTGGTATCAAAGTAAGGACCATACTGGTGTGCAAGCAAGGACTTTGGGCCCTGTAAGGAGGGTGGATTGTGACATCCCACATTGGTTGTGAAGGGGAACGAAGGCTTCCTTATAAGGGGCTTGATACCTTCACCATCATGACGCGTTTTAAATCTGTGAGGCGATGGTGGTTCGTCCCAGCCAAAGTGGACAATATCATGGTGCGGTTACGATGGGCAGTTAGACTATTCATAATGTTTGGGTGTTCTTTTTTCTTATTGAATTTTAATTTCACCTCTTATACTATAAATAATAAACATTTTTAACCAGTTAAATTTTTATTTAATACCCTATACCCTAAATAATAAATGATTTTAACTCATTTAAAATAACTTCGTATAATATAAATAATACACGTTTTCAATCTGTTTATTTTTTTATATTATATCACTATACTATAAATAAACCGAAAAAACACTTTTAGCTCATTTACTTTTTATTTAGTTTGTTTTTTTATTTAATAATTTTCGTTTGTTAAATTTTTACGTAGTGTTTTACATTCTTTTCCTCGACATTTCGTTATAAATTTTATCGAAAATATGTAGTATTCAAAATAGAGTAATTTTTTGCGTCGTTATAACGAATGTTGGTATAATACAAATTGATTGCAACAAAAGAACATTGATACTAGTTACCAATGTCATCATTATTGGAACCGATACATATATTTTTTTTATGATCGATATCTTTCTGTCATCTCATGTCGTAATGCACCGAGGAATTCCGCTAATTTTCTTTATGGGAATGATTTTTTAGTTTTGATGATCGATGCGTAGTCATTTTTGAATTAAGATTCCAAAACTTTGGGAAAATAAGGGAATAGCCACGTGACATGACCCTTGCCACGTGCCATATCGTTGACTGGTCTTCGTCAATTTCAACAAAAACAGACAATATGGATCCTCGTACCCTTGTCTGTTTCCTCATGCCACGCACGCACACAATTCCTTTTGTCTGTGAGAACAAACCGGAATGAATCTTCTTTTTCCCCAAATATTATTAATTATTATCATTTCAACAGAAGAAATTCACAAACACCTACCAACAAATCCAAAAGCTTACAATCAATTCAAGAAAAGCTTACATTAATCACGTACGTTTATGATTGATTCTATGCATATATGGATCTGCAAATTCCTCGTTGGATAAATTCATGTGTATAATTTGATTTCTCCTCGTTGTCTGCGTTATTAAAGCATGATGTTTGTTTCTGTTTTAGGGTTTCTTCTTGTTTCTTGAAGCCACATATTTCATATTGATTTGGATTGCTGGTATGCAATTTTGCCCTTTTAATCCTCCCTCGGTTCATGCAAATATGCACATTCTCATTTGGGTTGAATTTGGTTATTATTTTGCAGATTCTCATTTGGGTTAAATTTGGTAATATAGTTTATTTATTCGTGTGGAAAAAAGATGCTAAATGTGCATGTTTGTAACTATTTCATCTGGATTTTGAATGATTGTTGGTTCTAGTTTGTATAGTAATTGGAGATGTCCTACATATTGGCATATTTAGAGTTTATGTAGTAACTAATTAGCCGAAAAGCAAGGGGGGTACTGCACTAATCGGCCTTTGTCTCAATTGCTAGTGTTATGTGCCTTATGGCAAGGCTTAATGCAAAATTACTATCGAGCTGAGGGTCTCACTGGAAGCAGCCTCTCTATTCCTACGGGGTAGAGGTAAAGCTGTCTACATCTTACCCTTCTCAGACCCTGCCTTAGCTTTGCTATTGGTGGGATTTACTGAGTATGATGATGTAGTAACTAATAAGCAATATCAACATTACTCAAAAGATCTTGTTAGCATCCCAAACACCACCTAAATCTCTTTAATTTTGGCCCTTTTCACATATCATTTGTGATCTTTACAAGAGCAATCTTGTTATTGTTCTGTTATATGTTATGTTATCTTGGAATGTTTGTAAAAGCTAAAAAGGTTTTGAGTTTTGACCCATGATGTTTTAAAGAACCTTAATCTATGACCCGAACATGAGAAGGTGTTAGGAGTGGGATTATGAGCATAAGTAATTTATTGTGCAGTAACCTTTGGTCTATAAGGCCTATAATTTTTCATTTTAAGAAGTATACTTAAGATATTCGATTAATAAACGTGCGCACTAATTCTTCTCTTCTCGCTTGTAGGTGATCCATTTGCGTTCTCGCGTTGTTCCAAAAAACACTTTTAAAAGCTTATCTGCACCTACTTCAAGTGTTGACGAATGAGTTTCTAATAGTTTTGGAGACTGCAAGATAATCATTGCATGTTACCTTCTCTACAGCTTTATTGGTCTTTTGTAGAACCATTTTATTGTCTAGATGACAATAATACAAACCGGTTTCACTCGCATTGATGACATTTAGATTAGGAATATGATTTAAAAACATAAAAAATGGACGAATATAGAGAAGAAGACGATCATTTCCTGCCTGCAGCATGGTTGAACATGAGCACATCTGAACTTGCGGAATCAAATCTCTTCATAACATCCTGCTTCATCGCCGGCCTAATCGGCATCTTAACAATCATTTACACCGCATTTCAATGGAGAAGAAACATAAGTCTCAGTTGGACAAAAGCCATCGCAGGGACAAAAAAAGATTCAAAATCAAGCAAAGATCTCGTAGCTCCGCACACATGGTATTTAGAAGCCGTAGGTCGCGGAAAAAGCTTAAACTGTTGCGTATGCCTAAAATCCATGTCACCATCTCAATCTCTCGGGCCCATGGCGTCTTCCGGAAGTTTCATTCACCGTTGTAGCATATGTGGCGCAGTGGCTCACCTCAATTGTTCGCCAAACGCTAATAAAGATTGTAAATGCGTGTCTATGGTGGGGTCGGATCATGTACTGCACCAGTGGGCTATTCGGTGGACCGACGTTAATGATCAAGCGGATGGAACGTCTTTTTGTACGCATTGTGAAGAACCGTGCAGTCCTTCGTTTCTTGGGGGGTCACCGATATGGTGTTGTTTATGGTGTCAGAGATATATACACGTCGATTGCCATAGTACGTATCGTGAAACGGGTGATATTTGTGATATGGGGTTGTTTAAACGATTGATATTATCGCCTCTTGTTGTCAAGGTATTAGGCCTGACATCGTCCGGGGGGATCTTGAGGTCCATAACTTTTGGAGCCAATGAGATCGCGTCTTCTGTACGCGCAAGTATATCAAGTCAATCTAAGAAAAACAAGCAGAAGAATCGAGTCAATGCAGATGATGCGAAACTTAGTCTAGAGGGTTCCGAGTCATCTACAGAAAGCACATCAGATAATAATCAAAAAACCGACGGTGGTAACAGTGAAATGATGAACAAAAAATTGAGTTATAAAAGAAGTCACAGAGATGAGTGTCAAAAGGTACAAATGAAGCAGAGATACGAGCTTGTTACTTTGCGCCCTGACGCAAGGCCTCTTTTAGTTTTTATTAATAAAAAAAGCGGCGCTAAACATGGAGATTCAATAAGGTTGCGGTTGAATATTCTCTTGAACCCTGTTCAGGTTAGTTCAATATATTTTGACCCGTTTGGACCCGTATAAAAGTTAGTCTTAATCAAACTTTCTTATGTGTGTTGTAGATTTTTGAACTGAGCTCAAAAGTGGGGCCCGAAGTCGGTCTTTATCTATTTAGAAGAGTACCGCATTTCAGAGTGCTTGTATGTGGCGGGGATGGTACCGCAGGTTGGGTACTGAATTGCATTGAAAAACAAAACTTTGCATCTCCGCCACCTGTAGCTATTCTACCCGCCGGAACTGGAAACGATTTGGCCCGTGTTTTGAACTGGGGTGGCGGTTTAGGGTCGGTAGAAAAACACGGAGGCCTTTGCATGATGCTGCAACACGTGGAACATGCGGCGGTAACCGTTCTTGATCGTTGGAAGGTTTCGTTTGTAAATCAAAAAGGAAGACCACTTCGTTCGCCAAAATTCATGAATAATTATCTTGGTATGTCAGTTGTCGCAACTTTAATATGATGATGATGGATGTTAATGATTACCAAATGGCTACGGTTGTAGGGGTCGGATGTGATGCAAAGGTTGCTCTTGATATTCACAATTTACGAGAGGAGAATCCTGAGAAATTCTATAACCAGGTGAAAGTGTTTTTCTGCATTCATGTTAAAGTAAATTTTGGATCGAAATGAATTGTAATGACGTGTTTAATAATGGTTTTAATTTTTTGATTGCAGTTTATGAATAAAGTTTTATATGCCAGAGAAGGTGCGCGGAGTATGATGGATAGAACATTAGCCGATTATCCATGGCAAGTACGTGTGGAGGTTGATGGTATTGAGATTGAGGTTCCTGAGGTTAGTTAAACCTTTTTTTTGGTGACCATGAGAATCGTTAGGGAAAACCCACGGGCCCACCAATACCCTGCTAGCATGTGGGATCAGGTAAACCACAACTTACGCTGTGCAGGTGGCCTTCACCAGGTTAAGTCGGGAAACAATGGAAGCTGGATTTAAATCTTGAATTGTGCTAAGCAAATGAGCTTAAGTTTGTGATTTTAATTTTTGCAGGATGCGGAAGGGGTTCTTATTGCGAATATTGGGAGCTATATGGGGGGTGTGGACTTATGGCAGAACGAAAATGAAAATAATGATAATTTTGATCCTCAATCTATGCATGATAAGATATTGGAAGTTGTAAGCATTTCAGGAACTTGGCATCTTGGAAAGCTTCAGGTAAATTGTTGTCTTTTGTTTAGACTGTGTTTCGTTTTGCCTCGAATAATCTAAATTACGGTTTTGTGTACCAGGTGGGGCTTTCTCGAGCTCGAAGGCTTGCACAAGGGAAGAATATAAGAATTCATCTTCTTGCACCATTGCCAGTTCAGATTGATGGAGAACCATGGTTACAGTCACCATGCATATTGAATATTGCACACCATGGACAGGTATGAAATCATTCACATTTTAATAGAATGCAATTTATCCTTAACTTTGTTGTTGCATTTGGGGTTTGTGTGTTGCTACAGGCTTTCATGCTGAAAAGAACAACTGAGGAAACACTTGGTCATGCTGCTGGAATAGTTGCGGATGTGCTAGAGAATGCTGAAACAAATCAAGTGATAAATGCTTCTCAGAAGCGAACTCTTCTTCACGAAATGGCACTTAGATTGTCATAGCACCACCACCCTCCTATAAAGTCTTCGTTTGTATCATGGGATTGTGTACTTGTTACATGGTAGAATTTGGGTGTTGGAGAACATAATTACAAATATTTGATGGTTGTGTATCTGTTTATACTTTAATGTTTGGCATTTTATAAGTTCAATTTGAACTATTAGAGAGAGAAATGCTAGTAAGAAAAAAAAACAAGGCTGAATGTTATGGATTCATATACAAACGGACCTATGCTCGAGTCTTGAGACCATTTGCCCAAGTGGTGGCTTAAAGAAACCAATCCCGGCAGTATGGCCTATAGACTTAGTTACGATTGACAGACAGTTTTGGTTTTGAATCTTCTACAAAAAGTTCAGTTTGAACAAGACTCGGTAGCTCCTAATGCATGCTTAAGCAGTTAAGCTTGAGTTAAGGAAGATACTAGATCCGAAAATTCAGTCATAACTAAACTTAATAACCTCAATACAATAAATTTCATTTCTGAAAAAAAAACAATGTCCAAAAAGCAAAGATAACCAAAAAGAGATAACATGGGTGGTATTATGTCTGGTAGGCATGGCAGAAAACAGATTCACCAATAAGCTAACTCTGGCCAAAGCCAAATAAAACAAAAACCTTGTGTTCGAACTTTGATGTGTCCATAACAACCTGCATCCTTGATGAGTATCTCAAGCAGTAACGCCTACTCTTCCTGCAACTTGGTCAAGATCTCTTCGTCCGTTGGATGTAATCTTCCTTCCACTGGTTGACAAAATCACAAGATAAATAATACAATTTCAAAAGTAAAACAAAGTAAATGTTGAGAAAACAAAACTCGCCCCTTGGCGTCAAAGTCAACAATGTTCATGGTCTGTAACTGCTGAAGAATGTGACGAGCAACACCACCACTGCTCTTGCAGAAGTGAGGTGGAGCGCTACCGTTTCTCTTGCGCCCTCCATAAATTCTCTGGAAAGCACCAACACCAAGCCCTCCTCTCAAGTAAATCTTCCTTGCCATGGATGCTTAACAATTCAACACAATAATATCAGCGACGAAAGTTGATTTTACATGTTGAAATATAAAAAGCAAGCTTACCCGCTCTGATGTAGTACTAATCAGGATCATATGGTGCAAGCTCCTTAAAAGTAGCAGTCTTGACGATATCAGTCCAGTGTGGAAGCTCCATCTGTCAACAAATGACAGCATGAGCATAGACTGCACATAATTCTTCTACAAACAAAAAGCAATATAGCATAACCATGCACATAGCCACATAACCTATCTTGTAATGAGGAGTAGGATCAAATACAAACCACATTTTGTCTAAAAATGTAGGAACCATTTAAAAAGTGCCATGTGGCATCCAACCAATTATAGAGAAGGGGTAAAACAATATTAATTATTGAATTCTCTGTAATTATGCTAACGAGCAATCATTCCTTTTTTTGGATCCTTCTTTTATTTTCAATGTGCTGATATAAATCTCCACAAGAAAAATGCTGATATAATTCGCTTATGTGCTAAAATAAATTATCTTGTTTAATTTACATGTGCAATTCAAAAGTGCTACTTTTATGTATGTGCTATTTTAGTATGTGCTAGTTTAATTTTTTTAATTGCTGGGATCTGTTCTCGTGGTTTTAGAATAAATATGGTTTGTACTGTAACTATCCCCCTTGTAATGATGCAATGAAAATGTTTTCCACAAATCTATACAATCAACTTATAAAATACTGGTACCTATTGTATACAGTTTAAAACAGTGAACACAAAATCAACGAAACAAAACCCATTTAACCATCTGTGTGTGCAGTCGGACAAATGAGCCAGCTTCTCACTCTCAGCCCTATGCTAATAGCATGTCCTACTTTAAGGTCACACCAAAACTGTGCCGAATCAATTCGTTTCACACATTCAATTAAACGAGACTGATGCACAGATTTACAAAGTTGATGTGGCATCAGTCACCATGTCGCTTCTTTTGCATCGTAGCAGCAAAAAATAAGCAATGAAAGCCAAAGGTAGATTCATAGACATGCCCTTAGTAGCTAGAACTCACCAAACCTAAACCATCTTAAACACAATAAAAAACTATATGAGCATGTTTAGAACTCCATATGATCACTATTTAAATCTACTTATCATCCGAACATGCATACCAATTGAAGATGCATAACCCTTAGCAATCTAGTAAATTTACTTATCAGGACTAAGTGACTAACTACACAACCAAGCAATCAACAACATCGTGTAAAATGCTACACAATACTAACAAACATAAGATCCAACAATTAAAAAAAACGAGCAAAACTAGGGCTAAAAAACTCAAACGTAAGAAATAAAGGTTAAAGAGTGGATCATTCGCCGAATATGCAAGTCACATCCATCAAACAACACATAGAAACAAAAATTCAGATTCATAAGCATGCCTCTAGGAACTAGCTATACAGTTAATATCGGTGATATATCGGTAATATATCGGTTATATCAGTTATATCGGTCCCCTAAAAAAATATCGGTGTCAAATATCAGTCAGAATATCGGTAGCGATATTATCAGCGATATTGACCGATGTAACCAATATATGACCAATATAACCAATATTTGACCGATATATCACCAATATTGGACCGATATAACCAGGGGCGGATCCACATATAGTGGGTCAGGGTCCCCGGACCACAATCTTTTTTAAAAATTTAATAGATTCGGTGTCTTAAATTTTTCAAGGACCCCATAAGAGTATTTAATTGGACCCCATAGTGTTCTAGACTAAACTGGTGCACTGGTAAATCCCCCTCTTTACTAGTAAAGAGGTCACGAGTTCGAGCTTGTTACAAGACATTTTTTGTTTTGTTTCTTTAAATCCAATTTAAAACGGTGTTATTAAAACAAAATCAAGCATACAGATATACATAGAATTGCTTTGTGATGTAAACTGTTCATAACTCTTTTAATTCACTCAATTTCTGACATGTTTTTTTTAAAATCCAATTTAAACTGTGTTTTTTAAACAAAATCAAGGATACAGATATACATACCATTACTTTATATATGACGTAAATTGTCTGATACATTATCAACTAGCAAGCAGAATCGTTTTGTAATGTAAACTGTTCATAACTCTTTTAATTCACTCAAATTTTTGTTTTGTAATTTATTTTATTTTCAAAGGTTCCAAGCTTGTTCTTTGTCAATCTATGCGATCAGAATTCATGCTCTTTTGTAATTGGTATAGCTAGCATTGATTGTCATCTATGGCAGACCCATTCTACTTTGATATTGTAGATTGAAGCATGGGTTATCCCCTTACAAATTTGATTTAGTTTTCGTGGTATTCTGAGATCAATATCTGTCACAATTAGTTTAGCATCAAAATTTAATAGTTTTACAACAGAACTAGTAAAATCCGACAGCCATATTCAATACAATCCAGTTCAACGTGTTTTTATTGTGTGTTTCTAATGTGTAATGCTTATATATATTTGTTATGGTATTGTATTTTATTATGTTCCTCTCATCAACCCGACCCGAACGACAACCGACCCAAAAATTCTAAGGTTTGGTTGTGAAAAATCTGAACACGAAAAAAAATGAACCCCATTGAAAAGATATCCTGGGTCCACCACTGGATATAACCGATATTTGACCGATATATCACTGAATTATTAGTGTAAAATTGCTATATATATAAGTTCTGCATGATATTAAAATTACCGATATCTCACCGAGATAACCTATATCTCAAATATCGGTCCTTGACCGATATCCGATGTTTTACAGCATTAACTGCATAGGTAACTAACTCAAACTTAACCTAAACCATCTTAATCACAAAATATAAACTAAACCAGCCTGTTTAAAACTCCAAATAATCACGACCTAAATCCACTAACCTTTGCAGATGCATAACTCGACATGATCTATATAATTCACTTTTCAAACTAATTATACAGCCATTTGATCAACTCCATCACATAAAATGCTATATAATAACGCTAAACAATTAAAGAGAACAAATGCAATTGAAATTAGGGCTAAAAACTCAAAATTAAGAATAACAAAGGTTAACGAGCAGATCATTCGCCAAATATACAACAATTCACATCCATAATCGATCAAACAACACATACAAACAATAATCTGCTAATATAACATCGCAAACATCAGATTTAGTTGGAGATCAATGAATGAATAATAAAAGAGATTAGAAAATAGATACAAACCTTGCCGGAGCGCTTGAGATGAGCGGCGTACGCCTTCACAAACTCATGAGGTGAAACGTCTTTCACAGTTCTCGCAGTCTCCATTTTCAGGCTGGTGGTTTTGCGACGGCGGACGGCGGCCGGCGACTACAGTGACGGTTGTGTGTGTGTGTAGTGTGTGCGAGTGTGGTGAAGAGTTGTTGCAGGTGTGTTGGTTTAATCGCGTTTGTGGACTGTGGGCTATTGTGTTTGGGTTTCAAGTCCAAAGGCCCAATAATAAGATGTAAAGTGTAAACTATTGCTTTGGATGTTTTTTGTATGAAACCAAAATGTGGTGTTTGCAAAGCAAAATAGAAAGAAAAACTTCAATTGATTTTCAGGAAGAGTGAGAAAAAAATGTGATTAAAAGTTTACAATGATATATATTTCTAACATAGAAAAAAAAAGTGATTGGGTTTATTATATGAAAGTAACATATATTATTAAACTTGAACTTGGGATAATTTTATATTAAATTGTAAACTTGATTGTTGTTGATTTGGTTTAGGGTTGCCATTGGAATGGCGGATCCAGGGTTGTCGCTAGGTCCGGTCCATCTGAGACAACTATAAAGCAATGAAAAAGAGGTTTAATGAAGGGTGGGGTGTTGTTATAGCTGAAACGATAAAATTTGATTGTTGTTGAGTTGTTTGGTTTTTAAAATTAATTAGTTGGAAGAGTACAATGATCAGACTTTGATGATGGGGGTGTAAATTTGTAAGTAGATTTAAGAGACTAAACTAATTTATGAAATTGGAATAAGAATTATAAAAACTTATGTAGCAGCTTTGCAAATATTCAAAATTGACTTTGCAAAGTCAAACTAATTTTTCGTTCAAATTTGATGTTGCTTCAATTACATATTAAGGTGATGGTGGGCGGTGGCTGATGGTGAGGTAGGGTTGGGTGGTGGAGAATGAAGGTGATGACGGTAGAGGTGGGTGGTGGTGGCTGCTGATGGTAGAGGGTGTGACAACCGACAGTTTTCGGTTGTAATTAAGCGCATATCAAACAGTAATACCGTTATAATTAGCGTAATTAGACGTAAATTAACTCGATCAGGCCTTTAGAAAGCCTAGGAACGTCTACGTGCTTCACGTTACGCGATTTGGCGATAATCGAAGACACTAAACGCGAATTTAAACGATAAGCGAACTGATGCCGAACAAATACTGACAACGTCTAAAAACACGAATTTTATACTTGTATTTATCATACAGTTATGATTATGCGATAAATTTGGATCGTTGAACGTCGCAAAGCACAACGCGAAAGTTACGCGAAAATCGAGATGCACCGACAACGAAAAGGAAGCCACTGACTAGAGGTATGTCTAAATATTAATATATTATGATATATTAGGCTTCGTTTTCAAATTTTAACGGTCACAGAAGAAACCAGAACGAAAAACGGATCAGAAACGACAAACAGGGCAATTACGCGATTTGAACGCAACGAACGAATTCGGAAATCGTATTACAAGAATATATATATATACGAATGGCGAGACGTCAAATACTTTTATAAATAAATATAGTTATATTTATTTCAAACGTCGACGACTCGAATACTTTCGAATGATACTATAACAATAGTATATTGTTTTCATTCGATTCAAACGCTAGACGAAGTACGACGCGACTGCGCAAGACTATAACAAGCGTATGACGACACAGTTATTTATTTTAATCGATACGCCAGACTATCGCGCGAATATGAAATGTATTATCCATACGGATATATAGCAAGTATATATTACAACATGTCTTACGAAAAATACGAAGTAGTTATGATTTCATGAAATATAGTTAAGTTTATGAGTAAACATATATTTCAAGTCTCTCGAAAACTAAGACAATTCTAAGAAAATCATAGATTGGTTAACCAGTTAAGACAATAACACAATCATAGAATCGTATGAATAACGATTCGGTAGAGCTCGGTATCACGTAGTATAGCTACGTCATTCTTAGAAACTTACAAGTTATTCCATTTTAGGAATACACTAGGTTGCATGCTAGCAAGCCAAGTTGTGGAGACAACACTATGGAAATAACATTTAAGCTAGCGTTGCACTAGATTATCCAGGTGAGTTCATAACCCCAACTTTTTACCGTTTTACATTTTTATAAATGTTTTCGGGGGTGGAAAGACATGCAAGTTTTGCAAAAGAACACAACGTTTCGATAAACGAAAATCACATATTTCTAAACCATGTTACAACAGATTTCAATGAACACAAATGGTTTACAAAAGGTTTATACTAAACTTACCGATTTTCACAGCTATACAAAGTTTTTCGAAACATGCATGAGTTTTATGACTAGTGACGGGATTGTCATAGTCACAACTAGGGGGCGGGGCCCCAACAAGAACAAAATAACATGGGCTAGGCCCAAAATCACAAGAAAACATAGGCTAGGCCCAAAATCACAAAAGAACATGGGTTAGGCCTAATAACACAGATTTATATCAATTGGTATGTAGTTATGGGATTAGATTATAAAAAGATCACTGTGCGTAAGTAGGGAAATAACAATAGTAACAATTAATCACGTAGTGACCAAGGTGCAAAAGGTATAGATATATCGAGTTTGAGACACGCTCCACTCCTGGTATGATAACCGGTTAGGAGTGCTTTTGTGATCCAAAAATGTCAAAGAAGTCTCGGTTTGGTTACTTACTTATGGCACATAGGTCGGTGTATTAGCTACACACTGATTGATCCTTAGATTCCATAGGAAAACTACATACTACGGTTTCAACACCGGTTTGCAAAGATAACAGAAAACATTTTATTACCGGTTTATAATCATAACAGTTATATGCATGGATTTGCAAACAACATGGAAAACATTTCAATACTGTTATACAGACACGGCATTTCAAATGCTTTGGGATACTATGATCCCACAAACCGGTTTTTCGAATGCAAGACTTTCAAATGTTTTATGATTCATTTGAAACAAAAACAAACAAACTATGAACTCGCCAACTTTATGTTGATTTTTCGCATGTTCTTTCTCAGGTTATAATTACAAGTATGGCACGGTTGGAATAGTGGAACCCATGGGGATTCGAGTACTTAGCGGGCGTTCAGTTACTAGAAACCTTAGCCATCACGTCTGCTTCCGCTGTGCGATGAAGATGCCATTCGGTTCACGCCCCGGCTCTAATGTGAAAAAGGACAACTAAGGGGTGCGACAGAGGGGCGAGGTGGAGTGATGTGGCGATAAGAGTGCCACATGAGCAACCACCTCATCTGATATTAAAGGTTTGTGTCACGTAAGTGTCTATGTCACCAAAAAAACTAAGATCATCCATAATAAGAAACCTTAAAAATACTTAAAAATGTGTCAATTCAGTTGCCACATAACAAAAACACCAAAACCCTACCCAATAGCAAAATTTAAAAACACCCAAATTCATTGCCACCTAATCATTATTTTCTATAAATATATATGTTGATATAGATAGAGAAAGAGATAAAACGTTTTTTTTATTATAATAATTATGGGTCCAACCACTTGAGCATTCTTACTAGTACTTGAGGAAATACAAGTTGCAAAAATAAGAGAAAAAACACCCTTCACAATAAGGAAAAATAATGAGGTAGCAAAAACCAGTAAAAACACCCACTAAAAACATGTTATTGTGGGTGCTCTAACTAGGTTTGACCTTAGTTACAAAATGCCCGTTGATGAACAATAGTTAAAATGTGAGACTATTATTCTGTTATCGGCCAATAACAAATAGTAAAATAAGAGAGAATTTTTTTCTAAAGAAACTTAATAGAATTTTTAACCAACGTTAAACCCAAATATGTTACAAAACCATAATAGAATATTTTATTTAACCAAACCAATTTGTAATTAACTCCTTACAGAAAAAAAATAATAATAAAGCTACCGAGAATACCAAAAATAGCAGCATCAGGGGCCATTGTTTAACGTTAAACCCAAACATAACTGAAACAACATATTCCAAACTTGTTCAAACACTGTGTCTTGTATAGACCCCCTAAAAGAAGGAAGCTCATCGTGAACACCATCGCCCCTTCCAGTCTCCTCGTGGATATCGCCTTTTATTTAACACTATATCTTCGTTTCTACCGCCCCCACACCCATACAAGACTCCATTTCTCCCCCACCATTGCAATTCAATCACCTTCTCTTTGCTTCTTCAATTCAATACCACCCCCCCCCCCCTTAATCAATGGCTTCCTTCACAGTTAACTGCCCAAAAACACTAGCTTCTTTCACTGTTCACCCAAACCCTAATCAAAATAAAAGCCCCGTATCAGCTCCCTTGTTAACTTCAAATCCGATCGCCCATTCATCGCCGGATCATCGTCGTTAGGATTTCAGGTATATGTCATTCTGTTATCATCTTTTTGTTGATATGAGATTGATTCGTTAGATGTGTTAACTTTGAGGCATCACTTGATTAGATTTCTAGCTTTAATAACTTTAGTTAGGCGTATTCAGTATCGAAAACTGTAGTAATGTGATTTGTTACTGAATTATGAGAGGGCGAAGAAGTTAGCAATCAATCGAATAATATGGTGAATTTGTTGACTGGATGACTGAATTGTTGTGCTTCATATAACAGTGAGTGGTGACTGACCAGATTTTTGAATTGGTTGATTTCAGCACAAGCTTTTTAAGTTTTGTGATTGGACAACTTTTCCAACCTATAATTTTGGGTAAATGGGTCAAACCTCTACAAGTAGGAACTTTTGCAAGCTTTAATGCTAATGTGTTGAGACTACTTACGCGTCATAACTGTAACTGTAACATCGCCCCTCGTACCAACAAATATTGTCCGCTTTGGACCCCTGCCTGAGCATATTTAACTGCGGAGTTCTCCTCTCATCTATATCCAATGTGCCCAAAATGCATTGATGACATAGTTGTTAATGGAAATAGCGATAAGGTACCTATATGTTGCATAGCGATAAATGGCGGGCGGCTATTTTATAAATAGCGATACACTAAAAAAATGATTTTTTTTATATTTATATTATATCAAAATACCTTGGTATATATGCTATTTTACATGTATATTTAACAAAAACCTAAAATCCAGCCATAGTTGTCAATAGCGATCGTAGTGATCGCTATACCGCGCTACGTAGCGTATAGGTCTAGTGTTGCTATTAGGGTTGTAGCGATGGATAGCGAGAATAGCGACATTTTTTTTGTTATTTTTTAATATAAATAGCAATTACTATAGCTATAAAATAACGGGTTTTAGGTTTTTGTTAAATATACATGTAAAATAGCATATATACCAGGGTATTTTGATATAATATACATATACAAATTTTTAAAACTTTTTTCTAGCGTATCGCCATTTATAAAATAGCGCCCACTATTTATCGCTATGTAGCATATAGGTGCCTTGTCGCTATTCAGCATTAACAACTATGAATCCAGCTATTTTATAGCTATATTTTAATTGCTATTGATATTAAAAAAACAAAAAAATAAATAAACTATCACTATCTATCACTACAACCCTAATAGCAAGACTAGACCTATAGGCTACGTAGCGCGCTATAGTGATCGCTACGCTCGCTATTGACAACTATGATTGATGGTATTTGAGGTTGGGCCTTTTATATGAACACCGGTATCTCTCCTATCAATGGCCAATGTAGGATTTGCCTAGGTGTTACAGTAACTATGAAGTCTTATGTGTGCGTTGGTTTATGTATTCAGTCAACTGTGTACATTATTCTACTTTAGTGTTTCATGTGATCTACCTGATGCATAAAATATGAGCATATTGAGTATAATGTTTTGGTTATTATTCTGTGTAGTCATCTAAGAGGGGCCAAAATGATGTTACAAGAGTGTCTGCCCAACTTAGCCAGGTGAGTTACAAAATTTGAATCAAGTGATCAAACAAATTACGTTCAACTACGTTGTATAGTTTGTAATATGTATTTTTTTTCCCTTTAGCGTTTATCTAAAACATTTCTTTTTTCCTATCAAGACTGCCCTTGAACAATCATTAAATTCTGCACCAGCTTCAAAGAAATCAGAGGAATCAATCACAGTCCCTGATGCTGCATCAATCACCGCATTTATGAATCAAGTGGCAGAGCTTGTTCAGTAAGTCGATTCATTTCTTTCACATTTTTCCAATATCTTTAATATACGTAAAAACTTTTGTTCGGTTTTCCTTATGGGTCCAATCTTATTTTAATTTCAGGCTTGTGGATTCGAGAGACATTATGGAGCTCGAGCTAAAGCAACAAAACTGTGAGGTCGTTATACGAAAGAAAGAAGCTTTGCCTCAACCGCCAGCTAGCCCAATGGTTATGATGCAATCTCCACAACCCCAGGCTATATATCAATCACTACCACCACCACAGTCTGCACCCGCTTCTTCAGGGCCCGCTCCTTCTGCATCTGCACCAGCAGCACCCTCACGTACGCCTGCAAAACCGAAGTCATCTCTTCCTCCAATGAAATGCCCCATGGCTGGAACATTCTATCGATCTCCCGCCCCTGGAGCTCCGCCATTTGTCAAGGTATGTTTATAGTTGAGGTGACGAGATCTGTTTGGATTGACCCACAAAACCCCTTTTTTTATTTCTAGACTTGATTATAAAACTTAATATTGAAAGAAAAGACTTAGGAAGTTCTACACATTTAATAGACTTTTAGTGAATTTTAAGCCGTTCAACCCATCTGACCTGTTCACGAGTTAATTTTTTTTTATCATACTTGTTTGGGATAGAACACAGCCAAAATTGACTCATTCACATGCAAACTGTAGATATGCAAAATTGCAGCATTTTGTTGAGTTGTTGATAATATATCCTTCTGGTAGTCATGCGTCTGACATAAAGTAACATACTTAAATGATCAAGAATCATATACCCTTTAGTAATATGTTATGTCTAGTAACAGATTCTTTTAGTTTTGACTTTGAGGTGGTAGGGTTGGTTTACTATTTTTGTCATGAATTTATTTCTTTGTATTATCTTATTAAGCTTTAGCTTCATTAAATAGACTATTACTTTTGTTTATCTAGTCCTTAGTTTCTTGATTAACAAGGGTTGGGATTGATTTGTTAATCAAGATTTTTTTACATGTGTTCTTTAGGTTGGAGACAAGGTTCAGAAAGGCCAGGTTATTTGCATTATCGAGGCCATGAAGTTGATGAATGAGATTGAGGTAACCTGTGCTTCTGTTCTTAGTTTAAATTACTAGTGGGACCTAAACCGTTGAAACTACGGAGTGCAAGATAATAATAAAAAAAACTGTCATAAATGAGTCTTTATCAGTATATTGATTAATGATCATAATTGTCAATGTCTCTGTTTTGTTTTTAGGCTGATCAATCTGGAACAATAGTCGATATTCTTGCCGAGGATGGGAAGCCTGTTAGCCTGGATACGGTATCTTTTCTTCTCTTCTTTATTTATGTCACTTGCATACATCAAACTCATCTTTTTTTTTTTTGTGTTCTAATTAAACGAGAAACTCCATTATTGGTTGCAGCCACTACTTATTATTGAACCGTGATGAGGAACTTGAATTGGTCTGGTGAGGAGTCAAAATACAAAACAAATTGAGCTTTAGAGTTTTGTTTGTTGTTTAGTTTTTATTATGCGCTTCTTTTACTGTAATTTTTCTTTTTATTAACGGTTGTAATACTGTTTGATCCGAGTGTAATTGGGGCATCTTGTATAACTTGACTAAATAATCTAGATGATCATGTTGTTTTGAAAAGTTTTATTTCAGTTGAACTTTTTTCATCTCCTAGTACTAAATGTTGCAGTTCCTTTATTTCAGTTGAACTTTTTTTTCTTTATTTCTTTTCCTACCACTGCAAAGGAACTACAACATTTATTACTAGGAGTGAAACCCATGTAACGAGCCGTAAACTTATATAGGGTCGGTTCTTGGTACCCCTTAGGCTAATTGGTTCTTAGATCAGTTCTGGTCCTGACCAGCCAAAAAAAAGAAACAAAAAACAAACCGTCGGTACAGTTCTTCTCGCTCAAGTAGCTCAGTTTTTCAATCAACGACGGTAGGAATTGCTCCAGTTTTTCAATCAACGACGGTAGGAATTGCTCCTCAAGTCTCTCGGTTATATGTATGTTATATATGCGAGAATGTATATTTACGTATATGTATGTTGAATGGGTCAGTATGCATGCAATGGTTGTGGTATTTGATTCTTAGTTTGGTATATGTAAGAATAATAATTAAATTAGATGATGCTGTGTGGAACTTTACGAACCTTCAAACCTGGAAGCGACACACACTCTCTCGGTCCGGCTTTTGGTTCTTGCATATGCGTGGTTTTCCAGTGTAAGTTCCGGTCCAGCTCAGTGTGAGACATGGGTAACCAGACGTTCTGTTTTGTAATAAATGGGTTATTTACAAACTTATGCTACTTTCAAACTTGTGATCAATCCCAAGACATATTAGTAAATCACATCACTAATTCAAGAAAGAAAGGTTCATTAACTCCCATTCATTGATTCAAACATTAGTATATCAAGCAACTTAACTGCAAAACACTCCACACAGACCGCTTATGCATCTCAAATACTCATCTAGTTCATCTACCTCCTCAATCTTTATCCTCTTCGCAGCCTGTTCATCATTCGCACAAGGAACTTGAATCAGTATATCACACTTCTGCATTGTTACAGCATTCATCTGTCCACCATTCCTCTCCACCCTGTAACTCAGTTCTTCATCGTTCATGCCTGCATCTATATACACCGTCGAGAATTCATCGATCTCTTCTCTTATTAACATCTTTGATAATTTTGTCACAACCCTCCTTTCCAGCCATCTCCTGATCGGTCGCGCCCCGTATACCTACATGTCAAACCATCCCAGTGAGTATGGTGTGTGTGTGGGGGGGGGGGCTCAATGTTTTGATGGGCCTAAAGCGAAATAAAATTTGGGGGCCTTTTTCGAATGAAGTGCTCAGCTTAAAATATAAAGTAGCTTTTATAAAATCAACATAATCAAAACTATTATATGTGGAATATAAGTTAGCAAATTAGGCGTAGAAATAATCACTCAAAATCAGTAGTCTTAATGAGTAGGCGTAAACTATTACCTTCAAGCAAAATCAACTAATAGAATAAAATGCAAATTAGGCATAACCAGACAAAATAATAAGCAAAGATAAACTAAGTTCTAGGATAAGAAACTAAAAGACTAACTGGTCAAACAATCAATCATACCCAGTATAGTCCCATTCTTAGTCATGCTACTAGTAGGGTCTGGGGAGGGTGGAATATAGGTAAGCCTTACCTCTATCCCAAGGGATAAAGATGCTGCTTCTGGTGAGACCCTAGCTCCAAAGCCACATTCAGCCATAAGTGTCAAATGAATCATAAAATTGGCACATAACTACTCTAAAAGCAACTAGAAAATAAAAGTCCTGGAAATACTCATTTTAAAGGTACGACACAATAAAGAAAGCAATAACATGAAAGCAAGCAGTAGACACAAAGGCAAGCACTAACATGCAAAGGCCGCCAAAAACAACTAAAAAGCTAGGCTCCTAAGACAGGTCTCTGATACCCAACCGTACCAACCTCCTAAAAGTCCTTAACTCTAATCCTACGTCTCCACACACACCTATCCTCAACCATGTCCTCAGAGAGGTGTAAGTCTATCAAATCATTCCTAATTCGCTCCTCCCAAGTCAATTTCAGTCTACCTCTACTCCTTTTTCCCTCAACAATAAGAGTTTCCACTATTCAAATGGTGGTCGTCTGCCTCCTCCTTACATGCCCAAACCATCGCAACCCCCCCTCCTTAATCTTATCTGATATACTAGTTACCCTAATCTATTCCTAAAAGACTAACTGGTCAAACAAAATAATCAAACAAAAGTTAAGAATAATAATGAACAACCAATGAAGAGTAATCAACTAAAAAATGCACAATAATTATTGATAATCAAATATAATATAATGAATAGATTCTTTGACCTTTAAGCTTAAAAGCAAACTCAACAACCAGTGCTTTTGTTTGCTTCCCCTCTCATTTAGTTTCTTAAGTATGTAACTCACTACAAACAGGCTAGACCAAAATATATATAATATATAAAATGAGTTCTCAATACGGAAGCCCTAAACTGGTGCTTCACTATAGTTACACTTAAGCCGGCCTTGTGTTTGTTTGTGTATGAAAACCAGTCATTATAAGTGACTCAACAAGATTTTGATGCGTACCGGATCATGACTCTGATTCAATATGAAATCTAAAGCTGCTTCTGAAACTCCCAAAGCAACGCCCCTGTCAACAAGGCGAACGGCCACATCTTTCAACTGAAGTCTAGCAACTTTCCGTAACTGGTCATGAGAAAGTGGGTCGAAAACGACAATCTCATCAATCCTGTTCAACAGCTCGGGTTTAAAGTATTTCCTCACCACCTGCATCACCATTTCATGAGATTTGACCACTTTGATATCCGCCTTTAATAGAAATTCAGCTCCAAGATTGGAAGTCATGATGATGACTGTGTTGGTTAAGTCAACGGTGCGACCTTGACCGTCTGTCAACCTTCCATCATCCAATATTTGAAGCAGAATGTTAACAACCGATTGATGAGCTTTCTCTACTTCATCAAATAATACTACACTAGAAGGTCTTCTCCTCACAGCTTCTGTGAGTTGACCACCTTTTTCATGACCAACGTATCCAGGTGGAGAACCGATTAGTCGGGACACAGAGTATTGCTCCATGTACTCAGACATATCAAGCCTAATCATAACTTTCTCATCATCAAATAGTTGCTCTGCAAGAGCCTTAGCAAGCTCGGTCTTCCCTACACCGGTGGGATCCAAGAAAAGGAACGAACCAGTTGGCTGCTGGGATCGTCCCAAACCAGCACGAGGCCTTAAAACCGCCTCGGCAAGAGCATTAACCGCTTGATCTTGACCTACAACTCGCTGATGCAACCGGTCGGCTAGACCAATAAGCCTCTCCTTCTCATTGGTCCCGAGCCTGGTCACTGGTATACCAGTCCACTTACTCACTACCTCAGCAATCTGGTCGGGTCCCACCGTCTCTGTCAGCATTACATTTTCGTCTGCGGTACCTTCAATTGTTGCTATAGCAGTCTCCACTTGTTGAACTGCTCCATATCGCAAGTCTCAATCTTGCTAATGTATCTCTACTGCGTTGCGTGCACAAAATCTTCCCTTTTCTGTTTCAACCTGCGAATTTCACAAGGCGTTCTTTTCCTTTATATTTCTCATCAATGGCCTGAAGCTTATCTCTCAATCCTTAAGTTCTTTTTTAACCTGAATATATGGCACCAAGTTAGCATTATGTTTAAATACCAATAGACTTATCAACTAATGAACTCGAACTCACTTCAACAAGTCGAACTTTGTTGACTGAATATTGTTCCTTCTCAATTATGGTTAAAACTAACCAAAAGACTTATCAGACTAATGAACTCGAACTCACTTCAACAAGTCGAACTTTGCTTGCTGTATCTGTTTCCTTCTCTAAAGCATGGACTCAACCTCCAACTGCATCCGTTTCCTTTCAAGATTATCGATTTCTTCAGGCTACTATCTAGTTGTACCCTCACATTTGCACAGGCTTCATCCACAAGATCAATAGCCTTATCAGGCAAGAAACGTTCTGCATACAAATTCCAATAAGTGTATGTATATTTCACAAGAACAAGGTAAACCAATCGAAGAAATGAAACATACCAGTTATGTAGCGGCTTGACAGTTGAGCTGCAACAACAAGAGCACGATCAAGAATTCGAACCCCATGGTGGCCTTCATATCTCTCTTTCAACCCTCTAAGAATACTTATGGTGTCAGGAACACTCGGTTCAGCCACCAAAACCTGTTGAAAACGTCTCTCAAAGGCTGCATCTTTCTCCACATATTTCCTGTATTCTTCCAAAGTGGTTGCACCGATGCACCGAAGTTGCCCCCTAGCCAGCATGGGCTTCATAATATTTGCAGCATCCATGGCCGAACCATTGGTTCGACCCGCTCCAAGAACAATATGAATTTCATCAATGAATAATATCACCTTCCCTTCAGCTTCTTCAACTTCTTTAAAAATCGCTTTCAACCTTCCCTCAAACTCCCCTTTGTATGTGGCTCCAGCAACCAATGCCCCCATATCCACTGCTACTACCCGTACATCGCTAAGATTGTTCGGGACATCACGTCTTACAATCCTCTGTGCTAATCCTTCAACAACCGCAGTCTTTCCCACACCAGGCTCCCGATAAGAATGGGGTTATTCTTCGTTCTTCTCGATAGAATCCTAATCACTCTACGGATTTCCCGTCTCGCCCGATTACCGGATCAAACTTTCCCGCTTGCTCCACAAGATCACGACCGTAGGTCTTAAGAGCTCGAAAATAAGCATCTCCGGAAGCACTTTCCACCTTCACCCCTTCTTTACCTAACTTTTCTACCTCGCTCTTAACCCGGAATGCATCAACTCCAGCTTCTTTTAAAAGATTCACGATTTGGAAATCTACAATAAGACTTAGAATCAACTGATCACAGCTAAATGGGTGTCCCCGTGAGCGTTTTGTAAACTTTGAGCATAATGTATCACATTGAAATAAGAGGCGTTTCCCGGGATTTTATCCGGTGCAGGAGATTGGGAAGGTAGTTTTTTCAACTTGAAAACCCACTCAGCGGAATTAGCTGCCTCTTCACCACCTGCATTGCTAATAGCTTGCCAGAATATACCGTTGGGCTGAGAGATCAAAGCAAACGCGATATGCAGCGGTGTGATCTGCGCATGGCCAGCTTTCCTACCAAGTGTAAGGGCCGAAGTCAATGCCTCATTTGTCTTGTAAGTGTTTTTGCTAGTATTCATGTTTGATAGCAATGCCTAAAACCCTACAAACACAATAACAGTAAATTTAATCTATCTTAAATAAACAATACAAGACACAACAGGTTTTTCATCCGAATCAAACTAGGTACTTCGATAAGGGCTGCAATTGTTCATGTTTATTTGTTAAGGAAATAACGGTTCACGAATTGTTCATGAACGCTTACTAAACAGGATTTTCTGTTCGTCTTCGTTTATTAAGAAAACGAATGTGTTCGTGTTTCTTCATTAGTTTTAGGCAACGAACACAATCTAACACAAAGAAACACATAGGGACGTTCATAAACACAAACAAGCGTTTATGAACAGAAACAAACATATATTAAATGGTATTTAACATACAATACACAAATATTATTAAATATTTTATTATTGAGGATTTTAAATTATTAAAAAAACATATAAAAAATTATAAAACCCTAACGAGCTACATAAACACAAACGAACATGTTACCGAACGTTCATGAACATAAATGAGCGCACACAACCTCTTTGTTCATGTTCGTTCTTTAAACTAAACGAACTAAATTTCTTGTTCATATCCGTTCATATATTAAACGAACAAACACAAACAAACTTACCTTCCAGCCTAACGGTTCACGAACCGTTTGCAGCCCGAGCTTCAATTCCCTGATCAAGAACTAAAAACCCTAATTAACCCTATATCAGAACTACCAAAATGTACAGGCGTCCGTACAAAATATGACAAAAACACAGTTCATGTGGTTTAGATGATCAGATCGATCAATGACATGATAAAAGCAGATAACATGCAACCAAAAATCAAACAACATTATCTTATAAAATATAAATACATAACATGAAGATAAGAGCGTGTTCTTACCTTGAACTCAAGCGTTCGATTTTACTGAAAGTTGCAGGTAGTAAAGTGTGTTTTATGAAGAATTGATTTAGTGAATTTATAGTGAGAATTTAGGAATGATGTGTGTTGAGTAGAAGACGATCTCTGTAACGTATCAGACTGTCAGAAGTATTCGGGAGTTCACGATTTTCGCTCTTTTTGTGGTTTCTAAATGTTTCATGATAAGTCCCTAAGATTTGAGAATTTACGATTAACCATCCACTTCTCATAATCCTATATTTAAAACTTAAAAGCATAGCATAGTGTAACATAACGTAACATTAACTGAAGCGTAACCATAGCATAGTGTAACATAACGTAACATTAACTGAAGCGTAACCCAAATAACTCAGTTCTGTATTGATGGCTGACCTTATACGAGTAATATATCATGGTTTAGAACTTGAAACGAATTATTTAAACTGAGTTGGTTTATAGTTTATAATTTATAACATAACTAGCGTTTAACTCTTGTGTTACGGGCGCGTGGGTCGTAAACTTGTGTTAAGTAGTAAGTAAATGACGACTAATTTTAGAAAATGAGAGCAAAAGTGACAACTTTAAAACTTAACGGAAGTGAAACAATTTTTTAAGCAAAAGAAAAAAAAAGTTGAGGGACCAAAACTTACCACAAAACAAAGTTTGATGGTCAAAATATAAGACACTGTAACAACAATGGTGGGCGCCGCAGTTTACCTATCTCTATGCGTAATCACGGAACCCTATATGGCATTTTTGTAATTAACGTTCAAAACACAGGTCTTTTTGTCTATTATTTCTAAGAATCTACCCTAATCGTGTATGGCATTTTTGTAATTAACTTTCAAAACATGGGTTTTTTTGTCGACTACTTCTAAGAATCTACCCAAAATGTTATATATTATATAGTAAATAAAATCCTTCCGTTGTTTTTAAATACTTCAATATTTACAAAGTGCACCTTACATATACAACTTTAGTATTTACAAAATGCACGTTACATATGTAAAATCTACCACTTTTAGACTCTATAAGGATTTCTAGAAAACTAAAGAGATTTTATTATTTCCATATGTTTTTGAATCTTGAATTCCTTTAATTTATTATAAGCTTAGATATCCGTTAGATATTATAAGGGCAGTTAATTAACTTGAAAAAAAACATGGATTTTCGTTTTAGATATCCGTAGATATTATAAGGGCAGTTAATTAACTTGAAAAAAAAATATTAAAGTTTCATTTCAAGACCACATATGTGCTTTTATAAAATTTTCTTTTTTCTTTTTCTTTTTCCCTTTTCTTTTAGGTACACCTAAAGACCATAAATGTCCTTTTATAAAATTTATCTTTCCCTTCTCTTTTAATAACCAAAAGTTAAGAGTTAAATGCTTGGTTGTTCCCTGTGGTTTGCAAATATTACAGATTTAGTCCTAGTGGTTTAATAATTACACACTTGATCCCGATGGTTGTAATTTGCACTCGGGTGATCCTTATCAGTAACCTATGTTAAATTTCTTAGTTAAGTGTGTGTGAAATTACCAAATTACCCCTAACCAATTAAAAAATAAAAGGATATAAAGATGTGTGGCCCACCCTCATCTTCTTCATCCTTCATCTCTCTCTCTAGAACCCACCACCACCTCCACCTCAAGTTCCACCGTCATCCCACAACCAACACCTGCACCTTAAGCCCACAATAAATCTAAACATCAAAACTTTAAAGTTTAAATAATGTATTTAAATCCTCTACTACATCTTCTCAAATTAAACTGATAAGAACTATCTCCAACAATTCATATAACTAAACGCAAGTTACAAACACAAACGATACACATTTTTTGTAGCTTTGAAACACAAAATCAAGCTGTAACTGTAACTCCTTTGAACCAGAGTAAATTCAACAGAAAATTACACCACACAAACTTTAAACGACCAAATTTACAAAACAGAAATGAAGTTACAAAATAAAAAAAAATTATCGTATCAGCATAACTACAAATCGAAAAGTTCAGTTATGTGTTTATGTAATAACTTACCAAACAACGGGTTTTGAGAGCAGGAGAATAGAGAGTGAAGTCGAAGAAGTCGTCGTTAACTTCACCTGTGTCTTTCCTTTTCATCTTTAACAACAATATGCTTTTTTAATCGTATAGCAGTGCAGAATTAAGATGATGTTTGCAAGTTTGTTATTGAAATTTTACGGAAAGTTTGTATGATTTTGGATCTGTTTTGAGTGGAAAAACTCGCCGGAATTATGGTAGTTGGGGTGGTGGGCTTAAGGTGCAGGTGGAGGTGGTGGTTGTGGGTTGACGGTGTAACATCCGTCAAAGAAACCGGATTTACCAAACCCGCTCCGTTTATTAACCGAACAATTAGTTAAAAATTTGGTTGCGTATTTAATGCCCAAATTAATTTTAAACTATACATAATTAATAAGTATATTGGAATATATAATTTGTTTTTGAAAAACTGTTAAAAATAATGAAATAAAAATATAAGGTTGCTGCCGGGTTTCGAACCCGGGTCAGCCAACAACTTCAGCAAAGACTTAACACTCAACCATTCAACCACTGCGCCACTTGTGATTCTTGTTTATTATTAGAGACAATTAATTCATATCATAAGTCTCGAATTCAAAAACCGACGCGCCCAATCGCAGTCGTCGGAAATCCCGGCGATCTCGCGAGATTGGACGGTTTCTTCAGTTTTAACGTAAACATTTACTATCACATCGGTTATAACCGACGCCTGAACCCGCGACACAAGTTATAACCGCCGGAAAATCTTTAACCGACGAATCAAGACGGAAATTGGACCAAATACGTCGATGTTCTGCCCTATAAATACCCCTTCTAACCTCTGTTAACTTTTTCGCTCACAATCACCCCCTTTCCCGACGTAATTCCACTCGCTGGAAAAATTCTGTAACTCGCCGAAAAACCGAGCCCTTCACCTCTGTGCCTTACTGAACCCCAGAGCTCATACCGAAGCCACCCACACTCATCTCAAGCTCCCTGAAGACTCTCTGCCGCAGGACACACGTCGCCGGAATAATCTGCTGTCACCGGAGTTTCGCCGGAGAAACAGAGGAGTCCAGTTCGGTATACCTTACGCTTAATCTTTCATTCTTTTTATTTATCTCACCTGTAATTAACCGCAACACACTAAAAGAACATGATTTATCGATGAATCAGTCGGACGTTAGTTCTGGTTAAATCCAACGAAGAAGACGAAGTTTCTGTTGTCTATAAGTTTAATTTAAATCAAGATATAACTCGGGTTAGACACACAGTCCAGCGGTGGACTGTGTGCACATAAACACGCTCACGTCCCGAGTTCGATTCTTGTCCCACGCATGCTTACCTTGATAAAAATGTTCTTTTTTTTTACTAAACCGGATTCATTTCACATAGATGTTAAGTTTAATAAAAACCGGAATAATAACCAAGATAGACACACAGTCCAGTGGTGGACTGTGTGCGCGTTTAAAACACAGGTCACGAGTTCGAGTCTGGACTACCGCAACGATCCCGATAATTATCAAACTTTTTATAAGGCATAAATGAAATTATTTAGTTTGTATATAAGTATAATAAAAATCAGTTTATTTAACAAGTTAGACACACAGTCCAGCGGTGGACTGTGTGTTAACCTAAACCACAGGTCCCGGGTTCGAGACCTGTGGAGAGCACCGGTTCGACGCATTAAAATCGTTTTTAAAAATAAATGTTTTTCAGTTTAATTCAATTAGTATATAAATATAATTAAAAACAGAAATATTTCGGGTTAGACACGTAGCTCAGTTGGTAGAGCTGCGTCGCGAACGGGAGGTCTCGGGTTCGACCCTCACCCGGCGCAAACAATTTCACAGCCTGACCGGTCAACAAATCAACGGTCAACGGTCAACTGTCGCAAAAAGTCAATTTTTTTATTATTTTTATTTATTTAAAAATCAATTAAAAATACTTAAAAATAACATTTTTAAGGTTAGAAAATAGCCTTAAACTCACAAAAATATATCCAATCATCCTACTAAAATTGATTAATAAAATCCCATTATTTACCAAACCATTATGTTATTATCTAGGTTAGTTTCACTCGTGGTTAAAACCAACTTCGTGCGCATTCAACATCATCAACCGAACGCACCCAATGTGAGTGAATCTTACAACTCCCCTTTTTAATTACACGTTTTGGGGTGTGTCATGGGTCACCAAAATTAACTCGTTTATTTAAACTTGTGCCATACCATATTGTGATCTAAACTTAGTTTGTATACATTGTTTGTAGTTATGTATTTCATATTGTCAATTTATATGCAATTCATTCATTAGGCCCATCAGTTCCTCGCTGGAGACGAGTTAAGCAACGCGTGCCTCAAAACAAATCCATTATTGTTGTTCGTGTGTGTATTATTTAGTTTATATTGTTTGTAGTTATGTATTTCATATTGTCAAGTATATGCAAATCATTCATTAGGCCCATCAGTTCCTCGTGAGAGACGAGTTGAGCAACGCATGCCTCAAAACAATCCATTATTGTTCATGTGTGCAATATTTAATATTAATTGATTGGTGAATAAGTTTACATATATTTTTACTCATGTGTGGTTGTGCACTTTATTTTATAATCAATTAAATAAACTTGTTCAAATGTTTTTAATAGGATTCACTCGCCAACTTTTTGTTGATCCAAAAATCATTTTTACACATGATACAGGTGAACAGGATGAAGCAAGAAAAACATAGGAAATGCCTTAGAAGAAAACAATGAAGCCTAGATTGATGTTTAGGACATGATGTAATTATGATTGTAAATTTCCCATTAAATTGTATTAATGAATATGAAACGTTATAATAAATGTCATGAGCTTTGATGATAACCCAATCATGCCCCGATCACCTTTTCTGCTGCGGGTCGGGGTGTGACAGACGGTGGAACTTGAGGTGGAGGTGGGTATAAGGTACAGGTGTTGGTGGGTTTTAGAGAGAGAGAGAGATGAAGGATGAGGAAGATGAGGGTGGGCCACACATCTTTATATCTTTTTTATTTTTTTAATTGGTTAGGGGTAATTTGGTCATTTCACACACACTTAACTAAGAAATTTAACATAGGTTACTGATAAGGATCGCCCGAGTGCAAAAATTACAACCACCGGGATCAAGTGTGTAATTATTGAACCACTAGGACCACGTCTACAATATTTGCAAACCACAGGGACCGACCAAGCATTTAACTCAAAAGTTAATTATATGGTGGTGACGGTGGTGGATTATAGTGTTGTTAATGAAGGGTGTTTTGAATTTTTTCTTTGTTTTTTTTTTCTTTTATATTTTGTCATTTTTCTAGTATTTTTCTTTTGTACCTTTAAGAGTGTTATTTATATCCTTTTACGTAGAAAACAAATGGAATAGATTATTACTATTCTATGTCTTGTTTGGTTACCATGTGTGAATGAAATGTAACATGTATTGTTGTGGATGACGGTGGTGGGTAGCGGCGGCTGTGGGTGGCAACAGTGGATGGTTGCGAGGACGAGTGGCAGTGGTGGCAGTGACGATGGGTGGCGGCGGTGGTGGTGGCCGCCAGTGGTGGTTGATGGTGGCAGTGTGTGTGGCCACGGCGGCGGGCTAGCGACGGCGTGGATGTTACCGGTGGTTGGTGGCGGGCGGGTGGCGGTGGCAGTGGTGACCGTCCAGGTAGCGCTAGAGGTGGCGGTGGTTTTCCTGGATACCAAACACTACCTAAGTTTTATAAAAAAATTTTTGTAAAATGTCATTTTAAGCCTTTCAAGTGTTACGTGCTTATTTTATGTATGTGGATAAAATGTAATACATTTTCGTGCTTTTTTATGTATATCTTTTGTTGTTCTATGTTTTGTCATAAATTTTATTCAAGAACGAGTCGGGCCAAATATAATACGTTGGTCACTAGGCAGTATAAATTCGAGTTACTTTACGTTTCAACGTCGCTGCAACGCATGGTAACATTCTTTAACTTAAAAATAATATTTTCTTACATGCTTTTTTCAGTACGTTTCAGTATAGATCCAAGTTGGTTTACATTTTGACGTAACTTGTTTTGTCATAAATTTTGTTCGAGAACGAGTCGAGTAAAATATAATACGTTTTCACTAGGCGGTATAAGTTCGAGTTACTTTAAGTTTCAACGCCGCCACAACGCGCAGTACCATTCTTTAACTTAAAAACTACTATTTTCTTACGTGCTTTTTTAGTATGTTTTAGTATAAATCAAAGTTGGTTTACGGTTGGACGTAAAATTTTCTTTGTAATATGTCGGATCAAATAAAATACATTTTCATGTTTATTTTTATGTATGTTTTCAGTTGGTCTATGTTGTGACATAACTTTTGTTTAGAAACAAGTCGGATCAAATATTTGACGGTATAAATTCAAGTTACTTAAAGTTTCAACGTTGTCACAACACGCGATTTGATCAAAGTACTAGTTATACTATCAATCTAAACCTATCATCATTATTTAATTTGCATAAAAATAGTAAGTTTTGTAGGATCAATTCAATCCTGTCATCACTTATTTACTTTGCATAAAACAATTTTAGTAGATTTTGTGATGTTGCTAACTTTCTTGGCCTCTCCTAGTTTAACTTATTTAAGCATTCATGATATTTATTACTTTAAAAAACTTGTTATACATAGTTTTATATTTACTTTACAAACAGTTAGCTTACAAGAAAATGATCTTTACTCCATTAACGATTTTGAAAGCTCCAGTTATGAATTATATAGAACCGTTAGGATAATGGATAATCCGGTCACAACAGAAACAAGTGACATATATGACAGGGTCACCATACCATAACTGATCAATGGTATGAAAAAATTCATATAAGTTCCTTCTCATTAATTGTATACTTATACAACTCATGATCAAACTTTCAAGGTTAATTCTTGCCGCAACTTGTTCGGCAAGCGCTTCGCAGGGCCTGCATGACAGTTAATAAAGGATGATTAGCATTTAAAATGGCCAATATTGCATATTGACACTAATTCAATCTTTTCATGATGCTACAACTTAAAACCAAAATGCCTAAGAAACCATACAATTATTTGAGACTTGCAAACAAGTATATAAAATCTTTAAAGCTAAAATAAGCTTTATGGTTCATAATATATTTAGAACATAGATGAGGGAATTACCTATCGTCCGACTGTATAAAACATGGTACTTTAGTTGCTTCAACGAGAGCGCTTCTCCATACTTTCATCCTCGGGTGTGTATTATATTTGGACATGGCTTCTCCAAAATACCTTGTTTGTCCCCTCATGTCATAGGGACGTTCCAATATACAAATGTAACAAAATTTCCTCTTTTTTTCACGCACTCAATAATCTCTACAACTTCGTCCAGGTTCCAATCATTAGCACCGGTTCTTGGAGAAAATAATAAGAACATACCTTGATTCTTTGATGACAGAAAGGCGTTCCGATTTGTTATATGAACTTTTGATGTTGTCCTTGTATGTGGAAAGTCCTCCTTGTTTAACAGCATCACATAGACAATCAACAAAGTGTTATGTTTCGACTCCAGAAGTACTAATGTATACATCATACAAATAACCACTTGATTCCTAAAAAAAAACAGGAATTTGAGAATCATAAATCATGAATGATTGAAAGATGGACCAAATGTGTAACAAAAGCTTACTTGTTGATAAAATATAGCTTTCTCTAGTGCTTCAACAACCAAGCTCATTGTAGGACGATCTTCTATACGTTCCTCCAAGCATTGATAAGCAATGGTTGAAAACGTACGCAAGAATTGGAGTTCATTTTTGATTTCTTAGATCGGGATCAATCATCATATGCAATGTTTCCATTTTGACGGTAAAACGACCATCAGCTACAAGCTTTCCAAACAAGACTTCATACACTACAACCCCAAAAGAATAAACATCAGCTTTTTGTGTGATACCACCATATAGTGTTTGTGGATCAACATATCTGGGTGGTCCACTAGGACCAATGAAAATAACTGAGTTAGCCAAATCTGTAAGAGCTATTTTAGACAATCCAAAATCTGAAATCTTGGCCTTCCGGTTCTCATCTAAGAGGATGTTAGAACTCTTGATGTCGCAATGTATAAGTCCTTGTCCAGATACGGTTTCATTTTGAAGGTACCTCAACCCACGGGCAGCGCCCAGGCAAATCTGAAAACGACGCATCGATGATAAATATTTGCTATGCAAAAACTTGTCAAGACTTTGATTTGCTTCATATTTGTAAACTAAGAGACCTTCTCATCATCTTCGGCACAAAATCCGATAAGAGATACAAGGTTTTCATGCTTATATTTTGAAAGCAGTGTAACCTCTATCCCATATTCATGCTCACCTTGTCCGTGCACAAGATTCAGCCGCTTTATGGCGAGTATGCCATGTTGTTCAAATTGACCTCGGTACACTAGACCATATCCACCCTTTCCAATGATGTTTGCTTCAGGAAACCTGTTCGTTACCGATAATATTTCTTGGAGCGGAATCTTCAAGTTTTGAGAGGAAGACATGATTGCAAAATAAGTAAATAAAAATAAAGTAGAAGAACTCAGATTCCAAATGAACAAATAGGTAAGTTTTACATATGATATTGCTTCCACTACTGGTTAATAGAAGAGACTTGATAACTACCCACATATATTTTAGGCTATATTAGCTAGAAGCATTCCTCTTGTTTATTATATCATGTATGATAACGATATCTCACCAAACACAAAGTGTTAAAACTATAACTATAATTATAGTTGTATCATTTATATTTATGCTTGTGACTTGTTTAATGTGTTACATAAGTTGTTGTGTAGGGATATAAGTTGAGGGACTTTGTTAGTTTATTATTTAAAGTACAAGGTTGCTGGTGTTAAGTGAAGTGGGCATAAGGACTGGAGGTATAAAGTTTGAGGGACTGCGATCTTCATTGCCTATTGTTGAGGGGGCAGACTCTAACTTTGGAAGATGCTGGTATATAACATGGAGATCACCATTTGCGCAGTCATTCAGTCTCTCTCATTTTCTCTGTAATTAGGGTTTGTTAGGTTTGTTATTGTTCAGTTGTTCTCTTTTGATCTCTCATTTGTATTTGAGAGATCTTATACTGTATTTGTCTTGATGATCATCATTGATGATCATCAGAAGATTTGTTATTGATCTTGTATTGTTGAGATCTTACTTTCAGTAAGATCTAGGGTTGGGGGGGGGGGGTTCTTGGTTTGGGTTAAATAAGATTTTCTTCACTGTTTTGTCGCTATTTCTATTGTTACATCTTCAATTTTTTAAAGTTTTCATGGTATCAGAGCATTATTGCTCTAGTTCTACTTCTTCCGCTTTGTTTTTTCTTTGTTTTGGCTTGTGTTGTTACTAGAGTTGTAACCCTAGATCTGGGGTTTGAGGAGTTGCGGAAAAGATCTGTGGAGGTGCTGAGAAGATCTGAGTTGGTCTTTATAATCACTTGTTGTTATAAAGCAAACTGACCAGATTGATGATTTTCTTCTAGATCTGTGATTAGTAAACCTAGAAGGTTACGGTCCAGATAAACTTGGAGTTAAACGCTTCTGTGAGATTGTTCTTATCTCTTTCTCTTTCATTTTTACAAATCATATTGTTGTTGAGTCTAGGCATAATTGTTATTGGGCTAGTCGGACCGGCACTTGATCGAGTCATTTGTGTTTATGTGTTGCATGTTACTGATTGTTGCATCTTGTATTTATTTGTTTCTTTGATCTGTACTTAGATCTTGTAGTATAGCTACTATGTAAAGGCTTGTCCTGGCACCTATGGAGTGATAAACCAGGAATCTGTACCCTGACACAATTAACTCTTGTTGTTAGTCTTGTTCTGTTGTGTTGATTATTCACTATTTGTGAGTGTACTGATTGATCTTGTTGGTTGTTGTTATCTGTTGTGAAAATGAGTGGTGGTGATATTCCTAGTTCTTATGTGACTCTTATAAGTAAACTTGATATTGGTGATCCATTTTATTTGCATCCTAGTGATTCTAGTGCTTTAACTATTGTGAGTATTAAATTAAAGGGAGCTGAGAACTATTATGTCTGGTCTAGTGCTATGAAATTGGCTTTAGAGGCTAAAAATAAATATGGTTTCATAGATGGTAAATGTGTTAAATTTGAATATTTCTGTGTTGGCTAACCAGTGGGATAGATGTAATTTTGTGGTTCTTACATGGTTATTAAATTATGTTTCAGAAGAGTTGTTTTTAGGACAAGTGTTTTCTAAATTAGCTTCTAAAGTATGAACTGATTTAAAAGAAACATATGATAAGGTTGATGGCTCTGTTGTTTATGACTTATATAAGAAGATAAACTGTACTTCTCAAAATGGTAGTTTGTTGCTGAGTATTACAACAAGTTGACAACAATGTGGAAGCAATTTGATGTTATGCTTCATTTGCCTTCTGTTCTTGTCAAGCAGCTAAGGACTACAATGATTTTACTACTTAATAAAACTAATGTAGTTTCTTATGGGTCTTGATGATGTGTATCAGCCTGTAAGAACTAATTTGTTAACAAGAGAGCCATTTCCTTATGTGAAATTTGCCTTTTCAGTTATATCTAGGGAAGAGTCACATAGAAATGCATGTAATAATTCAAAAGGGCAGAATGTGTCATTTGCGTCTTAACCAAATTAGTCATTTGATAAAGGTTTCCTAGAGGTCCTAACCCCAATTTAAAGTGTACTCATTGCAATATGCTAGGGTACACTGTTGATAGATGTTTTGAAATAATAGGATATCCTCCTGGAATGAAGAAGAGATCAGGAGGACAGTTTGTGAAAAATAATGTGTGAAATAAGTCTAATTTTGTTGTTGGTTCTTCTTGTTCTGGTGTTTCTTCTATGCCTTTTACATTCTGATGTGGTTGATGGAAAAGCTGAGTCTGATCATTCAAAAGGAGATGTAGGAGGTCAGTCTAGTTTTGTCAGTTGTTCAGCTGTGGGTTCATTTTGTTGTAGTTATAGTTGGATTGTTGATTCCGAAGCTACGTAACATATGGTTAAAACTGATAAAGATCTTTTTAATTGTATAGATATATTTGAGTTTGATTTAAAAGTTTGTCACCCAAATGGAACAAGTGTTAAAGTAGTTAAGTTGGAGAGTTAAAACTTTTAAATAATGTTATCTTGAAGGATGTCTTTTATGTTCCTAATTATAGAGTGAACTTGTTGTCTGTTCATAGATTAGGAAAATATAATGGAATAATTGTTTTGTTTAATGAAGAAAATTGTGTTTTACAGGATTCCAAATTAAGGAAAATCCCGGTCACTGGTAGATAGGAAAATGGTTTATATTTTCTAGGTTTAAATGGCAATAATCTAAATTCTTTTTTTAACAGTAGTGTTTTGTCTAATATGTGGCATAGTAGGCTAGGTCATCCTTCTGATCAAGTCTTGGTTGTATCAAAGGATAGTCTTGGTATTAAATCTACTGAACATGGTACATGTGAAATTTATCATAGAGCCAAACAAATTAAAGTCTCTTTTCCTTTAAGTGAAGTCTAAGGGTATAGGAGAGTGAATACATTTAGATGTCTGGGGTCCTTATGAAATTACTAGTTATGAAGGATATACGTATTTTCTTACAGTTGTTGATGATTTCTCTAGAACTGTTTAGTGTTATTTGCTTAAAAGTAAAATGGAAGTGTTTGAAAATATAACAAGTTTTTATGAGTTAGTGCTGACATAGTTTAAAGCTAAAATAAAAGTTTTTAGAAGCGATAATGGTATTGAATTTGTGAATAATAAAATGGATGTTTTTTTGCAAAGAGAAAGGAGTTTTACATCAAACCAGTTGTCCTTATACACCACAGCAGAATGGTGTGGTGGAAAGGAAACATATACATTTACTTAATATAGCCAGGGCTATGATATATCAAGGAGGCCTACCTTTAAAATTCTGGTCTAACTGTAACTGCTGTTTAAATTATTAACAGGATTCCTTCGTCTGTGTTTTTGTTGGTAATAGTCCGTATAAGGTTGTGTTTGGTTTTAAGCCTATCCTTTCCCATTTAAGAAATTTTGGGTGTTTGTGTTTTAGTACAGTCTTAAATGAGACCGATAAATTTGCTTATCATGTTGATAAGTGTGTTTAATTGGGTATTCAAATGTTAAAAAAGGAACAAGTTGTGGAACCTTAATAAAAAAGGGTTCTATATTCAAGGGATGTAAAGTTTTATTAGAGTGTGTATCCTTTTCAAACAAAAAAAGTGGAATAATATAGATCTTGGTGTTAATAATGAGTTAAATCATACAATCTTTTTTGACTGTTATGAAACACTTACACCCAACGTTTCATAAAGTCCCAAGTGATGAAGAAAGGGTATCTGGTTCTCATGACATCCTTAGTGATGATCAGCAACCAGTTGACTCATATACATCTACCACTATTGGTCAAGTTGATCAAAATGATTCAACTTTAAATAGGGGGTTGCGTAGTAGTAGTGTGAATCCTAGTATGGTTGAGGACATTGAAATGTCAAATGTTGAGACCAACCCATCTGAGGGAAACTTTCCTGTTGTCATGAGGTCTAGTAGGAATGTAACTTTGCCAAAGAAATTGGATGGGTTTGTATTAGATGGCAAGGTTAAGTATGGAATAGATAGGGTGGTTAACTATTCATGTTTGTCTGCTGATAATTTCTGTTTTGTTAATAGTCTGAATAAAATAATTGAACCCACTTCATACTATGAAGCTTCAAAAGACCCAAGGTGGGTTGAAGCTATGAATTCTGAGATGGAAGCATTGCATAATAATAATAATACGTGGGTGTTGTCTGATCCACGTGTTGATAGAAAGGTTATATGGTGTAAATGGGTGTATAAAGTTAAATATAAGTCAAATGGTGAGGTTGAGAGGTTTAAAGCTAGGTTAGTAGCTAAAGGTTATAACCAGAGAGAAGGCATAGACTTTGGTAAAACTTTTTCACCTGTTGTCAAAATGGTAACATTTACAATTGTTATAAGTTTAGTTGTTAGAAAGAATTGGAAATTGTTTCAACTTGACATTAATAATGCTTTTCTGTATGGGTCTATAACTGAGGATGTATATATGCAGGTACCTCAAAGCTATTATTCCAAAGATGAAACAAACGTTTGTAAGTTAGTAAAGTCATTATATGGTCTAAAACAGGCCCCTAGAAAATGGAATAAAAAACTTGTTAAAGTTCTATTTGATATTGGTTGTAAACAAAGTTTGTGTGACTATTCTTTGTTTGTTATGAATAAATCTCATGTATTTCTTGTATTACTTGTTCATGTTGATGACATTGTCATAACTGGTAATAATGAAGATGAAATAAATAAAGTTAAACAAACTTTGAGTGAAATTTTAAAATCAAAGATTTGGGCATCTTAAATACTTTCTTGGGATAGAAGTGTTGTATGATAGTCAAAGTGTATGTTTGAACCAAAGAAAGTATTGTTTAGAGTTGTTAAATGAGTTTGAGTATTTAGGATGTAAACCAGTTTCTACACCTATTGAGTTAAGTCATATTGTGAACACGAAAGATGTTAATAATCAGGGTGAACTAAAAGATATTACTAGATATCAAAAACTTGTTGGTAAATTAATTTACTTGTCACTAACAAGACCTGATATCAGTTACACTATTCAATACCTTAGTCAGTTTATGCACAAACCTTTAGAGTTACACTAAGTTACTTCGATATCTGAAATTATCTCCTGGTAAAGGGTTGTGTTTTAAGAAAAGTGAAAATTTTGAGTTAGTTAGTTATGCTGACTTTGACTGGGTTAAGAACATAAATAACATGAAATCAATAACTTGGTTTTGTATTTTTTAGGGAAGTTCCTTAGTTTCCTAGAAAAGCAAGAAGCAGAGTATTGTGTCCAGATAATCAGCCGAGACTGAATATAGAGCTATGTGTTCCACTGTTTGTGAGATGTTGTGGATTATAAATATGTTAAATGAGTTAAGCGTTGTATGTGCATTGCCTTTAAAGTTATGTTCTGATAGCAAGTATGCTATTTCAATCTCTTTAAATCTTGTGTTTCATGAGAGGACTAAGCATTTCGAGATTGATTTACATTTTTTGAGGGAAAATTGTTGATGGCTTAGTTGTACCTGAAAAGGTAGACGCTAAGCAACAGCTTGCTGATGTGTTTACAAAAGGGGGTTAAATTCTGTTCAACATGAGTTCTTTTTTAAAGAACTAGGATTGGTAGATTTGTATAACAAATAAATGAAGGGGGAGTGTTAAAACTATAACTATAGTTATAGTTGTATCATTTATTTGTTATGTTTGTGACTTATTTAATGTGTTACATAAGTTGTTGTGCAGGGAAATAAGTTGAGGGACTGTGTTGGTTTACTGTTTAAAGTACAAGGTTGCTAGTGTTAAGTGAAGTGGTCATAAGGACTGGAAGTATAAAGTTTGAGGGACTGCGATCTTCATTTCCTGTTGTTGAGGGGGCAGACTGTAACTTTGGAAGATGCTGATATATAACATGGAGATCACCATTTGCACATTCATTTAGTCTCTCTCAATTTCTCTGTAATTATGGTTTGTTATTGTTCAGTTGTTCTCTGTTGATCTCTCATTTGTATTTGAGAGACTTGTATTGTATTTGTCTTGATCAGAAGATTTGTTATTGATCTTGTATTGTCGAGATCTTACTTTTAGTAAGATCTAGAGTTTTGGTTTGGCTGGCATATCGTGTATACCTGCACACGATAATACACGAAACCCATACATGAACACTACACGATAAGGTTTCGTGTCTAGTCTTCCATACACGAATACAAAATATTTTTTTAATATGTATACACGATAATTATCTGTTAATACCTGTTTATGAATGTTTCAATAATTACATATCTATGAACTTGTTTAGTGAAACAAAAGTTGCCAAAAGTTCACAATAGGCTTTAATAATGCATAAACGCATAATCTGTAACAAGTTTGAAATGAAATCCGTAAATGACAAATCACAAAAGGTTTAAATAATTCATAACATCAATTCAAAACAATATAAAGTTCACATGGGTCTTTGTTCTCAAATCTTCAATTCAAAGTTCACATGTGTCTTTCTAGAAAGATAAGTGATAAGATCAGGTTTTTAAATCACATGGTCCCATTAAATTATATTTTTTATTATATTAAAATTGTTAAAATGTATTAACAAGTACTAAACAGGTAAACAAGTATTTTATCTGTTTAGACACAAAAATTAACAGGTATTTTCGTGTCTACCCTTTAGTACGTGTTACCTGTTAAGGCCATACACGATATCTGTTAACTTCGTGTAGGTTCGTGTCGTGTATTCGTGTACGTGTCTAAAATTGCAAGCCCTAGGCTTTGGGGGGGGGGGGGGAGGGGTTTCTTAGTTTGGGTTAAATAAGATTTTCTCCCCGTTTAGTCGCTATTTCTGTTGTTATATGACTTTGGGCAACCTATCCCTTTACATATTGAAAGAAATGTACAAATTCCATCTATGTGTTTGGGTATGCATACCAAATTAATTAGAAGAAAAAAGATTGTATTCAGAGATGTTAGCGTCACACACGCAAAGTTTATATCTAATTAAATCTTCCTTAAGCTAATTAAACTTTGAGTTTAGAGAAAATTACATTATTACAATTACATTACAACATATACATTATATTACATTACATTACATTACATTACAACATATACAATTTGGAACTTATATAAATAGTGACACAACTTGATATACTTACGATTCTTTATGATTGTGGGTTACGTGTAGTATTTAAGCAACTTCTATTTCTTTCTCATTTTATTTTATTAATTAATAAACTTTTACCTTACAACATATACAATTTGGAATGTATATAAATACTGACACAACTTGATATAATTACGATTCTTTATGATTGTGGGTTACGTGTAGTATTTAAGCAACTTCTATTTCTTTCTCATTTTATTTTATTAATTAATAAACTTTTACCTTACAACATATACAAGTTTGGAACGTATATGAATAGTGACTCAACTTAATAAAATTTAAATAATCCTTTATGATTGTGGGTTACGGGTTACGTGTAGTATTTAACAACTTCTATTTCTTTCTCATTTATTTTATTGATTAACTTTTACCTTTTAACTCAATAGCAACAAATTTAGATATTCTTGAATGATAAATTTGATTTTATTAGTTTTTCAATAACATAATGAGGTAAATTCTACTATTTTAGTGTGTTTATATAACCGAAACTTGTAAAAATCTACTATTTTAGTGTGTTTTAATCGTCAGGTTTGAAATTTTCATATATTTTGGAGTAGGCCATTATATTGAAAATTTGTATTCACTCAATCATTATTACGTCTTATTATTTTTGAATTTTTTCTTTCAGTGCTATGATGGAGCAAAATCGATACCGCTCGAATTTCCGTCACGTAGCGCGACATATCCCACTAATGCCCTAACATTAGCTTGTTAATGATTTACTAGTGGCTTTTCAACTTTGCAATAGGAAATGTACCTTTCAAACATAGTGAGTAATAAAAGGTTAAAACCCTTCAGTGTGTGTAAGCAATGGTGTTATTGTGCGTTTTTTAATTAATTTTAATTAAGGTTCATAAAGTCAGATGATAACTTATATATATACTATAACCCATATTTATAAAATATTACCTCTACTTTTAATAGTTATATTATGTCTAATATTCTATCACAAGCTAAGGTATATGATTAATATGTAGCTGGGAAATACAAGAATCCCTATATTGATAACAACTTCATGATGATGTCTATTATAGATGAGCTCAGTTTTGGTATCAAAAATACTGATATTGAATTTCGTCAAATATAGGTAGCGGTACTGATACCGAGATGTTCGGTACAGTACTAATATTGATAGGGTTATCTCGGAGAATTCTAATTTTTTTTTGGCCCTGAGCGAGTATTAGAACCGGCCCCGAAAAATTCCAACTTTTATTTGTGTAATGCGTTGGTGCACCTTTGATTTGGTTTAATATTATAATTTAAATAGACTGATGTATAATTGGGTAAATGGTAAATGAGTTTAATTAAAACATGTTTTAAAAGTTTTAAAATTAGTTATCTCACGCGTTGCGGCCGAGACATAGCGGGAACTTGGTCGGCTATAAGCTCGATTTAGTAAGGGATTGATAAGGTACCCATACAGTACCAGTATCGATATAGCAACCGAAAGAGGAAACACATACAAAATGATGTCGTAATATTACCTAAATGATATCAACACGTGCTCGGTTTGTTGGTTTTTTTAATTCAAAACAATGAGTGATTTCATTATGTTAAATTTTGAATTAAATAAAAAAGGTAATAGATATTAGAAAGAAAATCCGCCCGCTAGCTACCTGTAAGGTGAACTTTATTACGTGAACTTTAATTTGCAAATGAAATTCAAATAGAAAAAAGTAAATCAAAAGTTGCACTCAATCGATCCCGCGGCCAGTCAATCAAATGGATTATGATCCTTAAAAAAGTCCACTCGGACAGATGAATTTTGTTGTCTTGGCTTGTTTCATGTAGTATATATAATTTATATAAATAAAGTAGATGACATTTCTAAAAGTTTCGGGCCCTTTTATGATTTTGGTCCTGAGCAGGCGTCACCCGGTACTTACTCAGGGCCGGCCTTGGGATATTAGTATTTAAGGGTAAAATTCGGTAAAACATCGTTACCGTACCGAATAAAACACCAAAAAGTAGGTACCGATTCGACACCAAAAATATCGATACAAAAAAATTCTGTACTCGATCAAAAGTTCAAAACCAAGGGATATACAATTACCAAACATTAAACCGTACTTTCTCGAATCTTCTGGACTTATCATGTAACATTCAGAAACCACAAGGGTAACATTTGACATAACTTCATCCTTCAACAGAACGTAAACCGAAACCTCTCGAATATGTCTGGTAGCTTCTAGAGAACACACAGCGGTTTGTTTCCACATTTTCCAGATTACACTGTCATCTTCGAAGAAAAATCGAACATTTTTGCTTATACGAATTCGATGAATTCATTTGCCGGGCTGTTAAACTTACGATTCAAGGTATGAATACATTCTTATCTTCATGTTATGTGTTAATTACATTACGTTATTTGATTTTTCATTGCATATTATCTGTTTTTGCTATGAAATATGAGTAGTTAGGGTTACGGTTAGGTTAGGTTCGTAGTTCGTGATCATAGGATTGGAATATTGTTTAGAAAGTTTCTGTGATAGATTGAATTGAGTTTGCTGTTATTGTGTTTGTAGGGTTTTTAAGTGATATTATCAGATATGAATCCTGACAAATTCACACACAAGACAAATGAGGCATTGGCTTCAGGTCATGAGCTTGCTATGAATGCTGGTCATGCGCAGTTTATGCCGCTGCATATCGCGGTTGCTTTGATATCGGATGCGAACGGTATATTCAGGCAAGCGTTTAGTAAGCCGGTGGTGAAGAGGCGGCAAATTCTGCTGAGAGGGTTTTTAACCAGGCGTTGAAGAAACTTCCTTCTCAGTCCCCTGCACCGGATGAGGTTCCAGCGAGTAGTTCGTTGATTAAAGTGATTCGCCGTGCTCAAAGTTTACAAAAATCCCGTGGGGACAGTCATTTAGCGGTGGATCAGTTGATTTTGGGGCTTCTTGAAGATTCACAAATCGGGGTTCTTATAAAAGAAGCTGGAGTTGGGCGTCACGGGTGAAAAGTGAGGTGGAAAAGCTTAGAGGGAAAGAAGGGAAGAAGGTGGAAAGTGCTTCTGGGGATACTAATTTCCAGGCTCTAAAAACCTACGGTCGAGATCTTGTGGAGCAGGCTGGAAAGCTTGATCCTGTAATCGGGCGAGATGAGGAAATCAGGAGAGTGATTAGGATTCTATCAAGAAGAACGAAGAATAATCCCGTTCTGATTGGGGAGCCTGGTGTGGGAAAGACTGCTGTTGTTGAAGGGTTAGCACAGAGGATTGTAAGAGGTGATGTCCCAAACAATCTTAGCGATGTACGTCTTGTGGCGTTGGATATGGGGGCGTTGATCGCTGGAGCCAAGTATAGAGGGGAGTTCGAGGAGAGATTGAAAGCGGTTTTGAAAGAGGTAGAAGAAGCTGAAGGGAAAGTGATATTGTTCATTGATGAAATCCATCTTGTTCTTGGAGCGGGTCGAACCGAAGGGTCTATGGATGCTGCGAATCTTTTCAAGCCCATGCTGGCTAGGGGTCAACTTCGCTGCATTGGTGCAACCACTTTGGAAGAATATAGGAAATATGTGGAAAAAGATGCCGCCTTTGAGAGACGTTTTCAACAGGTTTTGGTGGCTGAACCGAGTGTTCCTGACACCATAAGCATTCTTAGAGGGTTGAAAGAGAGATATGAAGGCCACCATGGTGTTCGGATTCTTGATCGTGCTCTTGTGGTTGCAGCTCAGCTTTCAAGCCGCTACATAACTGGTATGTTTCATTTTCTTGATTGTTTTTAACAAGGTTTTTTTTAAGTTATGCAGTAGTGAACTAGTAATGTACATAAACGTATTTGAATTTGTATGCAGCTCGTTTCTTGCTGGATAAGGCTATTGATCTTGTGGATGAAGCATGTGCAAATGTGAGGGTGCAATTAGACAGTCAGCCTGAAGAAATTGATAATCTTGAAAGGAAGCGGATGCAGTTGGAGGTTGAACTCCATGCCTTAGAGAAGGAAAAAGATAAAGCTAGTAAAGCTCGTCTTGTTGAGGTGAGTTCATTAAGCTGATAGCAGACTTTTTAATTATTTTGCTTGGTTTCAGTTATGGTGTACTAACTTGTTGCTTTTTTTCAGGTGAAAAAAGAACTTGATGACTTGAGAGATAAACTTCAACCGCTGATGATGAAATATAAAAAGGAAAAAGAGCGCGTTGATGAAATTCGCCGGTTGAAACAGAAAAGGGAAGAACTTTTGGTGGCACTGCAAGAAGCAGAAAGAAGATATGATTTAGCAAGAGCTGCAGACCTGAAATATGGAGCAGTTCAAGAAGTGGAGACTGCTATTGCAAGAATTGAAGGTAATGCAGATGAGAATGTAATGCTGACAGAGACAGTGGGACCCGACCAGATTGCTGAGGTGGTGAGTAGGTGGACTGGTATACCCGTGACCAGACTCGGGACAAATGAGAAAGAGAGGCTGATTGGTCTAGCTGATAGGTTGCATCGGCGGGTTGTAGGCCAAGATCAAGCGGTCAGTGCTGTAGCTGAGGCGGTTTTGAGGTCGCGTGCTGGTTTGGGCGAGCCCAGCAGCCGACTGGTTCGTTCCTCTTCTTGGGTCCCACTGGTGTTGGGAAAACCGAGCTTGCTAAGGCTCTTGCAGAGCAACTATTTGATGATGAAAAGCTTATGATTAGGATTGATATGTCTGAGTACATGGAGCAACACTCTGTGTCCCGACTATTGGTGCTCCACCTGGGTATGTTGGTCATGAAGAAGGTGGTCAACTTACAGAAGCTGTGAGGAGAAGACCTTATAGTGTCGTATTATTCGATGAAGTAGAGAAAGCTCACCAGTCTGTTTTCAACACTCTACTTCAAATGCTGGATGATGGACGGTTGACAGACGGTCAAGGTCGCACTGTTGACTTCAACAACACAGTCATCATCATGACTTCCAATCTTGGAGCTGAGTATTTGTTAAAAGGGCTGTCAGGGAAGACCACAATGGTCAATGCTCGTGAAATGGTGATGCAAGAAGTGAGGAAGCACTTTAAACCCGAGCTGTTGAACAGGCTGGATGAGATTGTGGTTTTCGACCCGCTTTCTCATGATCATTTTAGAAAAGTTGCTAGACTTCAGTTGAAAGATGTGGCGGTTCGCCTTGCTGACAGAGGTGTGGCTTTAGGAGTTACAGAAGCAGCTTTAGATGTTATACTAAATGAGAGTTACGATCCGGTATACGGGGCGCGACCGATCAGGAGATGGCTGGAAAGGAGGGTCATAACTGAGTTATCGAAGATGTTAATTAGAGAAGAGATCGATGAAAATTCGACGGTGTATATAGATGCGGGCATGGGTGGTGAAGAATTGAGTTACAGGGTGGAGAGGAATGGTGGATTGGTGAATGCTGCAACAGGGCAGAAGTCTGATATACTGATTGAAGTTCCTACTGCAAATGGCGGGACTCGCGGTGATGCTGCACAGGCTGTGAAGAGGATGAAGATCGAGGAGATAGACGACGAGGATGAAATGGATGAGTAAAGGAGAAGCACAAGTGGTATGTTTTTGTTGAGTCCCAAGTGTGGAAGCATGTTAATTCCTGTTTTGAATGTTAGTTAAGTTGTCAACAGCAGGACAGCTTGTATATGATGAAGTTTGTATGTTTGAATCAGAGAATGAAGCAAATTTATGAATAAAAGATTTTTGTAACCTTTTTTTATTTAATAAAATATAACAAGATAAAATCTTCAAATACTATAGGAATTTTCAAATGTTCCAATTAGGCTTTGAATCACCTAGAGCGATCCAGTTATAGTCCACAAGGACCGTTTCCAATGTTAGCAGCCTACAAACTGGAATCAGTTTTCAGATAGAGCTCATAAGTCAAAACATGGTAAAAAACTAAAAATGTATTCATATTTGGATTGTAACTTGTAAGCCTTAGGCTCAGATGACCAATAGCCTATAGGGCTTTAGATAGGCTAAAAGGCCCAAGGCCCAAGAAGGTCGAGTGGCATAAAAGATTTGCAAACGAAAACTGTGAAACTCAACTTTATTCTATAGTTCGATGTATTTGACATGATATAAACAAGAATAATATACTAAAGATTTTTGCACCTTCAAATATTCTCAAATAAAAGCACCATACACCATTTGTTAAAATTGTATTATATTTTTGTTAAAACTGTGAAGAACTCTTGAGGTCCAACCCAGGAACAACTGTGAAAATTGATGTAGAGGAAGAATGTAATCCTAACAGTCCAACTAGACAGTTTAAAATGATCTACATATGTTTAGGTGGGTTGAAGGCAGGCTTTAAGCTTTGTGGTAGGCCACTATTGGGTTTGGATGGAGCCTTCATGAAGGGTCCTTTTCCAGGACAAGTGTTAACTGCAGTGGGCCTAGACTCCAACAATGGCATATATCCTGTGGCCTATGCATTGGTTGAAGCTGAAACAAAAGCTTCTTGGGTTTGGTTCTTGGAATGTCTGGGTCCGGATTTAAATCTCGAGAAAAATTCATGCTTCACCTTTATTACCGACAGGCAGAAGGTAACCTCAACTTTGATTATGTTATATTCACTCTACGGATGTTGCATTATCTATCATTATTTAACATTAATTGTCATTGTTTATTATAGGGTCTTGTTCTAGCAATACAAAAGGTGTTTCCATATGCAGAACACAGGTTTTGTTTGAGGCATGTGCATGAAAACATGAAACCTAGGTGGAGGAGTGAGCTGTATAAGACTTTGCTATGGAAATGTGCATCTTCAACTACTGTATCTTATTTTGAGCAGGCAATGAAGGATGTTCTGGCAACTGATGAGGCTTTATATCAATGGCTCAGGGAGATTCCAGCTGTTCACTGGTGCTTAGCCTATTTAGTGGTGTGTCATTTGTTTCTTTCTTATGTAACATCATATCATTTGTAAAAATTGTGAATATTTGTAATTTTTGTTATGCAGGTAGAGCAGTAAGTGATGTGCTTCTTAACAAATTGTGTGAAGTCTTCAACAGACAGTTGGTGGAAGGAAGGGACAAGCCAGTCATAACATGCTTGGAGTATATTAGAGAATACTTGATGAGGAGATGTGTAGCTGTGCACATATTGATCTCAAAGAGTGAAGGGCATCTGACACCAAGGGCTATGGAGATTTTTGAGAAGATAAAGGAGAATGCTGCAGGGATGAGTGTCCAGTGGAATAGTGTGGACAAGTATCAGGTTAGCGGGGGTTCGTTGGAACAGTATGTTGTTAACATGGCTGAGAAAACCTGCTCTTGTAGAATGTGGGAACTAACCGGCATGCCTTGTAAGCATGCTGTGGCGGTTTATATGGGATATGGAAGCACATGGGATGGCTGTGGAGGTTCCAGAAAAATGGGTGTCAAAAGTCTATTGGTTAGAAACTTAGAAGCAGGTCTATGCCAACACAGTGGACCCAATCAACGGCAGGAACATGTGGTTACCATCAGCCTGCCCAACAACCCTGGTACCACCCAAGCACCATAAGCAGGTTGGCAGGCCAAAAAAGAAACGGAAGAAAAGTGCTGAAGAGTTGAATGAGCAGGCATCTAAGAAAGGGAAACTGACAAGGGTTGGCCAGACTGTGAAATGCAAAAAGTGTGGTGGAAAGGGGCATAATCAAAGGTCTTGCAAGGGAGATGCGGAGGGGTCACGGGCCAATGCTTAAGTTAATGATGTCTAGGGTTTGGCTTTTAGTATTTTAACTATGTATGTCTAAAACAATGATTCTCTTTTGCTAACCGTTTGACTGTGTTTTGTACGGCCATATATTTTGGGTTTGATGTGGTTTATGGCCTAGTTTAATGATGTTTGACTATGTTTAATGAATTATGCTTATGATTATGTTATGGCATGTTATTTTGTTATTGGTTCATTGTTTTATTTGGGTCTTGTTATGGTCAGGTCTTGTTTAATCTGGTATTGTGTCTGTCTTGTTTAATTAGGTATTGTGTTGTTAGGTGGTTTTATGTTACGGCATGTTTGTTGTCGGATATTTAGTAATTGCAAGTGTCCGGATGGGTGTCAAATGATCATCCTTTTTAGGTATTTGCAAGTGTCATATGGGTGTAAAGCGATCATTGTTACTGCAGATTGTGGTATTGTTATGGTTTGGTCATGTGTGTTGTCGGATAATAGTAATTGCAAGTGTCCGGATGGGTGTCAAATAATCATTGTTTGGTCTGTTTTGGTTATGTCTATTTTGGTATAATTTAGCAAACAAAAAGCAATACAAAACCTTACATTCTCAGGTTTACAAAATCGCTACGATTCCAAAAACATCTCCAACATAGATTGTTCATAATAAAGATAGTACGTTATAAACAAACAAACAAGGACGATCTGACCATTTCACTACGATTCCAAAAACAACATCTCCAGCATAGATCGTTCCATAACAGACCTAACATATGGACATTACATTATAGCATACTACTTATTGACCTTTACAACCTGTCTAGGTCATTTTTTTAAGAAAAAAGAAGACACAAAACATCTATGTCAACCCTAACACAATTTTCAACTTCCTGTTTTCTATTGCAGCTTCCCTGGCAATGGCTTCATTCCTGTTACACCTCTCCAACAAACCAGGTATGATCTCTGTGGAACGTCGACACATCGGAGGATCTGACCATCTCACAACCCACAATTAGCACATCTGTAGAACCTTCTTCCTGGATTAGCTCGGGTCCAGGATGTCACATACGAGGTTGGAGCTCCACAAGCACAATTGACATCTACCATTGATGTCGATTTCTTAGGGTTTCTTTTGGAATGGGGATGATAGAGAATGGGGAAGAAGGTATATTGGGGCTGAGGGTAAACTTTTTAGGGTTTTAAAGAGGGAAAAGACAATATTGCCCATCATGTGTTTGGCACGTGACTTTTTTAAACGTCTAAAATGGACGCCGTTTAGGCGGGGAGTGAAATCATGACGGGATCAAAGATCAGGGAGTAAACTGGCTATTTTTAAAAGATTGGAGCAAAACCGTTAAAACTATCAAACCACAGGGAGTAAAACGAAAGTTTTCTCTAATACTACTTCTGGGTTGTACTATGTGCTTCTTTAGTTGTACACCGCTGACAACACGTGATGAGTAGTCAAACTAATCAGGAGTGTGCGGTGTGCCTTGTACTGACCCCAATACATGACATTTTTTTGTTTTTTAAACATTTGTGTATTTACATGATTTGTACTCTACCACTTGTGCTCAGGGTCGTGTTCGTTGTTTGACGGGTTTAACTTGACTCGAACCCGAAAATTTTTGAAGAACACGTACACGACCCGAATATCCGTGGGTTGACTAGAACACGCCCGTTCAACCCATTCTTTTTAATTTTCTCGTAAATTAATATATTAAAATTAAAAGTTAATAAGAACACACAAATGCATATAATATAATTACATTTATATTATAAAATCTTATTTTAATTTCTTTTTTAAGTTGTAATTATTGCATAAGATATACACACAAATTCACTTATGACATAAAATATATTGTAAAAAATATAATATAATATAAATGGGTCAACATGCCAACCCTACCCGTTTAGACTAAACCCATAACTGTAAATTTCGTGTTAGATTCGTGTCGTGTTTTTGGATCCCAACTTTTATGATCACTTGTACTTTACCATATAAAGGTAGACTGATTTTCATTTGTGGATGCAGTGGTACAACCGTCGTAAATTCACCAGGCAACACGAGAACACCGGGTTCCACCACCATGACACCAGGCGGCACCACCACGTCTCCATACGGCAACAACCCAACCAACACGGGCGTGTTGGGAGGCGGAACTGGCCTGGGTATGGGCCCATCAGGAGCAGGTATCAACACGGATGTTAGCCATGGGTTCACGATACATCAAACAGCCACAACTTTTGGTTTCTTGACCATAATGGGTTCAATGCTTGTAATGCTTTTGCGAGTTTGATGACCATGTACAAGTGGATGATGCATGTTGTAAGGGTACAAATGGATGATGCATGTGGTTTGTAGTATTATTATATGGTTTTTAGGTTGGAGGGATGTGGCATTTTGGTTTTAGTTTGTCACATTATCTAGAATGAGAAATTATTGAGGGCATATATTCCTTTTTGGTGGTCATGACTCAAAGAGTTTCATATGATCGAAAATAGTGGAACCAGATTTTTTTCTTTGCTAAGATGTTTTTAGTACATATGTTATTTATATAATAAATTGTTATTTTTTGAAATAAAAATATATATGAAAAACCGGTACTTTTAACGTAAAATAGTTGAAAGCTATAAAAAAGTCCTATTTTATTTATTTACTTTTGAAATATTGGATTTAAATAACTCTCGATTTTCATCAATTAGTCGATAGCATTCTCAGTTTTTGATTTGTACCGCATCACTTTCAACTTTTAACTTATTTCCGATATCACTCCCAAACTAATCCAACTCTAACCTAGTTTGCTGAGGTCAGATGTCACGTCACCGTGCACATGGAGAAGGTATTAACGCTGGATTTCATGAAGTGCCTAGATTTCCAATAAGATTAACCATTTCCGAGAGATTGTAGGTACTTGTAAGCTTTGCTTTTTGGGTGCTCAATGAATTTGCTGTTGTTGGTTGTAGCAAGATTGATGGTGGAATTATTATAGGCTCCATCTACTGTGACACCAGTTTTTCTATTTGAATACTATGCGATCCGTACAGGCCTCTGTGGGGCGCATGAGTATCAATCTCATGCGACCCGCATAGGCCTCTGCGGGGCGCATGGGTATCAATCCCATGCGATGCTCTTGGGCCTCTGCGGGGCGCATGGGTATCAATCTCATGCGATGCTCTTGGGCCTCTGTGGGGCGCATAATTTGGTATTTTAAGTTGTTTAAAGGTTTAAAGGTTGTGTTATGTTATTTCATATTTTAGTTAGAGATTAAGTTAGAGATTCACTATTTCAAGTACATCGATAATCAAAATTTACAAAGTAAAAACTGAAACACACACGTATAATAAAATGAAACACACACGTATAATAAAAACTGAAACTGCATTAATATATAACATTTGTTCAGTTCATCGATAACCAAAATTTACAAAGTAAAAAAGAAAACAACCTAATCCTGACCACCCTCGCCTGGCTGATGCTGAGCCTGATCCTCCTGTGGCTGATGCTGAGCCTGAGGTGCCTGAGGTACCGGCTGAGGATGTAGTAGATGGGCCGGCATCTGAAAATCAACTGGTGGGCATACCCACGTGAGCCATGATCGCCGCAATCTGATCAATCTGAAATCGCATCATGTACTGCATCTGTGCATTATGCAGCATCTGCATCTGGTAGATGATGCATATCAGGCGCAACATGGATCGGCCACTGTGGCATGCGGTGGCTGTGGTGCGGCAGCAGCGGCAGGTGCGGCCTGAGGCGCAGGGCGACAGGATCTACCGGGTCGTCTTCGATATCTACAACTGGGAAGACCTCCGGAAAATCGACAGGACATACAACTCCCCCCTGTTGGCCACCAAGCGGCGACCAACACCTGGAATCTTGCCCAGGATACCCATACCCTGTATGGTACGGGTGTCAAGCCTCCTAGGCAAGATAGCAGGACCGCAACGTGGATCCCATCTATATCGATCTCTGGAAGCAGGGCCCTGGCAATGATGGTGATATACACACCACTGTAAAATACTGCTCGCTCCTGCGTATGTACGCGCTAGCGTAAAACATAGCCAAACTCCTGGCTAGCGCGCACGGCCTGCGCCCCAGCAGGCAGTATAAAAAGAAAAGGTCACCGCTGGTGACCTTTTCCGGCTATCAAAGCGGGGGGCGATAGACGTAGCTATGCACCGGTGCAGGTACCGGTAAAAGGGGTCGGCTATCAGGCTGACCTTCCCAGAAGGCCAAGTATACTCCTGCTGAGGGGCAATGACTGACCAAAAACCAAGGAGCTCCCCCTTCGTCCTACTAATCAAAGCGTCAGTGTATATGGGCTGAGTAGTCTCGTGAGGTGTGTATAAGCCGCATATAACCGCAAAGTCGCTGAGGCTCATCTGAAACTGACGACCGCATAAACGAAACTCGATCTCGATAAACGGGTGGTCTGGGTCATCCTCTGGGTGGTCGGCTGGGTGTGGGGTGAATGTGAATGAAGAAAGAAACTCGATCGTAATGGCCCTATAGGTAGGGGTGTGCGCTAAGAGAAACAGTCTGTCCCACGGCGTACCCACGCCGATAAAATGTCGTGCTCGATCAGTCTCACCCAACGTCTCCAGCATACTCCAGTCAACGACTCGTGCGCGCCAATGATGACTCGGCGTATCTGTCACATCGTCTAAAAGGGAATCAGAATCGTTATGATGAGGAAATACAAGAAACGCGTGATCCTCCAGCGGATCAATCTCTGGCCGCTCGCACCTCCTACGACGCCCCCCCTAAGGAGCCTCAGGGACATCAACATCCTCTATCGGCTCATCGATAAGAAACTCCATCTGCAAAATATTAAAATGATTAAAATATTAATATTAATAATAAAATGATATAAATATTAATTTTAATAATAAAATGATATAAATATTAATTTTAATAATAAAATGATTAAAATATTAATATTAATAATAAAATGATTAAAATATTAATATAAATATTAATTGTGTGTTTGGAGAGGTTGTGTGTTTGGAGATAGTATGGACCTCTGCTGATGCAGAGGCTTATGTAAATAACCAATGCGCCCTGCAGAGGCTTATGCGCGGCGCATGGGATCAAAGAAACACAAAAGTACACGGATCGCTGACGTGGCCGAGCCACTCAACTGGATGGACGCACGTCGTGAGGTCCGAGATATATCTCGGTCACTATAAGGTCCGTCCATCACCTTAAAAAGGACGCACATCAAGAAGTGCGTCCAGCCGAATGAGTCATGGTTAGGACTAGTATAAATACCTCCTTTAAAGTACACAACAAGTACGATTTTATCTGAACTCTCTCTACATACTTTCTCTTCTACCAATACGTATCCTCACGCGGAGGGTGGTCGCAGAGTGGCCCTCCCACCTCTGCGACGAGCCTGACGGTTTGTTAATTTTGCAGGTTCTTCCCTGCTCATCATCCATCAAGATTACTGCCGACACATAGTCCGACTAATCTTTCGATTTTCAGTTGGCAAACCTGATTCCCTTCTTGATGGTCGGAAAATGAACCCAGGTCTATGATTTTTTCTACACCTTTCTTGCCGAGTCTCACCTGTAAGAAATTGATTTAGTACATAGAAACTCACAGGCATGATATCACAAACATGAACAAACAATACATGAACCGATAAACTGAAGAACACGAACCAAATTTAAACCCCACCGTGAAAACAGAGGGATTTTAGGACTACAATGTATTCACTTGATATATACTGAATGAAGTTACAAGCTTGGTTTTAAAAAGCGAGAAGCGCACAAAAGCGACAAGATCTTAAACCAAGGCGCAAAAGCGCACCGCATTTTGTACCTGAGGCACAGTTCATTATATATATATATAATATATAATATATTTCCCAAAGGTTTATAGTTTCATTTACCAAAAATCTAGACACAAGTAACCTCTATATATGCTTTAATATTTAAATAATCCATATGTATAGCCTAAGAAGCAAAAATCTATACTATACGCTCAAAGTACAACTAATGAAGTCATATGTACAATCAATAAAACTCCATAAAAAGCAAAGAAAAGGAAAAAAATAAGTTAGAAAAAGTTTGGGGTTAAAATTTTAAAATAGCATGACATTAAGGATGAAAATGTAATTTTGTGAAAACAAAAGATAAAAAGTAAAAGGGTGTAGACCCAAAAAATATTCGCCCGTTTCCGTCTTTCATATCTAGCCGTCACTCTTCCATCTTCTATCAAGCTCTTCAAACGTTATTTCTGACAATATAATATCCCATTTCATCTCCATTTTTATGAATAGGTAGGTGTTGTTCTTCATGTCCTCGCATGTATGGTTGTTTCTACGCAGACTATAAGGTCCTTAAAGCACACGCTTCAGTGCCTCATGAAGCGCACCGCTTCTTGGGTTTACACTAGGCGCTAAGCAAAAAAGGGGGACCCCGAGCCTTGATACGTCTTCCACATAGGCGTGTTTTTAAACCAAGGTTACAAGGTCCAGCTAAGCAACCTGGTAGCCACTTGATGCAACTAGCCAACTAAAATAAGGATATCTTATAATATTATTTTAGTATACCTATTCTAACAAACCGTTTAACGCCAACATACTTACCATTGCGAGGAGTGTAAAATTATTGTAAAAAAAAAGGCTGCAGTCAAGAAAGTCTCCATTCTGATCTGTTACTATCTGTCCTGTTAACAGCAATATGAAACCTTTATTCGACACGTTACGAAATGCAAGTTGCAAGCTAACATTAATATTACACGTTACCTTACAGACCAGTGTCGTTACCAACGAAATACAACTCGGAAGCTGATCTGTTAAAAAATGCAAGTTGTCGTTAATAAAAGCTGACCCATTGCCCAACCATATGCAATAAAAGAAGTATACACATATTTATACAAAAATATGAGCAGTTACCACTCCAATCAAAACATAATCAAAAGTAACAACTTCCTGCAAACGACAACCTGAAGCATTAACAGTTATAATCTGTATGCTTGAAAAATAATAACGTAACCGGGTGCTGCTGTACCATAAAAATATATGAATATATTAACATATTTTTTTGAAAAATAGATTCAATTACCCACAGTGTATTTTTCTCTCTGCTCAATACATATTGAAACTTCAAAAGCAACAGGAGCTCTCAACACAAAAATAAAAATGGTGGATTGATGGCCAAGAAACAAACATGATTAAATGCTCGAAATTAAATACAAACTTCATCTAAATCGAAAAATATAATACTTTTAATGAGTGACCGAGACACCAAGTACTTACCAAAGTCATAGACACCGATACCGCTGCCGGTCTGTTGGAATCGAACAGATCAGAGACATGCAATGTCCGATCCGGTGTGCTCTTTGCCGGAAGCCAACATTGTCGCTGCTATCATCTGTATTTGTCCCTCTTCTTGCCACAAGAACCTAGGTCTAAAATAAAAACCCCAAAAAACAACACCACTACGGTGGTGGTGGAGATGTCGGTCTCACGGTGGTGACCCTCCGGCCACCGCCTCTTCTCGTTCTCTCTCCTCTCCTCTCCTCTGGGGGTTTTAAAATGGGGCTAGGGGCAAAAATGTGGAAGCCACGTGTCTCACAGGCGGATGACCGCCCAAATAGTTGAATCAGAACAACCCAGAAGAGATGACGCGCAATTCATGCAACCATAAGAAACCACGTATAAAAACCCTGTTCATTTACCGCTCTCTATTAATAGATATAAATGTTTATTGTACTTGATGTAGATATAATTGTATTTGTGATAGGAGAAAAAAACATATAAAATCCAATTTATATGTGTATATAAATGTATAATAGAAGATGATAGGCAATTTGAATCATGAAATAATGTTTTGTTACATGCCATAAAATCAGAAACAACAAATGAATAAACTGGAAGACTCTCCATTCAAAACATGCTTAAACGATCCTTCTAAATTAGTACCAAATGCCTCATGCCTGTGTTATTTAATCACCAGAAAATGGTTCAAAACTATCTCTTTATAAAAACATCCATTAGTACACACCCCTCCATGAATGCCACTTCAAGTTTAACTGAAAAACCAACGGATTCACACCCAAAATCCCTCGATTCAGCCTGGGATCAAACACATCAAACCCCACACGACTCAAAGAATCCAGAATAGCTTGTGACGCCATAGCAGGCAAAAGAACCGATCGAGCTTCTTTAGGCACTGATTTAGCCAAGGCTCGAGCCTTCTGCAAATGGGCATTAGCCGTTGATGCCATATCAAAAACCACTTCACAAAGTTTCTCACGCGAATCTGTTCTTATCTCCAATCTCTCACCTTGCTTTAAAAGTAACCCGTGTTTCTCAGCCACTTTAACCGGTATATAAGAAAACTGATGGTTACGGTTTGCATGGTAAGGAAGTGACTTAATGAGCAAAAGAAGCCCGCTTGCTTTCCCAATATGTGAAGCCGCATGATCTGCAGCAGTTGACGTTATACTGCCTGATTGAAGAGTCGTATACAAAATCGTTGAAGACGTATCCTCTGCATATTTTTCCAACTCTTCAATCGTATGATAAATATCATCAACACCCCTTTGAGCATCGCTTATACGCGCCTCAACAGACCGTTTCAACCAGCTTTTGCTAACTTTCTGCTCAGATATAACCGATGCAAGAGCCTGTGCTGTAGGGTGTTCAATAACTTTATTCTTGAAGATCTTGTCAATGGCATCTTGCCACCACAGAAGACGCATCAACCCGATTTTGGGGTCGGAAGCAACGTCCATTGCTCGGGAAGTTTCAACGTTAAACGCACGTAGAGCAAAACCGGCCCTTCGTATACTTGCGGGCAGTTCAAGAAGGCAGAGGTAGTGATGGTAGTCATAGTTTCTGACTTGTTGTACGCAGTGTGAAAATGCAACTTTTAAGCTGCTAGATGTAGAAGCACCACTCATTTAAACTCGAGTATAATTGAATCCTGAGAAACCATGTAACTTGGTAAGTATACATGCTCAATCTACGACGAAGAAGATGTAATACAGTTCAAAGGTCAACGAACCCTTTCACAAACTCGATGGTATATGGTTCAGCACTTCAACTTATTACTCGAAGAGTCTATCACTTTTATTTTGTTTCATTACCTAACTCAATTGTGGACTAATTACAGTAAATCAGTGTCATTCAGGTAGAATTAATCTCACAATGTTCAAAACCTTAACACGCGCGTTCCCATTCAACAGATCAGCACTTAATATCTTATTTCATTACCTAACTCATTGTTGATTAATTACAGAAAATTAACCTCATTCACCTAGATTTAGTCATCATCAGATGTTCAAAATGACATAAAAACATGTATTGTCAATTAGTCATTCAACTTTTTTAAATTAGTCAAGAGAAGTTCGTAAAATCATGAATTAATAATACAATATCACTATTTTGCACATTAAGCTTTCATAAAGAGCAAAATTGACATGATAGATCCTGAACAATCAAATGCCAAAACATTATAACAACAAACACCTAATCATCATCCTTCAATATGAAATTAGAATCGATTATTTAAATCAATAATCTCAAACGCAAAACTGATGCAGATTAAACTTAAAATGAACAATAAAATGGACAACAACAATTCAAGTATTGAATACACACCTAAACCCTAAATCACACGCAGTAAAACACACAGTTACTAATATGTGTAACAAACTAAAAATAGCACAGATGAATCAGCTTTAGATCGATTGATAAGCATACCTGATTAGTGATCAGAAGTCACCGGTGATTACCCGTGCCGGATCTGTCGCCGGTGAGATATTGTTAAACGTCCGTCGTCGATTGCGTGTGGTGGCCGAGTGACCCTAAATTGGTCAGCTCATGTGGTTTGACATAAGTTTCATTTCAACCCTCCAAGTTCACAGATATGCATATTATGAATTAAGTCGAGTGAAGTTGGGGTCAAAGCTACTCGAGTTGATAGTCAAAGCTAAGGATTTTTGTCGACATTTTTACCGTTTTGTTTTGTGCATATTAGTACTAGCATATAAACCCGATGTATCACATTAATTGAGTATAAAAACTTAGATTGAATAATATTTTAGTTTATAAGTGTTACAAACCCGTGTATTACACACATAAAATATTAAAAAAATGTAAATCATACTTTTATATAATCCTCATCACAAAGTTAAAAAAAATGTAATAATAGTATAATCTAATTAATGTGTCATTCGGATTAGTACTAAAATAAGGATGGATTAGTAAAAAAATCAAATTATTGTATTTTTATTTTATGATAATATTTAATAAAATACATTGTATTTATCTAATAATATTAATTAAATAGTCATCCTACTCTGGTTATTAACTTATTTAAATTAAATTTACTATATTAGTAACGATAAGGATTAAAAAAGTATTTTAAAATAAAATGTAAGTCTAAATTGTAAGGTTGAAGAAAGAGTCATTACGTGACAATAATCCTATATTAAAAGTTAAAATAGATTTAATCTTTTGTTTGTAATTTTACCATTTTTGTCAATAATTAATAGTTTAAATTATTTGGTTTTAGAATATATATGTGGTTAATCTTAATGAGGTGTTACATTAACAAATAAAGTTATTATATGTAACACTCTAACCCGTTCTAATAAATATTTAAATAAATTGGTTATTTAGTCCCAGATATTTATTTACATAGAACTTATACGTCTGGTTTGACTAACAACCCAGACGATTCCAACATAAAGGGGTTACAACACTTAGTCTACAGTTTATAGATAATTGAGATTTAATATCTAAAACTTTGCCGCACATTATCATGCTTCAATTTTTCCATGAGTATACTCCAAAGAGTTAATAGTTAATAGTGTTCGGTTCTTGTTCTTCACGTGCTTCGTCATCTGCCCGTTTTTCGCCTTAGAGAAAGCTTCATAAACACCAAAAACAATTAGTGTTTAAGTTAAACGAGCGGAATTGTCGAAAACAACTACAAAACACTTTTTATTGGTTCAAGTGCCCTCGTGCGTCATGGAGGGGCCTGATGTAGATCCAATGCTCTTATTAAATTCCACAGCTCGCAGGAGTACCTTACGCCTAGGGAGTAGTCCTACTCCTACCAGCTTGCTGAAATTTCAGCAGCTTGCAGGAGTAGGCTACTCCTTAGAGCTGCATAAAATTTCCCAAAACTTGTTTAAAATTCGTTTTCGATCATCCGGATCTCATTACAATCCACGTTAATGATTCTCATGACTCTTAATGGATAAAATTAGAGTTTCCAAAGGATGTTCAAGACCTTATTCGTATTTGGATCCTTTAGTTTTTCTATTCATTCTTTCGGTTTGAGTTAGGAGGCATTATGCATTCTAATTCATGCCTCCTATTTTCTTATATTACCGGAATGATCAATTCTATCAAAGAAACTCATTTTTAATCTACCCTTAAAGATAGTTGCCCGATTTATCATCTGGGGGCGTTTTGGTCAAATTTAATATTTTTACAACTAGAAGGCTTTTAAAATTTGCTTTTAAAACTAGCGGGCACCTTTAACTTGGTAGCACATCAATATTTATTAGTCCCTTAGGACATAAAACTTTTCCAATAGTCTAGCTTTCAAAACTCATATAGTCTTTTTTACGCATCATGACCATGTCTTCGGCTCTAATGGTCGTTTTACCCAAACACTAGATATACCTCACTTGAGCTGATCTAGTATCCACCCTTGACTCGACTAATTTTAGTCATATCGCAAACCTTTACCGAGAGCATGACTACTAGACATATCTAGCGGGTCAAAGCATTGACCCGTTAGCGATACTTTACGATTATATATACTAACTCGTGGCAATACATGCCGCAAATCATGCTTATCTGTAACCATGAAACTTTGTTAAACAAAATTTAAATATCATTTTTAAATGGTGATAACATCACCATTTGACTTGTTTCTTGGCTCACCCTTTTTACATATCGGTATAACCAAAGTTTATTGTAAAAAGGGTATTTACTTACCGTTTATTTCGTTTGACCCGCTATGGTCTGCACCATAGGATTCCATTTATAAAATTTATTATATTAATAATCGATTTATGATTATTTACCATTTTGCTCGTTTGACCTGTTTTGGTTTGCGTCAGCAAATATTTACCGTCGAAACTCATTTTCATTTGCTCGACCCATTTTGGTTCGCGTCAACAAGTATTTACATAAAAAACTCATTTTTATTCGTTTGACCCGATATGGTTCGCACCATAGGGTACCGTTTTTAAATTTCATTATATTTATAACCGAGATATGGTTATTCGCAATTTCGTTTCTTTGACCTGTTATGGTTTACACAACTGGGATCATATTTCTAAGATCCTTTGTTTATTACCAATTTATAATATAACCAATTCTATCCATTTTGACCCGCTTCATGGCTTTCGCCATGGGGGTCTTATCTTTTGTCACAAACATTAGTTCGGCATAACTTATCCATTTTGACCCACTTCATGTTTTACACCATATGGTCTCATTTTGATCTTTTTAGACGTTTAACCGCAACTGTTCTAAATCATATACTTCCTTCACTTATGTAATGGTTCTATTCTAGGAGGTGTAAGTTTTTACTTACCTTGAATCGATCATGCCTTCTTGCGTCTTTGACTCGCTTGGCCCATTCCTTCCAAGCTTCCATCTAGCTTGACAAGAGTCAAACTATAATGCAACATCCACAAGATGGTTATATTGGTCATCAATACCATGACCATCGCCCTTATGAACTTTGTATCATAATTCGCATTCGAGTCTATTATAGGCATGTTTGACTTTCAAAAAGTCAAATGCAAATTGACATATTTATGCACTAACAAGTTTAATAGAACTCATTTATAGCATTTTAGCAAACACTTGTTGAGCATCATTTTTAGCTAACCATTTTTAGCTAAATTTACTAGTTAACGTTGCCATGTTTCTTTCAATCTCAACAAGTTCATTCATCCCAATATCTAAACTGTTCAAGTTCTTCACAAAACTAGTAAACATGGTGTTTATAACACTATTACTACCTTAATTTCTTCATATCATCAAAACCCATTTCAAGTTATGTATGAACACTTATTCAAATCCCAAAATTGTTCATGTATTTCACCCATACAAGCGAGTATGTTGGTTATGAACATTACAACATCATTAATTTCATCATATCATCTAAACCCATGTCAAGTCATGTATGAACACTTAATCAAATCACTAAATTTTTCACATACCTTTGTTTAGATGATGTTAGAGAGCTAAAACCTTCAACATGCAATCAAAATTACTTCGATTTCGATTTGGGTTGAGTGATTTTGAGGAGATTATCAAGAACAAGGGTTTCCCCTTTCTCTCTCTTCTTTTATACCGCGCACACACACACACCTTCATGTATAGTTTTGTTATAAAAAGGGCCACCATTCATGGTTCCATTATTTATCAACTTGTCATAATTAGATTTAGATGTTCCTAGTCAAATTACTAAATATGTGGTGTTACAACCCGATTTAATTTAAGTCCCACTCACTCGAGCCTTTTATAAACTTTTACTTACCACAAGTATTTGTTCGCTTTAATTAACGTTAGCTTTGATTATTTAAAAATCCTAACCTTATCCGGTCAACTTTTTACCACTCATGGTATTTTACCCTGTAACACCTGTAAAATCGTGTCCAATAGTATAGTGACACGTGTCATATTTTAAACTTAGTCTATTAAAGACTAATAAGGACTAAAGGTGTCAACATGCTCAAACTGAGCCTCTGAGTGACTGGCCGATGTCAACATGCATAAATAACAGCCTCTGAGTGACTAATATGCCAACATGCTCAAATCATTAGCCTCTGAGTGACTGATATGTCAACATGCTTAAAACTTGGCCTCTGAGTGACTGATATGTCAACATGCCCAGCCTCTGAGTGACATCGGAGTCAACATGCTTATAGTGGGCCTCTGAGTGATCCTTTACGAAGTCCTAACTCTCATATGTGCCAATTGATGGACGAGAGGGTTCAATTCTGTAAATATGTGAAAGTTGGATAATGGAGGGATTAAAAGTGTTAACATGTTAATTTATACCTCTGAGTGACCTTTTAACGAACTGAGAGCTTCGACAATGTCCGGGCATAATCTCGGGTATGCCAAAAATTGGCTACGGAGGGCTAAATATGCCAAAAGGGTGTTTTAAAAAGGTCTTTGGAGGGTTTAATAAGTTGATAGGCTAAATGTGACAAAATTTGAAATCTGGCAAGAGGCGCTCGTGGGGCGCGAGAGGCTAAGGCATGGCCTCTCGCGGCGCGCGAAAGGCCTGTGTCTACAGAAAGTATCCTTGGCCACCACACAAAAATGCTAAAAACCATTTTCTCGAAACCATGGCTTCCCAAAAGCTATGCCACGTTTTGGGACACTTGTAAGCTCCCTCTTACACCTCTTAACACCTGGCATCACCTCCTTCAAGCTCTCCAACTATAAAATAGTGCAAAGGTTCAACCTTTGAACTTGCACCTTTCTCAATTTCAACTCTTCTCCCTCCTCTGGAAGTTCCTAACTGAAAGGAGCATCCAACTTAGTTCTATTGCATTCTATGAACCTCTTGTAAGTGTTCCTTGCTCTTGCATTTTTGTTTATAGGCTTTTTAGCCAAAAGTCAAGCGTTTTACGGAAAACCTTTTGACTTTCGGTTAAGATCATTATGGTCCAGCCATTTTTCATAAAGAAATGGCTAAGTGATCGTAATAAGGTAGGTGTTAGTTCCTATAAAGGGCACCTCCTGAAGATCACGTTTGCTAGACCAATTGACGGGTCAAACTTATGATATTAAAAAGTCAAAAGACCATTTTTCGAAAAAAAATATAATTTGATCTTATATATGTTATGAAACCTTTTTTGACACTTAAACAAGTTGGTAATAATTATTAGAACATGTAAGAACATGTTCGGCTCGTCAATTTCAGTTCTAGGGCCGGTTCGCAACCGAAAGTCGTGAAGTTTGACTTCTTCTTTGACTTTCGATTCTAACCCGATTTAGATTAGTTAGCTACTGATCTAAAGTTGCATTATGATCATAAAATAATGTAGCATAACCCTCTGAGGTTATATTACATGATCATTAATCAGAATCTGATTTATGCGCAAGTTCCGTAATTATGTCATTTTTACTAAAATGCCCTTTTTACATAAAATAAGGTTTTAATGATAATAAACTTGTAAATAAGTTTTCTACTAATATAATATTATAAGTAGGATTATTTGGGATGTCAAACCAGATTATAAACTGAGTTTACAAGCAGGTCATTGAATTATGTCAATAAATAACGATTTAGCCCTTGTGGCTCATAAAACGATTTTAATCAAATATTTTCAAGGTAAATCTTTTAACTACTGATATGTTATATCAAATAACATATGTAAGACATTTTAATCTGACCTTAACATCGGTTTTCATTAAACATCGCATAAAACGTCATTTTAATACATAAGCGTCGTTTCGGCGCATAGTATGGTTTTAAACCATATTAATTGACCAAGAATTGTTACATACTGATTTTAAAACTTATTTTAAATATTTTTGCAGTAGGTACATGTTATAAACTCAGAATCCCAAATAATTTGTGAACTATGTGTAAAATGACCAAAATGCCCTTCGGTGCATAGTTTGGTCATAAAAGATAAATTACACATATAATTAATATCCTACTGATATTATATCATGAATAAGTTATTTTTTCAGAATACTTATAGTTATAACATTAAATTACATTCAAATTCTTTTTATACGGTATGAAATTACGAAACGCCCTTATGAGGCATAGTTTCATTTTAAAACCATAACGGGCATAAAAGTTGATATTCTACTGATATTACAACTTATTTAAAATATAATGGCATATAGAACTTGTCCATGACTTATCCGGTTACCCGATATCGCTGATATGCGTAAGGTTAAGTATATGTAACTAGTTTACGAAAATTAACCGAAACGGGTTTAACCTTGTCATTTAAGTCTCAAAATCCAGAATGTTTATAGTTTATCCATATTACACGAGTCAAGGTACTTGTTGGATTTAAACTACATTCTAGCCAATCACCATTTAATCAAGCGTTATACGTCTTGATCCTGACACTACACGGTCTAAGTCTATGACTTAAATAAGACCGTTAGTATTTAATTGGTTAGTTTATGCCATAATCCAGACTAGAGACTTGCCGGTAAATGCTATCTGCACTAGTACTTTTTGTGTACGGCTGAGTTATTAAATTAAAAGAAGACTAGCTCAGGTAAATACTCTCGACTTATTTCCCCTATACGGGCTTGGGTTACATTAAATTATTACCGCTTAGTCGAAAATGGGATCAATCGAATGTCGGGTGCGGCTAGTAAACCCAATATTCTGTTTTAATCAGTTTGTTTGATAACTTAAATATCGGGGGTTAACTACCGTGTCCTGGATATCCTCAGCTCATTACAATAGAAATGGCAACGACCTTAGCGCGGGTGTAGGCATACACCGATAGATGCTCAATAATGCTTTCCCACAAGGTTGGGAAGAATTGACTCTTTCGTGAGTCCAAAGTGGTCTGTACGTTAATCATGTCTCGGTCCCGTACCGGGCCCTGTATGATGGACAAACATGTAAATCTGTTAACAAGATTGGATTGTCAACTTTCCCAAGTTATAAAAAGATTTTGTGCTGATACGCACTTAATTTTTTTTTGAAATGTTTTCAAAATGAGTCAGTTGGGTGTATTTACCAGCGAAAGCTGATGTATTTTCAAAAGACTAAGCTTGCAGGTACAATACGAAAATAGGCTGGAAGTGCTCGGTAGTGATAGAGGATCTTGCAAATCCTAGATCTACCCAAAGTCTGTTTTATATTTTTCCATGTACAATTTATGATCCGACTGTAGATCTTCTATTTCGAGCCTGTATATTATTTTGTATTTTGAACATTTCATTTGTAATAGTAATTTTACTCCAAGACTTCTGCTTTGACATGTTTAATTGACTATGATGATTATTAACTGACGTCACAATACTCCCCAACCGGGTTCCACCGGTGTATGGATTTGGGTTGGAAATCCGGAGTGTGACATACCCTCTCTTTAATATTAGCGGGATTTAGTTACTAAACCTGTTTTTGAAGTATGCATCAACAATTAAATTAGAGATATTAATAATAATAATAGTTAAAAGAATTTTAAGATATGTTGTTTTTGTGGGTGAGAAGCTTTAATTGCAGAAAGAGGACAAGAAAGCGGATGTAATGAGCGGTGGTTTTAGAATTTGTAATTGGAACCGTCCAGGTAATCCAATCAGCAAAAACAACCATCCAAATCTACCAATCACACAATAAAACCACTAGTGTTCATTCCATTTGTCTAGTAACATATAAAGATAGTTTTGTTATAGATATAAATAAACTGATGATTAAAAGGCTTTTGAATTTTAAAGGATATTCATATTAATCACAAACATATTAAATAGAATAATAACCCTTTATTGTAGGTTACAGAGGCAAATATAATCTGTCTCTAATGTGTAAATTGGTATATTCAAGAGATAAAGTAATTCTTACATTTTTTTCTTTATATGGTATAGTATAATATATTAACCGAAGCATCATGATATATTAATTTCTTTTGAGGGAGAGGAGGTTTATTTAGAATTATTTATTAAGGTGGATAATGGTTCTTATATTAATTTACCTATTACTATTATTATTATTATTATTATTATTATTATTATTATTGAGATAGCATAAGAAATTGCCATATAGCATTTTGATGAGAATATTATTACTAAATTGATGGAGAGAATGTCATGTGTCATTAAATGAATTCTTTTATTAGTATTAAAGATATATTTGGTTTGATTAACTCGTCTAGTTGAGCCAAACCAAACTCTGTTTTGTGTATATATTTTGTTTGATTAACGCGTCTAGTCGAGCCAAACCAAACTCCGTTTTTTGTATTATTTGGTTTGATTAACTTGTCTAGTCGAGCCAAACCAAACTCAAAATTATCGACTAGACGACTACTCATGACAATCTACACATACACATAAAAAGAATCATGATATCGAGTCAGGTTGACAAAAGTATGTGTTAAATCATCGAGTTTGAGTTTGAAATGTAGGCACAATCAACCTCAATTTAAATTTTGAGCTTCAGGTTTTAAAAAATCAAGTTGAACTTAATATTGACGATGATTCAATCGACTTGGTGCTGCCTAGTTCTAAAGTTTTAAGAGTAAAAAGTTAAAATCGTACATAGCTACCTAATTACTATATTTAAGTACTCTTTTCTACATGATGGAAACCCTTTTTTAAGTTTTTAACAAATGAATATATTCTAAGTAGGGTCGACCCGGAGGAGGTGCGGGGTGGGCGACAACTCAGGGCCCAAACCCTCCGGGGCCCGAAAATTTATTTATTTTTTAACAAAGTTAAGCTATAAAACTTAGAATATATAAGTATTGGATTGGGAAATGACATAATGAGGCACATGGTCTGGTGGTTCCCATGTCAACAAACTTTGGGTTCTAATTGTGGTAGCATCATTTTTAGTTGATTTTTCCCTTTATGTTTGTTACCGATACGTAAATGTTAATGACATTAATTGACTAATTTTTGTGTTACATTAAACCAAAATGGGAATCATAGTTACTTCTCAAATTTAGTTTAAAAATTATTATTTATGTTCATTTCTTAAAACAATATTCAGTCTATAATTTGTTTTGTGTGTTCCATTTTTTTATGAAAAAAGTCTTGTTTATTTTTTCTTTTAACTCTGTGTATTTTCTAAATAAATTTGGATAGGTTACGATGGTTTTACATGATCGTAAATAACGATTTTTAGAGTTACGAGTATCTATTCCTTATTTTCTAAATTTACACTTACAACATGTTTTCTTTCTACGTTTTGTTGTCCAAATGCGCATGTATGTGCTTTTTATCTACGTTTCCACATAAAAAAAATAGTCCGCCGCAACATGCGGGTGATTCCACAAATTTTTATTTCATTTTCAAATATAAAAAACTTTTTTTTATATTTTTTTTAAAAGTTTATATTTTAAGGGCCCATTTTTATCTTCGCACAGGCTCCACATATTTTAAAGATTTTCGAAGACGGCCCTAATTTTAAGGAAGCTTGAAATTAAAGTTTTAAAATATTTTCCTAATATTTTTTTTCTTATGAGGCATAAAGTGTAAAAATGGGTTGAATATGTAACATTTGTCAAAAACGGGTTTTCAAAACCCGCTCCATTTTGTAATCGAATATCAAGTTATAAATGTCACGTTGTATATTTATGGTTATTTTGATTTTTAATGATATATATAATAAACAAACTAAACTATAAAAATTATATTGATAAAAGTGAAAACAAAATAAATAAAAATAAAATGTTGCTGCCGGGGCTCGAACCCGGGTCAGCCGGAAAGTGAAATCCCAAGACTTAACACACACACGCATAACCACCCCGCCACTTGTTTGTTTTCTGTCAACTTTAGGAAACAAATAAGTCTTATACACAAACCTAGTTAAACCGGTTGCGCCAACTGAAAAACTGAAATCGGCTATTCAACCGTCTAAACGTTTGAATAATCGCGATTTCAGGTTTATAACCGATGCACCGACGATCCTAATCAATTCGGATTTGAATGAACTTCAATTTTGATCATAATCGGTTTTTATAACCGAAAATAATCAATGTCTGAATTACTTCAATCAAGACCCCTCTCGCGACTCAGAAACATCATACAAACTTTCCATTTCACTTTCGTCACACATTCGGTCCATCTGAAAGCTTAAATCAACTCGCCTGAAAATTCTGCAAGTTCGCCGGAAAACCGCATTTTTCCTCAAATCGGTAAGTTCTTCAATACCATCGTAGTCTAACAGTTGTTAAGCTATTTCTAACTCAAACCTTCCACTTGAGATCGAATTCAGGCACTGTTATCAGATAATTCCAGTTGGCCGGAAAATTTCTGGAAATCCTTATCTTCGTCTGTGAAACGGTAAGGACCTTCAAACACACTGATAACGTTTGTTTAGCACTTCAATTTCATGATTAGCTAATCAAAACGATTAATTGATTTGCTCAGTTGAAGTTCTTAAAAACAGAGACCGACGCCTTGCCGGAACTCTGTAATCAATCGTTCACCGGTATGTTTTCCACTAATTATCATCTCTGCTATCTCATATTAGTCTGTGCAATGTTTAACAATCGAATTAACAAGATTTAATGGTGTAATCTGCTGTCGGTAAAATCCAACGAAGAAGATGAACTGTGATAACACTACAAGTATAATAAAAATTGGTATTTTAAACGGGTTAGACACACAGTCCAGCGGTGGACTGTGTGCAAATAATACGCACACGTCATGAGTTCGATCCCTGATACACGCACCCTCTATGTAATAAAATGCCTTTTGTTTAAAGCTGAACCGGGTTAGCTCCGTTAGTTGTTAAGTATAATAAAAACCAAAATATTAACCAGGTTAGACACACAGTCCAGCGGTGGACTGTGTGCAACACTAAGTCGCACGTCACGCGTTCAAGTCTGGTTAACGGCACCGGTTTGATGATTTAAAATCTTCTTTTAAAACAAATGAATTTTGAATAAATCGAATTAGTATATAAATATAATTAAAAACAAGATTATTTCAGGTTGGACACGTAGCTCAGTTGGTAGAGCTGCGTGCACGCGTACGGGAGGTCTCGGGTTCGAGTCTCACCCAGCGCATACATGCACACTGACCGAACCGGTCAACAGGTCAACAAGTCAACGGTCAACGCAAAAATAAACAATTTTTTTATATTTTTATTTATTTAATTTAATTTAAAAATCAACTAAAAATACTTAAAATAATACTTTTAAAGATAGAAAATAGCCTTAAACTCACAAAAATATATCTAAAAATTCCATTAAAATCCTTAATAAAATCCACTCATTTACTATCTTTTTCCGTTATTATTTATGTTAGTAATTCTCGTTGTTCAACTCTCCCGACTCGTGCGCATCTCATCATCTCCATTCAAACGCACCCAATGTGAGTGAATCTTTACAAATTCCCCGTTTTAATCACGTTTTTGGGGTGTATCATGTGTCTTGCTATATATTATATTTAAATCATTGTGCATACATCATAACATGAACATGTGTATTCAGCTTGCTTCAACTGTTTGTGTAGTTATTGTTAGATTCAATTTACTATTTCAGTACATGCAATTTCATAGGCCGCCGCTCCCCATTACATTATGAGCATTGAGCATATTCCCCATTACATTATGAGCGTGAACCTGGCGTGCCCACATACGATCGGCTCCGTTTGATTGAGCCTTGATCGCACAGACATTTTTCATTTTCAGTACATGCAATACGATCGGCTCCGTTTGATTGAGCCTTGATCGCACAGTTTCATTCATGTTATTTATTGTATGATGTTGGTATGTTAATGTATGCTATCATGTGTTATTGTATGTTATAGTTGTGATTGCTATTGCCACTGCTTGGTTATTTACATTTGTTCATTTATGATTATGCACAATTTTTCATTGATAAACTAACAAGAAAATCAATAACAAATGTTTATCTAACAAGGTTCACTCGCCAACTTATGTTGACCCAAAAACCCCCATTTTTTACACATGATACAGGTGAACCAGTTGCAGCAAGAAACACTTAGGATTGGACTAGAAGAATAAAATGATTTAGAGTTTGGGATTGTTTTGTTTGGTTTATTTTCTTTGTATTGTATGGACATGTTTGGATATTTGGAAATGTAACTTTGACTTTAATAAATATGAAACATATTAGTAAATATCATGAGCTTTGGTGATAACCCAATTATGCCCCGACTCTTGTTCCGCTGCGGGTCGGGGTGTGACAGATTGGTATCAGAGCCATGACTATAGGGATATAGGATAGGTTATTAGACCCTTAGAGCCTATACTATAGTTGATTAGAAATTTTTAAGATTTTTGTGTGTTACATGCCAAATTTCATTATGTTTATATTTTTTTATGTTAAATGTTACATTCAATGTTATGCAAGCATGTTCATAAGTATATATTATCATATAATGCCTATCATGAATCATATTCTCATAACACATCATATCCATGAAAGCACACACCACATCATGATTATTTTTACAATGATTTTTGTGTTTTCAAATCTCATCAAAGTGAGTTCTCATGACGGGCATGTAGTAACTGGAAGGGTACCAGTACCGGTAGTCGGAAAGTCCTATCTAGGCTGGCATTCGTATAAATCCAAAATAAAGGACCAGTTTGCCTACCTAGGGACTAACGATGAGAGTACGAAGTACCTATTAGGCCAAAGCATGCTATACCAAACGTCGTGTGAGCTAACCCCACTTTGAGTTGTCATTGTGTCTACACCTGGACACATTCCGACCATACATCTCGTAAACATATTTTGTGGTTTGTATTCGGGTGATGCGAGTGTTAAATCGCCAATACTAATGTGAATCCTACCAAGCCAATAGCCATGGGGGCCCACATGACTATACAGGTGAAGGTATGGGGGACATTTGAGGCCCAACATGAGCAAACCCAAGACATCCTATGGATGTAGTTGCATTATTGATATTTATGTTATTTTCAATTTTCTTAAAGACACATGACACCTAAAAAGACTCCATAAACTCACAATCTTCTTATGTATGTTCCTGTAGATGTCGTCCAGACAACAACGAGGGGGTAAAAGATCAGGAAGGTCTCAGGAACGCTTGGCCACACACATCGCGAAACAAATGGCCACGATACTGCCTGACATTGTGGTCCAAGTACAACAAGCTCTCGCCACAAATCCCACTAATCCTCCCCAACAACATGACCAGAACATCGGCAACCCTCCTACCAGCAAGTGCTCATACAAACATTTCAAATCTTGTGATCCTCCTAAATTTGAAGGGACCGAAGGTGTCACTGCTCTCCTCCATTGGTTCAAGGAAATGGAAAACACCTTCCTCAACTGCGATTGTCCTGAGGATCGCAAGGTTCGATACGCCACCGGGAGACTATTTGGGGTAGCTCTCACTTGGTGGAATACTAAAAAAGGGAAGAGGGGAATTGATTATGCAATGGCCTTCACTTGGGAGGAGTTAAGGGAAATCATGACTAGGCGTTTCTGTCCTAGGAATGAAATTAAAAAGTTGGAAGACGAATTTCATTCTTTAAAGCAGAAGGAGGGAGATCACACCACCTATAACAAGAGGTTCTTAGAGTTGAACCAAATGGTTCCAAATTTGTTTACCCCAACGTATCGTTTGATCGAACATTATATTCGAGGACTTCCCTCGAAAATTCAAGATTCAGTTCTCAGCATTTCACCGGTAACACTTGAAGCTGCTATGGAGCTAGCAACTGAACTGACCGAGAATCGAATTCGCAACGGGAAGTTTAAAGAAGAGAAAAAGAAAGCCCCTGTTGAGAGTCAAACTTCAAACCATTCCATCTCCTCCTCTAAGTTTGCTAACAAGAGGAAGCGCAACACCAGAAATTTCGATGTTACACAAACCAACTCCCCTATTCCTGCTGCACCCATTACCTAAGTCGCTCCTTCACCTGCCCCATACAAAAGACCATACTCTGGCCAGTTACCAAAATGCAACCGTTGCCAATATCACCATTCTCCTGATTACCCTTGCCAACATTGCACCGGCTGTGGTCGCGCAGGTCATACTGTTCAAACCTGCCGCACGCCCCAACGAACGAACCGCCACCAGCCTTCAACCCAAACCCACCAACAATTAATGGGTCAAGCCCAACAACCTCTACTATATCCACCCACCCAACATTTAGCCCAAACATATTACCAACCCAATTATCCTATGGGTCAACCTATGCGGGCTTGCTACAATTGCGGAGACCCAAGCCATTTCAGAAACACTTGTCCAAGGTTGGTAAACATTATTCATGCTCAGGCCCAAGCCAACCCGATGAATCAAGCGAACCAAGCTCCTCCACCTGCAAGAGGAAGAGCTTTCAATATCAACGCTAATCAGGCTAGAGCTGACGGCAATGTGGTTAACGGTACGTTCCTTATAAATGGTAGATATGCCTCTATGTTATTTGATACTGGTGCGGATAGAAGTTTTGTGTCCTTAGAACTTGAACCTATCTTAAACCAAAATCGGGATAAGCTCATGGAATCCATAACAGTAGAAGTTGCTGACGGGAAACCAGTTTCATGAAACTCTGTTATACGCAACTGTACACTCACCTTAAACGACCACGAATTCTCAGTAGACCTTATTCCTATGAAGCTGTGAAGTTTTGATATCATAGTTGGTATGGACTGGCTCAGTCAACATCAGGCAGAAGTTGTATGTCGCGAAAAATTTATACGTATTCCTCTTTCAAACGGTCAGACCCTTCGAATCTTTAGAGAAACCTCGTCGAAAGAGCTCAGCTTAATGTCTTGTCTTCAAGCCCAAAAATATCTTCGCAAAAATTATGTCGCGTTTTTAGCTCATATCATCAAAAAGGGAACCATGGAGAAGAAACTTGAAGACATTCCAGTAGTAAAAGATTTCCCGCAAGTTTTTCCTGACGACATTTCAGGACTTCCTCCAGTTAGAGAAGTCGAATTCCGTATTGATCTTATACCTGGTGCTACACTAGTTGCAAAGTCTCCTTATAGGTTTGCCCCCTCTGAAATGCAAGAGCTAGCCAGTCAATTACAAGAGTTGACTGACAAGGGATTCATACATCCTAGCTCATCGCCTTGGGGTGCACCTGTCCTTTTTGTAAAGAAGAAAGATGGATCGTTTCGTATGTGCATCGACTACAGAGAGCTCAACAAATTAACAATCAAGAATCGCTATCCTTTACCTCGCGTTGATGATCTTCTTGACCAACTTCAAGGTGCCAGCTACTTTTCCAAAATCGACCTTCGATCTGGTTATCATTAACTTAGAGTGCATGAAGAAGACGTCCCAAAGACCGCTTTTCGAACTCGTTATGGTCATTATGAATTCATGGTCATGCCATTTGGTTTAACCAACGCTCCAGCTGTCTTCATGGATCTAATGAACAGAGTCTGCAAACCTTATCTCGATCGTTTTGTTATAGTCTTCATCGACGACATCCTCATTTATTCAAAGTCTAAGTCTGATCATGAGCGACATCTTCGACTCATCCTTACACTTCTAGAGAATGAAAAGCTTTACGCCAAAATCTCCAAATGCGAATTCTGGTTAAAAGAGGTGCAATTCCTCGGACATGTAGTCAATGACAAGGGAATACATGTCGACCCCTCAAAGATCAAAGCGGTACAAGAATGGCAAGCGCCATGTACACCAACTGAAGTAAGATCTTTTCTTGGTTTGGCTGGTTATTATCGTCATTTCATTTCAAACTTCTCACGCATTGCTGTACCACTCACGGCTTTAACTCATAAGGGAAAACCTTTCATATGGGGACCCAAGCAAGAAGAAGCCTTCCAAACCCTTAAACAAAAACTCTGTGATGCGCCAATCCTCACTCTACCTGAAGGTTGTGATGACTTCGTGGTTTATTGCGACGCGTCAGGGCAAGGACTCGGCTGTGTTCTAATGCAAAGAGGAAAGGTTATAACTTATGCTTCGAGACAACTCAAGATTCATGAGAAGAACTACACCACCCATGACCTAGAACTTGGAGCCGTTGTGTTCGCTCTTAAGATATGGAGACATTATCTCTATGGTACTAAGTGTGAAATATACACTGACCACAAGAGTCTTCAACATATCTTCAATCAGAAGGAGTTAAACATGAGACAACGAAGATGGGTCGAACTTCTAAATGACTACGATTGTGAAATTCGGTACCACCCTGGCAAAGCAAATGTGGTGGCTGACGCACTTAGTCGAAAGGGTTATGCAAACTCCATTCGTCTTCTATGTTCGCAAATCATAACTGACATTAAAGATCAAATTCGAGAAGCCCAACATGTTTCAGTAACGGAAGATGATGTACGAAAGGAGATGTCCTGTGGAGCTGAACTTAAAATTGAAACTAAATCTGACGGTATTCTGTACTACCTAGATCGTATCTGGATTCCTAACCACAACAATCTTCATGAAATTCTTATGAAGGAAGCTCACAAAACGCGATACTCTATACACCCAGGAGCCGATAAGATGTATCAAGACCTACGATATACCTATTGGTGGCCTGGAATGAAAAAGGATATTGCTGTTTTTGTTTCCAAGTGCCTTACATGTTCCAAGGTGAAAGCTGAACACCAAAGACCCTCAGGACTTCTGGTCCAACCTGAAATACCTCTATGGAAGTGGGAAAATATAACCATGGATTTCATTACCGGGTTACCTCGCACTTCTGGTGGGTATGACACTATATGGGTAATAATTGACCGACTTACAAAATCAGCTCACTTTATTCCTATCCGCGAAGATTTCAAGAACGAAAAGCTTGCTCGTATTTATATCAGCGAAATCGTAAGCCGACATGGGGTACCGTTAAGCATTATTTCTGATCGTGACGGTCGTTTCACTTCCCGAACATGGCAAGCAGTACAAGCCGCTATGGGTACGCGATTAGATCTCAGTACCGCCTATCACCCTCAAACTGATGGTCAATCTGAACGCACCATTCAAACTCTTGAAGATATGCTTCGAGCATGTATTATAGACTTCAAGGGAAATTGGGACGCTCATCTACCATTAGTTGAATTTTCGTATAACAACAGCTATCATTCAAGTATCGGCATGGCACCTTTTGAAGCTTTATATGGTCGTAAGTGCCGATCTCCAGTATGTTGGCACGAAATTGGGGAAGCTCAATTCACTGGTCCAGAATTGATCCAATAAACCACAGACAAGATCCATCAAATCCGAAACAATCTTCTAGCGGCTCAAAGTCGTCAAAAGAGTTATGCAGATAAACGATGGAAGCCTTTAGAGTTTAACATTGGTGATCATGTACTTCTAAAAGTATCACCGTGGAAGGGAGTAGTTCGTTTTGGTCAAAAAGGCAAGCTAGCACCACGCTACGTAGGACCCTTCAAGATACTCGAAAGAGTAGGACCTGTAGCATACAAGCTTGATCTACCAGAAGAACTCAACAGGATTCATCCCACATTCCACGTATCTAACTTGAAGAAGTGCCTCGCTGATGAAAACCTCCACATTCCTCTGGAAGATATTCAGATTGATGAATCTATGCATTTTATTGAAAGACCAGTAGAAATCATGGACTTCGGGGAGAAACGTCTACGACGGAGTCGCATTCCAATTGTTAGGGTATGCTGGGAGTCGAAACGGGGACCTGAGTTTACTTGGGAACGTGAAGACTCAATGCGTGAAAAATACCCGCATCTTTTTCCTACTACTTCAACTACTTAAATTTCGGGACGAAATTCCTAAAAGTAGGGGTACTGTAACATTTGTCAAAAACGGGTTTCCAAAACCCGCTCCGTTTTGTAATCGAATATCAAGTTATAAATGTCACGTTGTATATTTATGGTTATTTTGATTTTTAATGATACATAATTAATAAACAAACTAAATTATAAAAATTATATTTGATAAAAAGTGAAAACAAAATAAATAAAAATAAAATGTTGCTGCCGGGGCTCGAACCCGGGTCAGCCGGAAAGTGAAATCCCAAGACCTAACACACACACGCATAACCACTCTGCCACTTGTTTGTTTTCTGTCAACTTTAGGAAACAAATAAGTCTTATACACAAACCTAGTTAAACCGGTTGCGCCAACTAAAAAACTGAAATCGGCTATTCAACCGTCTAAACGTTTGAATAATCGCGATTTCAGGTTTATAACCGCTGCACCGACGATCCTAATCAATTCGGATTTGAATGAACTTCAATTTTGATCATAATCGGTTTTTATAACCGAAAATAATCAATGTCTGAATTACTTCAATCAAGACCCCTCTCGCGACTCAGAAACATCATACAAACTTTCCATTTCACTTTCATCACACATTCGGTCCATCTGAAAGCTTAAATCAACTCGCCGGAAAATTCTGCAAGTTCGCCGGAAAACCGTATTTTTCCTCAAATCGGTAAGTTCTTCAATACCATCGTAGTCTAACAGTTGTTAAGCTATTTCTAACTCAAACCTTCCACTTGAGATCGAATTCAGGCACTGTTATCAGATAATTCCAGTTGGCCGGAAAATTTCTGGAAATCCTTATCTTCGTCTGTGAAACGGTAAGGACCTTCAAACACACTGATAACGTTTGTTTAGCACTTCAATTTCATGATTAGCTAATCAAAACGATTAATTGGTTTGCTCAGTTGAAGTTCTTAAAAACAGAGACCGACGCCTTGCCGGAACTCTGTAATCAATCGTTCACCGGTATGTTTTCCACTAATTATCATCTTTGCTATCTCATATTAGTCTGTGCAATGTTTAACAATTGAATTAACAAGATTTAATGGTGTAATCTGCTGTCGGTAAAATCCAACGAAGAAGATGAACTGTGATAACACTACAAGTATAATAAAAATTGGTATTTTAAACGGGTTAGACACACAGTCCAGCGGTGGACTGTGTGCAAATAATACGCACACGTCACGAGTTCGATCCCTGATACACGCACCCTCTATGTAATAAAATGCCTTTTTGTTTAAAGCTGAACCGGGTTAACTCCGTTAGTTGTTAAGTATAATAAAAACCGAAATATTAACCAGGTTAGACACACAGTCCAGCGGTGGACTGTGTGCAACACTAAGTCGCACGTCACGCGTTCAAGTCTGGTTAACGGCACCGGTTCGATGATTTAAAATCTTCTTTTTAAAACAAATGAATTTTGAATAAATCGAATTAGTATATAAATATAATTAAAAACAAGATTATTTCGGGTTAGACACGTAGCTCAGTTGGTAGAGCTGCGTGCACGCGTACGGGAGGTCTCGGGTTCGAGTCTCACCCAGCGCATACATGCACACTGACCGAACCGGTCAACAGGTCAACAAGTCAACGGTCAACGGTCAACGCAAAAATAAACAATTTTTTTATTTTTATTTATTTAATTTAATTTAAAAATCAATTAAAAATACTTAAAATAATACTTTTAAAGATAGAAAATAGCCTTAAACTCACAAAAATATATCTAAAAATTCCATTAAAATCCTTAATAAAATCCACTCATTTACTATCTTTTTCCGTTATTATTTAGGTTAGTAATTCTCGTTGTTCAACTCTCCCGACTCGTGCGCATCTCATCATCTCCATTCAAACGCACCCAATGTGAGTGAATCTTTACAAATTCCCTGTTTTAATCACGTTTTTGGGGTGTATCATGTGTCTTGCTATATATTATATTTAAATCATTGTGCATACATCATATCATGAACATGTGTATTCAGCTTGCTTCAACTGTTTGTGTAGTTATTGTTAGATTCAATTTACTATTTCAGTACATGCAATTTCATAGGCCGCCGCTCCCAATTACATTATGAGCATTGAGCATGTTCCCCATTACATTATGAGCGTGAACCTGGCGTGCCCACATATGATCGGCTCCGTTTGATTGAGCCTTGATCGCACAGACATTTTTCATTTTCAGTACATGCAATACGATCGGCTCCGTTTGATTGAGCCTTGATCGCACAGTTTCATTCATGTTATTTATTGTATGATGTTGGTATGTTAATGTATGCTATCATGTGTTATTGTATGTTATAGTTGTGATTGCTATTGCCACTGCTTGGTTATTTACATTTGCTCATTTATGATTATGCACAATTTTTCATTGATAAACTAACAAGAAAATCAATAACAAATGTTTATCTAACAAGGTTCACTCGCCAACTTATGTTGACCCAAAAACCCACATTTTTTACACATGATACAGGTGAACCAGTTGCAGCAAGAAACACTTAGGATTGGACTAGAAGAATAAAATGATTTAGAGTTTGGGATTGTTTTGTTTGGTTTATTTTCTTTGTATTGTATGGACATGTTTGGATATTTGGAAATGTAACTTTGACTTTAATAAATATGAAACATATTAGTAAATATCATGAGCTTTGGTGATAACCCAATTATGCCCCGACTCTTATTCCGCTGCGGGTCGGGGTGTGACAGAATATGTTAATTAAAATTTTCATATAACTTATTATAACTAGACTTTAACCGAAGCAAATAAGTAAAGAGGCAGAAATGTATTACTACACAAGTTACTTAATGTTAGTGTTTTTAGACCCGGATCGGACCGGACTGGCCAATCTGACCTGTAACTATTAAGTTAATGGCGTTTAAGGGTTCATGTGGAGAATAGCAAATTCACATACTTGTCTTGCAGATGACCCCTTGTATACAAATGTCTCTTTAAGAGATAAATACCACCACTACTAGTCTTAAGCACCTCGCGTTATGGCGGGAGCAAACATCAATGCCACACTACTGCCAACGACTACCAACACTGAAGTTGCAGCGTGTTAATGCGAAGAAATTAAACCAAAACGTTAAACATATAAAAGAATAACTAAATCGATCTAGGACCCGTGTGTTACGATGAACCTGTCAAAGGGGAAAAATAGACGACGTAAAAATACCAAACACGCACGTTGCGCCGTGGTAACTCGCAAAATTTAGAACGGAATGTAAAATGAAAATTTTGCGAAAAAGGAAAAGTATGTAGGACCAACGTTGAAAGTAAAAAAAGTTATGAGGTTAAATTGTAAAAGATGAAAAGTGTTGGTGTTAAAAGTAAAAATCAAATAGTTTTGGGTTAAAAGTAAAGATGAAAAGTTTTAGAGTTAAAAGTAAAATAATCAAATAGTTTTAGGTTAAAAAGCAAAGAATCGAATAGTTTTTGATTAAAAGTAAAAAAAATCATTTTTAAAAAAAAACTCTTAAAACATAAGATACAACACCTCTATGCCTAAAAATATTACATATTTCGATAATGGATAATGGCTCCCTTATTACAATGGCTATATTGTTGATACTTAGACTATACCATTCTGAAACGTAACTTTGTAATAGTTACAGCAAGTCAAAACGTTACGAAAAAATCAATGAATTAAAAGTAACAATTTATAAGTTAAGTTTGGAAAGGATATTTGCTTTTCTTGTAACAAGACAAACTCAAATTCTAAAAACTACATACGAGACATTTAAGTCGTAAGAGGTAAAGTTCCTACAACTTTATTTAATCTATTTACAAAAAAAAACATGGTATTAATATCGGGTTTTGATACCTCGGTATGCCTAAACCTGGTTATATACTCTTCCCTACCAAGGTAGATAGGATTGTAATTTTTTTTCTTCAATACCCGTAGTTGAACCCAACTCAGATATTGCAAGTTTTTCTTTCCAAAGGTGTTTTGATGACTAAAATTTTTATCAAACCGATGATTTAAAAAGTATTTATTAAGATAAGTGTTTTCCTTTTATTTCTAACTAGCTAACATATTATAATTCTCTTCTTTTTATTTTCTGTGTTGGTTATTATCATCTTTTTTTTTCTTCAATCAAGTTTTTTTCCTGTTTGAACCAACTTATTGTACTTCTTTTATAAGTATTTCTTTAATAGAACCAGTTAAATAAGTTAGTTATATATTTGTGTGTATACGCTAATATAACTAAGAAATTTATGTGAAAGTATCACGAGAAACCCACTGTCAGGACGAAAATCTAGAAAACTCTAACCTTCTAATATTTTTTAAAAAAAGACAATACATGTAAGAATTTCGTCTGGGTTTTTCAAATAAGGGGGCTTACTATCTATCTGGAATACAGGTGTGTTCAAAAAGAATTTCGAAATTAAAAATCAAAATTTTCTGTTGATAAAGGGACAAGTCACGGTTATGAAGAGGAGGTAGTTATTGTGAATGTCTATAGGTCAACAATTCAAACAAATAGAAGACGGCTATGGGACGAACTTGTAGCAGTAAGAAACAGTATCGAAGGGCAGTGGATACTACTTGGGGATTTTAATGAGGTACGTGTACCGGAAGATCGATATAATTCACATTTTGACGTAAACGGGGCAATGTGTTATAATAACTTCATAAGTAGTGGGGGATTTCAAGAATATAACATGAGTGGGAAGAAATAGACGGTCATGTCGGGTGTTGGCACGAATCTTAGTAAGATTGATAGAGTATTAGTGTGTGATGAATTTATGTCAAAATGGTCCAATGCAACGTTACTGGCCCTAAACAGAGACATATCTGACCACAGCCCGCTCATCCTTATCACGATAAATAATAACCGTGGTCCGACTCCGTTCAGAATTTTCAACAGTTGGTTTGGGAAGCTGGGATTCGAGGAGGCAGTCAAAAAAGGGTTCGAAAAAACGAGTGAATCATCCTTCAAAGACGAAGTAATGGCAATCAAAATGAAAGCGATTAGAGAGGAGCTAAAACTATGGCGAAAAAGTAAGAAGGAGGAAGAGGAGAAAGAGCTTACAGAGGCACGAAATAAATTGCTAGTCCTTGATGACCTAGCCGAAAATAGGAGACTTACGGAGGAGGAGATTAGTCTTTGGCAAGTATGTAAGGCAACTTTAAGAGAATGGCATCAGGCACAGTTACTTGATCTACAACAAAAAGCAAGAGTGAGATGGATTGAATTAGGCGATGAAAACACTAGTTATTTCCATTCAGTGGTAAATAACCATATATCAAGAAATAAGGTCAATGGATTATGGATTGAGGGGCAGTGGATATCGGATCCTATGGAGATTAAAAATCAATTTCAGAAAGCTTTCAAAGAAAAGTTTAATGAATCGGTAACATCGAGACCACGAATTGGAGCGAAAGGTTTTTCAAAACTTAGTCAAAGCCAAGCTGAAGGGTTAGTGGTACCATTCTCACTCGAAGAAGTACATTTAGCAGTCTGGGATTGTGGCATTTCAAAAGCACCAGGGCCAGATGGTATCACTTTTAAACTTATCAAGACATACTGGGAAGAATTCAAAGGGGCGATTATGGATGTCATGACACAGTTCCACACTCACGGGTCTCTCCATCATACATGTAGTGCTTCCTTCACTGCCCTCATCCCAAAGGTAATAGATCCTGTGACACTCTCTGATTTCAGACCCATTTCATTAATAGGAGTGGTAAATAAAATTATTTCTAAGGTACTAGCAAACAGAATTAAAGGTGTCATAAAAAGGGTCGTATCGAACGAACAGTCTGCATTTGTCTCAGATAGAAACATTGTCGATGGACCATTGGTTATAAATGAATTAGTTGGGTGGGCGAAAAGGACAAAAAGAAGCATTTTCGTGCTTAAAGTTGACATCGAAAAGGCGTACGATACACTTAATTGGAAGTTTCTTATAACCGTACTAACACACATGGGCTTTCCACCGAAATGGAGGAATTGGGTAATGGGGATACTTTTTGCAGGTCGAGGCTCGGTACTTGTAAACGGATCCCCAACGGGGGAATTCCAATACAAAAGGCTTACGACAAGGGGATCCGCTGTCACCCTTTTTATTCATTGTGGCAATGGAGGCATTACATAATACGATGAAAAAGGCTAGGAATGCAAATCTGTTTTCAGGGGTCAAATTACCAGCTGACGGTCCGCATATATCACATATGCTATTCGCAGATGACTCGATTTTTGTTGGAGAATGGAATGAAGATAACATCAAGAACCTCAAACGAATACTAAGAATTTTTTACCTCGTTTCGGGCTTGAAAGTTAATCCGCGGAAAAGCCAACTATTTGGCGTGTGCAGATCAGAAACAGAAGTAAATAACATGGCCTCAATATTCAAATGTAGAGCAGGTAAGTTCCCGTTTACCTACCTTGGATTGAAAGTTGGAGCAAATATGAATAGGATAGCAAACTGGAAAGAAGTGAGAGATACTTTTAACAAAAGATTAACAAACTGGAAAGCAAAAAATCTATCTTTTGCGGGAAGGGTAATTCTAGTTAAGACGGTCCTGGGTAGCTTACCAAACTACTATATATCGTTGTACAAATGCCCGAAAGCTGTGATTAAAGTTCTCGAAGGGATTAGAAGGAAGTTTTTATGGGGAGGGTGCAATGTTAATAACAAAATTAGATGGGTAAGATGGGAACGAGTTGTGGCATCAAAAGATTTTGGGGGACTTGGAATCGGTAATATTAGAGATCTAAACTTGGCATTATTATTAAAGTGGTGGTGGCGTCTAAAGATGGAACCAAACCAAATATGGGTTAAAGTTGTAAAGGCTATTCATTGTAATAAAAGAAAGATCAAGACAATATCGGTGAAAAAAACACTAACGGGGGTGTGGAAAAATATAGGTGAAATTGACGTTGAGTTCGCAAAAAATAACATCAATGTAAACACGTGTCTAAAAAGCAAAGTCGGAGTTGGGGATAAAACTATGTTTTAGGAAGATACCTGTCTTGGAAACGGGCCGTTGAAGACTCGATATCAGGAGTTGTTTCAAATGGCAGTGGATAAAAGTGCGTTAGTGATGGACTGTTATAAGTTAAATGGTGGGGGCCGTATATGGGATTGGTCATGGTCAAAAGCACCCGAAACAGGAGGAGAAAGACAGCAGATGGAGGGGTTGAACGCACTACTAATGCATCATCCGATCTCTTCTAACAGTGATATTTGGTATTGGAAAGACAGCGTCCAACCGAGCTTCACAGTAAAAATGGTAAGACAATCATTAGCACAGCAAATTGACTTGAATTGTCACACCCCGACCCGCAGCGGAAAAGGTGATCGGGGCATGATTGGGTTATCATCAAAGCTCATGACATTTATTATGCGTTTCATATTCATTAAATACAATTTAATGGAACTTTACAATAAATATTACAACATGTTCTAACTATCAATCTAAGCTTCTTTGTTCTCTTCTAAGGCATTTCCTATGTTTTCCTTGCTTCAACCTGTTCACCTGTATCATGTGTAAAAGGGTTTTTGGATCAACATAATGTTGGCGAGTGAATCCTATGGAAAACATTTGAACAAGTTTATTTAAATTGATTACGAAATATGTGCACAACCACTCATGAGTAAAAATAGATGTAAACTTATTCAACAATAATTAAACATTAAATAAAGCACACATGAACAATAATGGAACATTTAGAGGCACGCGTTGCTCAACTCGTCTCTCACGAGGAACTGATGGGCCTAATGAATGAATTGCATAAACATGATAATATGAAAGACATAACTACAAACAATATAAACTCAATGATATACACATGAACAATAATGAATTGGTTTTGAGGCACGCGTTGTTCAACTCGTCTCCCACGAGGAACTGATGGGCTTAATGAATGAATTTCATATGATTTGACAAAATGAAATAAGTAATCACAACAATATAAACAATCTAAGTTTAGATCACGATATGGTATGGCACAAGTTTAAATAAACAAGTTAATTATTTTTATGACACATGACACACCCCAAAACGTGTAATTTAAAAGGGGGAGTTGTAAGATTCACTCACAGTGGGTGCGTTCGGTTGATGATGTTGAATGCACGCGAAGTGGTTTTAACCACGAGTGAAATTAACCTAGATAAATATCATTATGGTTCGGTAAGTAAACGGATTTTATTAATCTATTTTAGTAGGATTGTTGGGTGTATTTTTGCGAGTTTAAGGCTATTTTTTAACCTTAAAAATGTTATTTTTAAGTATTTTAATTGATTTTTAATTAAAATAAATAAATAAAAATAATAAAAAAATTTGATTTTTTTGCTACAGTTGACTTTGACTTTGACCGTTGACTTGACCTTTGACCGGTTCGAATGCGAATATAAGTGCGCTGGGTGAGGCTCGAACCCGAGACCTCCCGTACGCGTGCACGCAGCTCTACCAACTGAGCTACGTGTCTAACCCGTCATATATCTGTTTTTAATTATATTTATATATTAATTAATTTAAACAGAAAATCCTTTTATTTAAAAACGATTTAATTTGAATCGGACCGGTGCGCTCCACAGGTCTCGAACCCGGGACCTGTGGGTTGCGTAACACACAGTCCACCGCTGGACTGTGTGTTTAACATGTTATATAATCCAATTTTTATTATACTTAAATACAAACTATTTGTTTTCATTTCTGACTTAATTAAAAAGGTAAAATAATTGTCCGGGTCGATGCAGAAGACCGGACTCGAACTCGTGTGCTTTAATTAAACATACACACAGTCCACCACTGGACTGTGTGTCTAACTTGGTTATTATTCCGGTTATTAATATACTTAACATATAACAGTGTGACTCCGGTTCGGTTAACAAAAAAAATCATTTTTATTAAGGTAGCGTGTGTGGAACAGGATTCGAACTCGAGACCTTTGTGTGTTTAATGTGCACACAGTCCACCGCTGGACTGTGTGTCTAACCCGAGTAATATCTTGCTTTTAATTAAACTTAAACACTACCAAACATCGTCTTCTTCGTTGAGTTATACCCAGAAATGATGACTGACTGGTTGAGTTTTTATTCAGGTTTCTTTAGCGTCTTATGATTAATTACAGATGAGATTAAGTAAAAAGAAAGGAAATTAGGCGTGAGGTATACCGACTAGCTTTCCTCTGTTTTCCGGCAGAACTCCGGCGACAGCAACAGGCTCCGGCGTCGGGTGTCTTGCAGCAGAGAGTCTTCAGAAAGCTTACAAAGTATGTGGGTGACTTCGGTATAAGTTCAGAGGGTTTAGTAAGGCTTAGAAGTTAAGAACTCGGTTTTCCGGCGATGAGCAGAAATATTCCGGCGAGTGAGTTTTCGCCGAGAAAGGGTGCGGTTTTGAGCGAAAATGTTTGCAGAGGTTCGAGGGGGTATTTATAGGGCAAGTCGTCGATGGATTTGGTCCGATTTCCGACTTGGTTCGTCGGTTATAAAAACTCCGGCGGTTATAACTTTGGTCGCGGACTCAGACGTCGGTTATAACCGATGTAGCGTTTATGTTTTACGTTATAACTGAAAGAAACGTTAAGTTTCGCGAGATTACCGGGATTTCCGACGACTGCAACTTTGGGCGCCGGTTTTTGAATTCGGAAAGACACGTTATCAATTAAGTGATTCCAATATTTAACAAGGAACATCAGTGGCGCAGTGGTTTAGTGCGCGTGTGTTAAGTTTGTTGCTGGACCGTGACTGACCCGGGTTCGAAACCCGGCAGAACCAAAGTATTTTTATTTTGCGATTTTTAACAGTTTTTCAAAAACTAATTATAAATTCCCGTATAATAATTGATTATGTATCGTTTAAAATTATTTTGGGCATTTAATTCGCAACGAAAATTTTAACTGACTGTTCGGTTGATAAACGAAGCGGGTTTGGTAAATCCGTTTTTGACGGATGTTACATGAATTCATAGAGCAGAGAGTTTGTCTGGAATAAATGGGCATCCGGAAAAAGCAACATGTTCATGTGGCGAGCGATAGATAACAAGATACCAACGACAATAGCACTAAGGGAAAGGGGTTTGACGTCAGCAGATTATACTTGCAGTATGTGCGGTGCAACGGAGGAATCGGCAAATCATGTTTTATTACAATGCACTTTCGCGAAGCAGGTGTGGAAGTCAATTCTGGATTGGGTCAAGTGCCGAACAATAAGCGTAGAAGGATCCCTAAAACAACTATTACAAGAAGTGATCGATTTACAAAGGAGCCGAAAAAAGAGAAAGGTTATACACGCTATCGTTTTGCAAACAATATGGAGTTTATGGAAAACCAGGAATGAGAAGATATTTAGAGGCAAACCGGGAGTCATTCAAAAAACGACGGAAGATATAAAAGAAGAATCTTATCAATACGTAAAACAAAGATCAAAATTCAACTCAATTTTAAGGCAACAATGGTGGGATTTCAATTTTATTATGTAATAGTTACGATGTAATGTTTTTTCTTTTTTCGACGTAACTGTAATCTTTTGGCTCCCAATTTTTGGCTGGAAGCTTTGGATTTTTTGGAGTGGTATAAAGTCCCGTTTGCTATTAAAAAAAAATGTAACATACATGTTTTTAAGAGTTTTGAGTTAAAAAAAAAGCCAAAAGAATTTACTCAAAACTCTTATGTTAGAACAACATTATGGAAAAGAGATCTAGCGGTTAATACTCATTAATACAATGCCACACTATTATTTTGAATCATTATCAAACTTTTCATAACACAAGACCATTCACATCTCTTTCACTATGTTTTAGTTTATAATTAAATTTAAAATCTTACTTTTAAAATTTTTTACTCATTTTCAAAAAACCTTCCACTTCCTATTCACTATTTTATTTTTTATCTTACTCACAAAAACTTATTTATTATATTTCTCGTTTTTATACACTCGCAATAATTTGATGGATAATGAATAGTAACTTTTCATATATAAAAAGCTATTATATCATTTTTGTTTTATTTTTTAAATTTAGGTTTAAAGAAAAGAAATAAAGGATGAGAAGCATTGTGTTTTTAGAGCATTCGTAATCATAACTCTTACTCCATCTCTATAATTAACACTAGGGGGTGAGCAAATGGTACCCGGTACTGGTACCGAATTTACTGAACCGGATACATTTTCGGTACCGGTACCGCTACCCACTTTTAGGGATTTTTGCTATTGGTATATGTCGGTATCGAGCTCATCGCTAAAAATCACTACCTTTTCTTTCTTCTTTTCAATTAAATAATATTTTTATACTTTTATTATTATTTTTCTCTCTTCTCCACTTACAATCACTTCCAAAAAATATTGAAAAATTATAGAGGTGAACAGTATCTCCTCCAAATTACTGATAAACAGTAATTTTTTCTTTTTTTTTCTCTCTCCTACACTCATAACAATTTACAATCATTTTTATTAATTTAGAGGTTAAACTCACATAGAAATTAAGTTTCTATTGTGAATGCTTTTAGAAGAATTTATTTAAAATTTAAAAGTAAAGGATAGTTTGATGGTGAATGCTTTTAGAAGAATTTGTTTAAAATTTAAAAATAAAGGATAGTTTGATTGATGAAATGTGAATGATCAAGTTAGTTAAAAGGTGAAAATAAAAACTAGAGTTGCTTGAAGAAAAAAATGATAATATGTTGACCGAATAGAAAAATAAAAGGAAACAACTAGGATAGATCAGTTAAAAGTAAATAAAGTGTTATGAAATAGTCTAATAGCTAAATAATATAAAAGAATAATAGATAGAAAGAGACTGGTATTTATTGATTGGTTTGTCTTTTATAAGAGAATACAATGACCATATACATAAGAGAGTCTTAGAAAACAAGCTATGTAATTTTAGAAGTTGATAACTATATTCATTTTTTTTGTCATATAACCCATTCAGTATATATATATATATATTATATATTGGATAGTTCAAATGAAAAGAATTTTTTTGTAAGAATAAAAAAGAAGAAATTTCTTCAACCAATAGGAATACTTCAATTTTCTTCATTAAATTTTTGTATTTAATTCATTGTAAGGGTATATTTGTAAATTTCATAGATTATTAAATTGTAGTCCTCCACTTTAATAACTAACTAAATTAAATTTGTAACTTATTTTCAAAATATATATTTTTTAAAAATATATATTTAAAAAAAATTAATTTAAAGTGTAGGATAAATTACGAGATGTGTATAACAAATTACGAGTTGTTAGGATAAATTTTGGAATGTGTAAGATAAATTTCGGAATGTGTAGGATAACTTTTGATGTGCGTAGGCAAAAGTTTTTAGTGTAAATGATGATAGTCTTTATGACTAATTAATTAGTCAAATAAACAATAAATAAGATGGGAGAAAAACTATTTAATGTTTTATATTTGTACTCTTTGTTTTTTTCTTCTTAATTAAAATTTCTTCTCAAATGAACCTCCTATATATTATATATTATATAATATATATATATATAGAGGTTCCTGTAAGAAAATATAAAAGTGTGAAGAATGATAAGAAAGATTTTGGAGGTGCACGTGTCCCTTTTTATTTTGGTAGTTTAAGGGTATAAGTATAATTTAACTAATAAAATCTAATTATGGAATGAATACATGCAATCGATTTGGTAGTTATTGTAGGGATTTTCGAATTTGAAGGCATAATAAGGAAATAACACCCTAACTCATAAAAACACCACATCATGTATATTGAAGGCATACATCTTATAAAGAACAAAATATAACAGAAACAACACCCTAACTCATAAAAACACCACAACATGTATATTGAAGGCATACATCTTATAAAGAACAAAATATAACAGTAGGAAAAAAAAGGGTAAATGCACGGTACCCCTGACCGGGGGAGGGTTCTCCCTCCCCAAGCTAGCTTAGCCTCATAGCTGCCTGGCGGTTACTACCCAGCAGGATTATTCGGGCCGAGCTGGACTCGAACCCACGTCCTCCCGTTTGGAATGGGTGAGGCTGGCCACTGGGCTGACACCCCGTGGTTAAGAAATATAACAGTAATAACACCATAACTCATAAAAACACAACAACAGTTATATTGAAGACACACATCGTATAAAGAACACCCTAACATTGAATATAACAGAAATAATACTCTAATAAATCAATTTCAAAACACAATACTTTAATCAGAATCAAAACATGAATAACACCCTAAATATAACACCAGTCAACACTTTAATCAAAATCAAAACATAAATAACATCCTAAACATATAAAAACAAAAATAACACCCTAACTCTTTGAAGGCAACAGAAACCATTGGAAGACACCAGAAACCACAGCAATGTAAGGACATTTGTCCTCACATTAAATATACAAGAATAACACCCTAACTCATAAAAACACCAGAACATGTATATTGAAGGCATACATCTTATGAAGAACATAAATATAACAGAAGTAATACCCTACAATTAAAACACCATTGTATGAACATAGAAAAAACACCATAGACTAAAACATCCAAGTGAGACGTATTTTTTTCTCTCTACATAAGTATATCAATATGGTACTCATATTAAAGATAAAAAAACACTCGTTGTGTAACTTAAAAAAAAAAGAGTTACGTATAAAAAGTTATTGAAAGTTTAAAAAAGAAGGGGAACTTGCATGTATTAATGTTAATTTTTTAATTTAAAAATATTTAATTTTTACATTTATACCCTTAATCTAAAAAATTAATTAGTTTAATAGTCAACACTATTTACAAAATTGACATCAATATCTCAACCATTAGATTAAAAATCTAATAGTTTAGATTATTTCTTATCACTCCTCACACTTTATATTTTTTTACAATAACTCACCCTATATATAATATATATATATATATTGACACTTAAAGAAAAAAACCCTCATATATACCGAAACTCGCATACTTTCTCAAATCCATGTTGTTGACTTGTTTGACCATATACTAAAACCAACTATATACCGAAACTTTCATATTTCGGACCTCACTCTCCTCTCCACTTTTTGTGTCCAATCAATGGAGTTTTCGCCTGATCACACCAATGGAACCGAACGACGTCGTGTGGGTCTGGTTTACGATTAAAGAATGTGCAAGCATTCGACACCTAAACGAGAAATTCATCCTGAAACCCTGATCGTATTCGTGTGTTTGGAACAAACTCACGTCTGCTGGAATTCCTAAGGTCACTTATTTTACACAGTGAATATTATATGTATTACAAAGCCCTTTAAATTCGGGTCAACCGAACAAACCCACCTTACTATTCTATTCTTTTAATGAGTCATACATGTTACGATTTTCAAGTGTGTTGTTGGGTTGTAAGCGGGTTACCGGTAATGTGTTTAATGGTGAGTATGCGTGTGAAAAGTAGATAATATGGTGTTAAAAACTAACATTATTATGACTAACCATATAAAATGGAAAACGAAAATAAAAAAATATATAAAAGCTTTTTTTCTTCTCGATACTTAAACAGGTTGACTCGTCGAACCCATTTTTTATAACTGTCAACCCGAACCTGACTTGTTTTTAAAAGGGTTAACCCGTCATGCTTTGTTTTAAAAGCGTGCTTGGCACAAGCCTCAATGCCTTATGTTAAGCTAAGGCAGGGGCGGACCTACCTTAGGCGAAGGGGTAGTCTTGGCGCTCCGGCGATAGTGTAAATTTTGGAAAAATTTGACATTCTTTGACGTTTTTTCGATTTCGTCACCCTTTTTTATAAAACGTTACCCATACGAATATTTTCTAGATCCGCCATTGAGCTAAGGCAAACTCTATACATAAAGCGCAGCTAAGGCACGCTTTTTTGGTGAAAAAGGCACTCTAAGGCCGCGCCTCATGTATATACCACATTTTTGTGCAGCAGATTGTTGTACATCATGCTTTTCAGGCTGTACATGTATGTATTTTCAATATTAAAACATATATATAGCTTATGTGTGCCCAAGTATTGGGTAAATGACCCTAAAAACCTATAGAATATATAATAAAGAATTATATAATCGCCTTGCGCCTCGGTTTTAGACCTCGTGGCTTTTGTGCGCGTCGCATGCATGAGTTACCTTGAATGCTAACTTGTATTTCAGATGTATGGTCTTTGATGCCAAAGCAGTGGAAGACAAATATATAGCTGCAGTTCATACTACTAATCACATTAATCTTATAAAGACTATAAGCTCTCAAAAAATGGCTTCAAAAAAAAAGGAACATGGTGGCTGCTAAATACGATTCTATATATTTTAACGAAGGTTCATCCGAATCTGCTTATCTTGCTGCTGGTTCCGTCCTTGAGGTAAGAGGCTCTAATACATGTTTCATTATTTAATCATGTTCGTAAATAAAAGTTATATGCATCCTCTATTTGATCGTAAAGTAATAATAAAAGATGTGTCGAACAGGTTGCTGAGAAAGTTGCAAAAGGGGAACTTAACTCCGCCTTTGCTATTGTTCGACCTCCTGGACACCATGCAGAAGAAAGTAAACCAGTGGGATTTTGCCTATTTAACAATGTTGCAATCGCAGCAAGCTTTCTTCTTAACCAGAAAGTGACAGTGTTATGTCTTTTTGTATTGTTGGTATGTGTATTAATGTCTGTAATACATAATTAGTAGCTTAATCTTGTTATGTTTTAGAAAATAGGTATCAACAAGATACTGATTGTTGATTGGGACGTCCATCACGGAAATGGTACGCAAAAGATGTTCTGGAAAGACTCTCGAGTGCTGGTCTTCTCTGTTCACAGGTAAAATTCATGATTTTCTTTTGTTACTCACTCTTATATATCTTTATCATGCTTATTAACATACTGCAAATCTGCAGGCATGAGAATGGGAGTTTTTATCCTACGGGTTATGATGGTTCACACATCATGATCGGTGAGGGACCCGGTGCTGGATATTATATAAATGTTCCATGGGAGAATGATGTGCGGGGATGCAGATTATATTGCTGTTTGGGACCACATATTAATCCCTGTCGCACGAGAATTTAACCCCGACATAACAATAATCTCAGCCGGATTTGATGCAGGTCAGCTCTACTCACTGTTAATGAACATAATATACATACATAGTTAAATGAAACTCTGAATCGTATACTTGACCAGCCCTTGGTGATCCTCTTGGAGGTTGTTGTGTCACACCACACGGTTATTCAATAATGTTGAAAAAGGTTAGCATCTGATAATCTAGAAAACATGTTCTCAGTTTTACATGAATATCATGCTCTTGATATAAAAGTGTGGAAGGCTGCCTTTGTTTTGAAGTAAAACAAACATCTTGTTGGAACGGATACTTTAAGGCGATAGTTGGTGTTTGGTGTATTGTGTAGCTGATGAAGTTTGGCAGGGGAAAGATTATCATGGCATTAGAAGGAGGATACAATCTCGACTCATTAGCAAATTCAGTAGTTGCGTGCGTAGAAGTGTTGTTAGACGACAAACCTATTGCTGAATCTGTTGAGGGTTATCCATTTGAATCCACATGGAGAGTTATCAAAGTGGTAAGATCCTGTGCCCAAGGATGAATCCATTTGGGAAATTTCTAAAATATCTATTTTGTTATGCATAATAACATTTGTTATTCTTATGCACATGTTACATTTGTTCAGGTTCGCGAGGAATTAAGTGCATTTTGGCCAGTATTAGTAGACAAGTCGCCTGAGGAGCTTCAGGTGGCAGTTCTACTTATTATTTTGAAGGAATTTTTATTTTCAGAACTGAATCTCAGTGAAGATGTTTATGGTGCAGGTTAAATGCTCCGATCCGGTTCCAAAAATCATTAATGCAGAACAAGTTACTGCCACATCACAAAGGGGCAAAATTTCTGATACATTGACATTCTCTGAATCTCTTGATCGCCTCACGAAATTAAGGGATTCGTTCCAAAAATCATTAATGCAGATCAAGTCTGAGATTCACGGAATTGAGGATAGCGTTCACATGAGTTAAGGGGTTGACTCAACCCAGGGCAGACCCACCAAAAGGTAAGCGCATGATGTTCTAAAAGTAGTTAATTAAAAACAAATGAAATTACCCTAATTCTAGACTGAAATTAAACTCTAGACTCCTAAATTATACTAAACTACTAACCGGCAAGTGAACCGATCAATTGTAGAATTGTTTAAGTAAGTCCGGATTATCAAACCCATGAGACTCTCTAACTACAATGACTACTTAATTTAGACTCAATTAAAACAACTTTGTATATTTTACGGGGGGGGGGGGGGGGGGGGGGTTCTAACAATTCTAAATTATTAAACTAAGATTAACTAAAACGAATTGAACCTTGGACTTTTTCGAAATTGGAAATTAATTCGGGAATAATGAATTGGTTACCTAGGTCGGATTTTATATTACTACTCACTTGGTTTTATAATAGATTAATTAGGTTGAATGATTAACCGGGATCTTAAAATATTAAATCCTAGATTTACCGAATAGGACCCCCGACCCTTCTCAGGAAGACACCTCTAATACCCTAAAATTATCAAGGTTAAAACAAAGAACTAGAAGGATTGAAATTGTGCAATAGAGCCGTATTTGCTCCTGCCTCGAAATTCCTTGCTTGCCTGGATGATTCCCGTAGCCTAGAACAATCTCCTTCAGCTCAATTGATCCAGAAAAAATGCTTCCCAAGCTCTGAGTTCGTCCAAGATGATCTAAGAGTGTTTTAATCATATAATGACTTAAATAAATAACACAACAACCCTTCAACAGATCAGTTTCAAAACTTTCTGGATAAACCACCCTCTCGCCGGTCGCGAGAGGGGTATTGAGTCTCGGTCGCGCCCCGCGACCGAGTGGTGATACTGGAGATAATTATGACCTCTCGCCGAGCGCGAGAGGTGTTTGGTGATGCGGTTGCGGGCCGCCAGACGCCTAAAAACCTCCATTTTTTATTCGTTTCCTCTTCCGCGCTCCAGTTACGCTCCGGCCTGGTTCTAATTATCATTTTAGCTCGTTTTCCCCATCCTTCCAACCTTTTCACGAACCAAGACCTGCAAAACGCATTTGATTAAAAGTAGATAAATTCTTGACAAACCGAAACGAAAACAGGTTTAAACTTTACAAACTCTACACGATAAATGCATGTATTATTCAATACATCAAATATCCCCACACTTGCTCTTTTTTCGCCCTCGAAAAAGAATTGTGCACAAACGGAATCATAAGCAAATAATTATTCGATTTCAAAGATTAAGGTTATTTTCATTAAAGAATAAAATTTATTTTAACCGCGATTGCAAGTATTCGTATCATGTGAATTTAGTTTAAGTGCGGTCAATCTACCTAAGGTCTCACACTAGAATCCACAGTACACTTAATCGCACCTCAAGCTTATGGAACAAAAGGAACGAATTATGTAACCGTTCCTCATCGTTTTATACCAAAATATAAATAATTAAAACCAAGTAATTTTTTTTCTTTTTTCTTCTTTTGAGGCATTTGATTTCTTTTTGCATATCTAACCTAGAGGCTGTCTCAACCAGAGTCACCATTCCCGAGAGCGACAACGTGGGCTTCGATACTTAAAATTTCAACTAATCCTAGAGGGATTCTCGATTAGAGTCACCATCCCCAAGGGAGATTCCATAGGCCTCGTTTACTTTTCAATCAAGCTCATTTTTTCCATTGTTTTTCTTTTACATTATTAAAAATTCTAAAGATTTTAGCTTATAACAGCATTCCTTATACTATTTTTGGTGGTTTCAGTTTTCCATTTTTCCTAGATGAGCACCCACTAGTAGACCGACAATTAAGGTATATTAATCTCAAAGAACATAAGAACCGAATTGAGCCTACTCACATATCCCAAGTTAGACACAAACTCATTCTTTTATTTCTCATATTACTATTTTTGCAAACCGAACAAAAATTTAATTTTTCTATCATTTTCTGTTTTTATTTTATGCAAACTCCTTTTTTCACAAGACATTTTCTGATTTTTTAATTTTTTTGGTTTTTTTCATTTTTTCAAATTAAAACAACTACTTTACTCTACTCTAATAGCTCATCCCCACACTTGAATTTTGCATTGTCCCTAATGCAAGGATGAGAAAACCTATTACCCAAGATAATAAATAAAAAACATAATAAATAAAAACAAAAAATACAAGTGAAACGACTTAGCTGGTAATGCAAGACTGTCAATGTGCCAGTCAGTCCACTCATGCCCTCCAATTCCGAACACGCTCAGCATACAACTCTCAAAACTCACATACGAACGGAAGCAGCATATAACATCGAACTATCAATATAACACTTCCAAAAACATAATAAATCAAGCAAATAATATAAAGTGTCTTGAAAAGTGTTCACCATCATACCCAAACCATCCACCATTCCCACGAAGTAAATTGTTTAACATATGAGATTAAAACAACATAAAAGAAAAATAATAAAGATAAAGCTCCACTGCTGCTGCTTCAATCATCATCCTCTGATTCCTCCGACGCCTCGAATACTTGGTACGGCTGGACGTCCTCTATACCGGCAAATTGACTCGACCCTGGCTGACCACCTTGATGCTGAAAGTATGATGGAACCCCCATGTTCAAATTTTGCATCATGTACCTCATCCCGTCTTCCAGCTTCGCTGGCTATCCTCGTGCATTCGCCTGCTCTCCATCATGAAACCTGACGAACACCGCCAAACTACTGATCTACATATCCACGCAGATCCCAAACCAAGTCTCCATCCTGTCATCGAAAGAGTCCAAAGTCAGTGGGTCAGGGCGAGGCTGACGGAGAGGATACTGCCTTCCTGGCAGCTCTTGACGTGTGACCGGTCCTGATATCGAGTAGGAACACCGGCCTGCATAGATGATGCAGCTTCAGATCCTGGAGGCGGCTGCACCTGAGGTCCTGGCGAACTGGCTCCCAGCTCACAGGCTCCTGTGTAGTCAAAATCCCGGAAGCCTGGAGGTCACGAATACTCATGAAGCATGGGGCTGGGCCCTATCTCATCCTGTCCTGGGGATATCTATTAAATATCCCAAGATTCTCTGCTAAGCACGTAATCAGGGGCCCACAATATATCCTTGCCCCTGGGCCTCCCCTCCACAGCCGCTTCATCGGCCATGCAAATATAGTCGCCAAATTTGTCGGCCTTCCTTCCACCATGCACATCAAACAGAATAAACTCACCCGATTTACCTTGTTATCCCCCTGCCCTCGCCCAACCAATGTCAGCAACAAGAATTTTGTGAATAAACCGGTAGAGCGGATCGATGATGTCGCTTGCTACCATATTGTTTGAATATGGTGCAGAAGAGATAGTACCCCAGAACCTGGCTAGTTATCTGTCTGAACACTGTGGGGGTGCCTTCTATTGAAAACCCCCTGTAAACTGGTGGAGAAATCCGGTGCCTGAACCTCCTCTAGTGTGTACATCTGCGTGGCCACCGTAAACTGCGGAATCGTCATTTCGTACACGTGCCTCCCCAAGGCAAACGAAATAGCGTCACTCTCCGAAAATTGTCCCTGCTGGTACTCGAACGTGGAGTGAAATTCGAGGGTAATTTCTTTATACTGCCTTGCTCCACAATCAATACCTGTCTGAATTTATCCTCCAACAACTGCTCAATTCTGCCCCTTTGACCCAGATGGTCTATCATTTCCCAGTCAATCCATTTGTACGGCAGTAGATCACAAGTGATCAAGTTGGAAAGCCTTTCCACTCGTGAGAATCTAAATCGAACTGAAGCAAGGGACTATTTACTATCCGCGTGCTTGCCCATAGGGGATACCGTCCCCCTATACCAACTCTCCGGCGCATTCGAAATTCGGAGGTAATGGTTGTGTCTCAGCCGGGTCACCCTCTGTCGAGGTGTGGGCCCTCCCCTCTTTCGTCCTGCTCGGCTTGAACTACCTTCACCAGACATCTGCATAAAGCACGAGTAAGCTAGTAGAACATTAGAAAGAGGCAACCATTTATGAACAATGACCATAGAGCATTCCATTCGCGGTCGTGGTCTGAAAAATAAACACTTTACCAAATGTGACTAGATATATGTTATTAGGTGTGTGCAACAACATTAATTAATTAGAACCAACCTCGCCCGAATGGAGATTGAGTATGGGCGAGATAGATCTTATAAACATGAACGCCCAAATGTTACCAACCCCCAAAATATCTCAAACATTACAACCACCCCCTTCCGGCACTTTAATTGCCCACACTTAAAACTTATGTGCCAAAAATGTCCAACATTGAGTTGAAGTCTAAAGATGGAAACTTTATGAACATAGCAGAAAAACGGGTTGAAAGTTCTATGAAAAATCCAATTTTTAGGCCAATACTTACCAACCCGCATCCCCACACTCAATGTTGAACCTCACCATACCAAACCACCCACCTAGAGATACCTTGTTTACACCCATTCTGCCCACAGAAATAAGAAGCCACAACAATCAAAACTCAAACCAACCCTAGTGCACCCCAACCCACAAAATAAACTAACATGCAACTTACAATAGACCAAGCAGTAAAATACATTCAGCAACTGAAGAAAATATAAAGATAAAAGCATAAAAGTTGTCAGAAACATACCGTGCTGCCGATCTGTAAGAAATATTAAATAAATAATGGAGCAGTTGTAAAATCTGTTAAAAAGCTCGGTTGAAGGAAAAACACAAGTATTCACTTGAAAACTTGGTTATGGTGGATGTAGGGAAGAAATGGAGGAAGATTTGGGTGAATGTGGGTTAAAAATGGTGGATTTTGGTGCAGAGTAATGAACGAGCCGTGTGGGAAAGTGGAGGAAAATGGGGTTGAAAAGGGTGAAAGTGGCTTTTAGGGTTTTAATTCTGCAGTTATGGTCTCTCGCGCCGCGAGAGAGGAAGTAATTCCTCTCGCGCCGCGCGACTTGAGGTATATATTCCGGAGTTGCAAGTCTCTTGCGGGCTGCGACCGAGGTGGCTTGTGCCTCTCGCGCCCCGAGAGGGGTGTTTTCACATAAAGTTTGTAAAGTTTCGCCTGTTTGATGCCTTAGAAAAATTTTGAAAGCTTTCTTTACTTTGTTTAAACTTAGTGAAAACCCCGCTTGCATCCGACTACTAACTAGACATACCTGCAAATCCAAGCTCCTCATGATGGTGGCGTGATATAACCTGCAAAAACAGCTAAACCGACCCACAAACAAACAAAAATTCAAACTACGAAAAAACAAGAATTAATATTAGAAAAGACACCAGCAAAATTGTACAAACTTACACTTGAGCTGATGCTTAAGAGCCTATGCAGTATGGGGCGGAACGTGAGAGGAGTTTCCTCCATCTCGGTGGGATCGAGCGATCCTCCTAAATAGTGCTTCAATCGATGCCCATTGACCTTCCACGTCCTTCCGTCTGCTTCATCTTTAACTTGACTGTTCCATATGAGAATACCTCATTTACCACATATGGGCCTGACCACTTAGACTTCAATTTCCCAGCGAAGAGTTTCAATCTTGAGTTATATAAGAGCACCCTATCGCCAATCTGAAAGTCTTTCACACCTCTCAATCTCCTGTCATGCAGCGCCTTAGTTTTCTCCTTAATGCTCCATGAACGCTCGTACGCCGTATCTCGAAACGCCTCCAACTCGTGAATTTGGAAGTATCGTCTCTTGGCAGCTTCGGTAAGGTCCAAATTCACGGTTTTCAGGGCCCACATCGCCCTATGCTCGAGTTCAACCGGGAGATGGCAGGCTTTACCATAAACGATCATGAAGGGCGTGGTGCCTAGAGGTGTCTTGTAGGCAGTTCTAAACGCCCATAAAGCATCATCTAATTTATCGGACCAGTCCTTCCGACTTTTGTCTACCGTCTTCTCGAGGATCCGCTTCACCCCTCGGTTCGCATTCTCCACTTGGCCGCTCGTCTGAGGATAATAAGCGGTGGAGAGGCGATAAGTGACACCGTAGCGCGCTAATGCCTTTTCCATGACGGCATTGCAGAAGTGTGTGCCACGGTCACTAATAATAGCCCGTGGGGTACCGAAGCGGGTGAATAGCTTCTTCAAAAATCTCACCACCACTCGGGCATCATTTGTGGGTAAAGCTTGAGTTTCAACCCACTTGGAAACATAATCAATAGCCACGAGGATGTACTGATTCCCGCTAGAGACGGGAAACGTTCCCATGAAGTCGATCCCCCATACATCAAAGACTTCAAGTATTTGGATCGGGTGTTGGGGTATCTCGTCCTTGGATGAGATGTTGCCGGTGCGCTGGCAACAATCACAAGTCTTAACGAACTCTAAAGCATCCTTAACTACCGTAGGCCAGTAAAAACCACAATAAAAAACCTTCTGTGCGGTGACGTGCGGACCATGATGACCTCCTGTCAGTCCCTCATGCACGTGCCTCAAAATCTCTGCCCCCTCTTCTCTACTCATGCAGCGCCTAAGAATCCTATCTCCCCCTACCCGATATAGAAAAGGGTCATCCCAGATGTATCGCCTCACATCGCGGAAGAATTTCTTCTTCTGCTGAGTGGTTATACCCTTCAGGACCACTCCATTTGCGAGGTAATTCGCAAAATCTGAGAACCACGACATCCCTTCCTTTTCCGCCGCTACAAACTCCACTGACTCATGGGGGAATCTATCACCGATCTCCTCCTCTCTGATTTCTTCTCTACTTGGATCCTCTAATCGGAATCGGCGACCACATTCTTTGCTCCCTTCTTATCTCTAATCTCTATGTCGAACTCAGAAAGCAAGAGAATCCACTGAATGAGACGAGGCTTTGCGTCCTTCTTTTGGAAGAGGAACCACAGAGCCGCATGATAAGTAAAGACGATGGTTTTGGAAAGGATGGGATAGGAGCATAATTTATCAAATGCGAACACTACTGCTAGAAGTTCCTTCTCTGTAGTGGTGTAGTTCTCCTGAGCGTCATTAAGGGTTTTACTAGCGTAGTAGATAGGATGAAAATGTTTATCTGGTCACTGACCCAAAACGACGCCAACTGCATAGTCGCTCGCATCACACATGAGCTCGAAGGGCAAGCTCCAGTCGGGTGAGACGAGGATAGGAGCACTCACCAGCTTCTCTTTAAGGATTGTGAAGGCTTTCAAGCAGTCGTCTCAAAGACAAAGGGTACATCCTTTTCGAGGAGTCGTGTCATGGGGCGTGTAATTTTAGAGAAATCTCTAATGAACCATCTGTAGAAGCCCGCATGACCGAGACGCTACAGATAGATTTGACGCTAGTCGGTGGAGGGAGTCTGCTGATCGTATATATCTTCGCCCTATCGACCTCTATACCTGCACAAGATATCTTGTGCCTTAGCACTATCCCCTCTGTTACCATAAAGTGACACTTCTCCCAGTTCAGCATCAATCTCGTCTTGACACACCGTTTCATCATCGCATCAAGGTGACTAAGACATTGATCAAAAGTGTTTCCATAGACAGAGAAATCGTCCATGAAAACCTCCATCGAGGTCTCGATCATGTCCTGAAAGATAGAGACCATACATCGCTGAAAAGTAGCGGGAGCATTACATAGCCCGAAAGGCATGCGGCGATACGCGTAAGTGCCGTACGGGCATGTGAAGTTTGTCTTCTCTTGATCCTTGGGAGCAATATCTGGAAGTAACCTGAGAAACCGTCAAGAAAACAATAAAATTGTTGTCCTGTGAGTCGCTCCAACATCTAATCGATAAACTGGGAGCGGGAAGTGGTCCTTGCGGGTGGCGTCATTTAATTTTCGATAATCAATGCACACCCGCCAGCTAGTAACTGTACGCAATGAGATAAGCTCCTTTTTCTCGTTCATGACCACTGCATTCCCCCCTTCTTGGGAACAACCTGAGTAGGACTTACCCATGCCGAATCTAGATGAGACCGGCTTCCATCAGCTTGAGCACCTCTTTCTTCACAACTTCTTGTATATTCGGGTTTAGACGGCGCTTAGGCTGCACTACTAGCTTAAAGACGTCCTCCATAAGGATCCTATAAGTACAGAAGGTAGGGCTAATTCCCTTGATATCAGACAGTTTCCAAGCGATGGCCTCTTTATTGGCTTTAAGAACCTCTATCAAACGCTCCTTCTCCCCCGTCGACAATTTCGAAGAAATTATAACGGGTAAGGTCGAATTGTCGCCTAGGAACGCATACTGTAAGTGGGATGGGAGGACCTTAAGCTCTACGGAGGCTGGAGTCTCTAATGGGGTATTCTCACTTGCAGCACTAAGCTCACAAAAATCTAAGGTCTCGGGAACCCATAGGGGGTCATCCGCTATATCCTCGCTGTCGCTCTCCTCTGCTACTACACTCTCAATTACTAAGTCGGCTTCGCTAATATATTCGAGACAATGATCAAAGCACGGCATGAATGAATTCAGAAAGTAGATGGAGTGACAAGGGCCACTATCGCTGTCGCCACCGTTTGGGTGTTGCATCGACCTTGCGATTTCGAAAGTGACGTTCTCATCCCCGACGTGATGCGCGATTTTCCCATCATGAACATCAATGAGCGCTTTCGCGGTGCGAAGGAATGGGCAACCTAGGATGATGGGCACCTTTTCGTCGGCCTCCATATCTAGGATGACGAAATCCACGGGGAAAACGAATTTTTCAACCTTAACTAATAAGTTCTCTACAATTCCCCGCGGATACTTAACAGACCTATCAGCTAGAGACAATGACATACGAGTAGGAGTGAGCTCCCCTAAACCTAATCTCTCGTAGAGTGAGAAAGGCATCAGATTGATGCTAGCCCCTAGATCTGCTAAGGCATGAGCTGGAGCGATGGACCCGCCGAATAAGCATGGAATCGTAAAGATACATGGATCAATAAGTTTTTCGGGTAACTGTTCAGAACTACGGCACCCTCCAGTCAACGGAACATTAGAAAGCTCCCCCAGCCTATCTTTTCGTTTTAGAAGATCCTTCAAAAACTTAGCATATTTAGGCATATGCTGGAGGGCCTCGATGAACGGGAGATTGATTTTCAACTGAGTAAACATATCAAGGAAATTCCCGTATTCCTTGACATATTTTTGCTGTTTAAGACGTGCTGGGTAAGGTAGGCGTGAAGAATCTACGTGTGGTGATGGCCTAACCTCTACCGATTTCTTCTCTCCCTTATGCTCTACTGAAGGTCCAATGGTTGGTGCGATACTTGCTGGGTCTAGCCTAATGTGCACCCTAGGTGAAGCCTCCATCTCTATCTCCTCATCCACTTCCTCATCCTGCTCCTCTACCTCTACCTCTACCCCCTCTCTACCCGCTTCTTTCAAACTCCTACCACTACGTGTAGTGATCGCTTTCGCATGTTGGTTCGCCAGGTTAGGTTGGGTATTACCCGCGAACTGGCCGTGTGGCTGCTCTTGCAGCTGCTTAGCGATACTATCTACCGACCTCTGCAGATCTAAGAGTGCGGACTGTTGATTTTTCAAGAGAAGATCGTGTTCCGCTAGAGTTTTCTAGGTAGCTTGATCCTTAACCAGTAATTGAGACAACAACTCAATCCTATCTAAACTGCCCCCTGAACCTCCACTCCTAGTCTGACCCTCTTGATTCGAACCCCCACCACTACACTGACTAGACTGACCTGGCCCTCCACTAGAGTAGTGACCCTACCCCTATTTTGATATGAACCTGATTGGAAACCAGGGGGTTACCAGAAGATCGGAAGTTATTATTATTATTACGCCAGTTCGGGTTATAATTTGAATTATTATTATTAGTGAACGGGTTCGTAGGACCTCTACTTTGACCAGTAATGAACTCAACCTGCTCAACGGTGAGTGTAGGACATTCTATCGTATCGTGACCCCCTCGACAAACCTCACACCTATCTACTTTCTTTCTCAACTCCTGGATCTCCTTAGTGACCTCTCTCTTAAAGCTATCTAGTGCAGCAGCCACCGTAGTTTCCAAGCTAACTTGGTGCAAACCCCGGTTAACCGGGGTGGTACGAGAAACAGGAATTGAATTCCTGCCGACAGTGCTGTAGTCTACGTCGGAATGTGCGAAGCTTTCAAAAAGGTCGTTACACTTGGTAACCGTTTTCTTTCCCATTAGATGTTCACCCAGCATATGTATCGAATCAAGCGCGGGTCTCGGGGGTGAGACCGTTGTAGAATTTCTCTACAAGTGCTCAATCCGACAAGCCGTGTTGAGAGCAGCGGAACACTAGGGTTTGGAAACGCTCCCAAGCTAGATGATAGGGCTCGTTAGGCTCCATTCGGAACGAATGGATCTGATCACGAAGGCGAGATGCTTTTCGGGTGGGAAGTATTTCTTTAGGAATGCATCCCTTAGAGCGACCCAAGTGGCGAAAGTACCGGCTGGTTGAGAATCAAGCCAAATGGCGGCTCGACCCCCAAGTGAGAGTGGAAAGACTTGAAGGAAACGAGCATCGTTTCCCGCACCTTCCATATTGAAAGTGTGATAGAGACGAGCGAGGCGGTTGATATAGGTAGGCGCATCCTCGTCATCACGACCGTGGAATTGGCAAGAGTTGGTGATAGCGGTCATGATATATGAAGGGATTTGCCAAGCTTTATCGTTATTCATCGGAGGAAGCGTGATGGGCGAGTTCGCACCGATGAAACCGGTGGTGGCCTTTTGGTATACGGTTTGATTATTGGCCATGTGGAAATTAGGTGGTGGGCTTACGTTTCTATGAACTACGCGAGGTGATGGGGAACCGGGTGGTGAAGGCTTTTGTGTGAAATCAAAATCAGTTATGAAAACCAAATAAACAAGGTTTAAACAAGAATTTATCGTAAGGTTAAAACAAAGAACTAGAAGGATCGAAATTGTGCAATAGAACCGTATTTGCTCCTGCCTCGAAATTCCTTGCTTGCCTAGATGATTCCCGTAGCCTAGAACAATCTTCTTTAGCTCAATTGATCCAGAAAAACTGCTTCCCAAGCTCTGAGTTCGTCCAAGATGATCTAAGAGTGTTTTAATCATATAATGACTCAAATAAATAACACAACAACCCTTCAACAGATTAGTTTCAAAACTTTCTGGATAAACCACCCTCTCGCCGGCCGCGAGAGGGGTATTGAGTCTCGGTCGCGCCCCGCGACCGAGTGGTGATACTGGAGATAATTATGACCTCTCTCCGGGCGCGAGAGGTGTTTGGTGATGCGGTCACGGGCCGCCAGACGCCTAAAAACCTCCATTTTCGATTCGTTTCCTCTTCCGCGCTCCAGTTACGCTCCGGCTTGGTTCTAATTGTCATTTTAGCTCGTTTTTCCCCATCCTTCCAACCGTTTTCACGAACCAAGACCTGCAAAACACATTTAGATTAAAAGTAGATAAATTCTTGACAAACTGAAACGAAAACAGGTTAAAACTTTGCAAACTCTACACGATAAATGCATGTATTATTCAATATATCAGTGCACCGTGTCTGATCATTGGAAAGACTTTGTAGTAGTCTCTGACTCATTGGAGGGTCTTGCGCTTGTAGGTGTGAGGAAGCCCGCACCCAAGCCAGTGGAGATTCCGGTCGTTAATTCGGAGGACCCGGTGGAGGTCGAATCCAGCCCGGAGCCTCTCAAGCGAAAGAGGCGTCCGAAGAGCGACATCTTCGCGCTGCCCTCCAAAAGGCTGCGCAGAAGGTGATAGGGAAACGGGGAGCCTGGATGCGCTCTCGCCAAGATCTCCCTAGGTAACCTTATAACCTGTGTTAGTCACACCACCTTTTTGTATTATATTTGACTGTTTATCATCCCGCAGGGGGAAGCGAGCCAGTGTTTGTGGCTCCTACTACTCCGCCGCACCCAAGGATACTCCAATGCTCCCGCCTGTGGGTGAAGGCGCGCAAGCGTCCACCGCACATGGTGGGGATTTAGTCGCTAAGGCAGCGGAACATGAGGTGGTGGTGGAAGATCCTCAGGTGGGGGTTGGGGAGCAAGCTGATGCTCCACAGGGGGTGACACAGAAGAGCCGGCGCCCGGGGGTGAGGTCGGGGGATCTAATAGAAGCCCTTCCGCTGAAGGATCTCCAATCCGCCCGGATGAGATCCTAGGTGATTACTATTACAGATCATATACCGCGGCCGTGCTGAAGAGATCCAACCCCTGTGGAAGTTGAAGAAAGGAGATGACTTTTCTCAAAGGCCGACGTGCCGTGAGTGTTTAAGGGACCTTCTCTGCACCGGAGGTGCGTGCATGCGCTGAACATGAACAAGAACAAACTTACCGCGCGTACCTCCATGCAGCTGCTAGATTCGCCTCGGTCACACACAGGATAGTAAGGGAATGGCGGAGCATGCTGAAGAAACAAGCCAAATTCGAAGCTGCCCAAGCGGACCTAGTTAAAGAGCGAGCCAAAAGTGGCTGTGCAAAAATCTGAGTTGGAGGCGAATCAGGCTAAATTTGCTGAAACCCAACGGGCCGAGGAGTGGGCCGCGCTGGGGTGGAAGAAGAGGGCCGAAAGCTCCGCTGCCACACTTGCTAAGGAGCGTAAGTTGTGGAGGGAGGCTTGTGAAAAGGATAAGAACGAGAAAAAAATCCTTAAGGGATAAACTGGCCCGGTTGCGCAGAGAAGTAGAGCGCGAGAGGAAAGAGAAGGAGGTAGCTTCTGCTACCGCCGCGGAGGCTAGAGTGGACCGCGATCGCAGTGAGCAGAAGGAGGTAAAAACTTTCCTCTATTATTTTTCCTTTATTTGTATGATCCATAGGATGCCATACTAACTTTCATGTATGTGACCAGGTTGCTGCTTGCGCTGCTTTGGAGAGTGCCAAGAAGGATCTCCAGGGCGTGAAGAAGGATCTCCAGGTGGCCTTGGTGGAAAAGGCTGAATTACAACGCAGGCACCTGGAGGATAATGAGCTGTTGCGATTGGCGGAGGCCAAGGTGACGCGAGCTAGAAAAGATATGAGAATTCTGAAGCCGCCCGCGCCATCTCCGAGTCGTTGGTGGAGTCGCTGACCAACAACATGTTGTGGATACAACAGCGTGGAGTTATCAATGTAAGTACTTCATTTGTTTTTTGATCATTTGTGTTGATTCTAACCCTGTTCTTGAATTGCAGGTCGTAAACTCCATTCTGAACTCCGCGGAGCTGGACGGCGTAGTGGCCAAGCTGGTGGTCACCGTGCGCCATGCCGGGTACGCGCAGGGCTACGCTAAGTGTGCGCAACACGTCACTCATGCAATGGATGTTCCATGGGACAACAGCCGCCTGCCACTCATGGTGTTGATACCGAAGCTGCCTTCTCCCGGGCTCAGCAGAAGTACAATCGTCTTGACATCCCGACTTGGAATTGGTGAGCGAGGCGCTCACACACGACGACTTCGTGGATCACCTAAAAGACATATTTCCGGAAGAAGCCGAGGCCATTGCGGATGAAGACTAGGTAGGATCCTTATTGTAATATCCTTGATGTATGTTGAATGTAACTGCGCACTGCGCGTTGATGTAAATATTATTCTTCTTGTAATGAAATGAATGTTTTTCCTGTTACAATATTTGCGTAATAGAACGACTTTGCGTAGGTATAGCGAATAGAACTGGTAATGAACTCGTGTATGAACATCCCCTCCCATGCCAGTAGGTAGTGAATTTTGGTTCATGAGTCGTTGTGTACCATCGTGATTTCGCGTAGACCCAAAGTAGTTTCGTGCATTTGTAGCAAAATATGTAAAAGAAAAATGTATATCCATTACTTTATTGAAAAGACGTAAGAGCCAGGTACAGAGTAGACAATAAGATAATAGGTTTGCTAGTGTGTTGCGTGGATAGTTGATGAAGCCTTGATATTTGAATATGCTTGGATAACAGGTAGCGTCGCCTTAGTGTGGCGTGCACTCTTCTGATGGCTGCGCTTGTGCGTTGGTTCGCCCTGGATTATGTTAACAATTGGTCATCATCTTTTTATTACTCAGGCCTTTCCGCGGCGAGTAATTTGGTGTATCTCCTTGCGCACGTTTTGAAGTAAGTGGGAGAGTTTCCCACTTTTCAATGTTTTTTTGATCTCCATGCGCAAGGATAAGCAGTTATCGGTCGTGTGCCCCGTATCTTTGTGGTAGTCACAAAAAAGGTTGGGGTCCTGATCTTTTTTATTGCGCATCAGCGGGGGCGGTTTGAATTGGTGGTCTTCCGTGCTGAGTACCTCCGCCGGTGTTTTCGTCAATGGTGTCCACTAACGATCCTGATTTTCCTGCTTGATTGCTGTCTAGGCAGCAATCTTATTTGTGGTTGCGCGTGCGTCGACCGGTGCGTGAGGAGGTTTTTGGCTGTGCTCCCTCCAACTCTTATTTTCTTCCCAAAACTCTTGCTCATGTCTTGGGGACGGTAGTGCGGTAGAGGAGGTCTGCTAGCGTTTAGGTTGCACTATGTTTGCGCGTATACCTTTGCAACCACCATCAATTTCTCCCAGCTCTTAGGGAGTCCAGTAGTGCTCGACAAGACTTTGATTATCTCGTCGCAGCGGACAGCGTACTTGAACTGTGCGCGAATTAGGTCTTCGTGCACATCCCCAATTTCCAGCACTTCTTTATTGTAACGGGTGATGAAGTCTTCATGACTTTAATTGTCTCGCCGCCAAATGTTCATTACGTCAGAGGAATCTCTGACATAACGCCTTTGCTGGCTGAAATGCGTAAGGAACTTGTCTTTGAGATTGTTCCATGACGCAAGCTTGCCTGTGGGCAAGTTGTCAAACCAAGGCGCACAACGCCTGTAAGGGTTTGGACGAACAATTGACACCACATAGGCAACGTCCAGCCTCCAATCAGTCCTACGTCAGTGAATAGGCGCAGGTGATCATCTGGGTCGGTCCACCCATTGTATTTTCCCACGTTGGAGGGAAGCTTTGCGCGCTCCAATGGTGCGAGCGCGATCTCCTTGATGAATTTTGAGTGTTCGGCTGCTTCAGCCGGCCTGTAGATCAAACTATAGTTGTACTCCGCTTCCGGGTTGTATACACGTGCATCCCTATAAGCGACATGATCTTTTGGCAGCCGGTGAAACACACTGGCGCTATCACCCCGCCATAAGTACAGTCCTCCTCGCGCTGGGTGTCCTGCCCTCCAAGAGGATGCGGGCCCCACCGCAAGTGGATGGACGCTCACCTATGAGTGTGAGACTCAAGTTTAGGAAACGATTGAGAATACTCCGTTTCTCGTGTACGGAGTTGGGATGGAACACTCACTCCAGCCGGCGAGTCGTAGCTGAGAACTCGTGGTGCAAGTGACGCATGCACGTGAGTAGTTGGCTCACCGGTGCAGCGGGAGTGTTGATTTGTGCGCAGAGCTGCGCGTAGACGACATTCAAAGCCGTTTGAGACTTGATGTACCAAGACATAGGAGTTTCACCCGCCGGCGAAACCAAAGTAATTGGTATGCAAGGAGTCTCCATTTGAACTCTAGGGGTTACCGGGACGTTCACACGACCAGAGTCGCGGTGGACACTGGCATTCCCGGAGGAACCTTCTTCCACTTGTCCGTCGAGCCGAGAGGCATGAACTGGGTTCTTGCCTTCAGCTCGAGGTCCTTGTGGTGTGCTGGATGGAAAGTTAGCCATTTTGGACGTGAGGTTTGAGAAAAAATGAAACGAGAAAACTGATGTGAGAGAGTAAATAGCGAATGGCGCCAATGAAGAAACACTGGTCTGAACCGAGAGGTATCCGGAGATATCTTAGTTACAACCTTGTTTTTATGCAATAAAGGTTGTCTCTCGTTCGTTCTTCTGGGTGATCTTACTTCGAACTGATCTGCAAAACTCGCAACGCCGTTAGCCTTGTCACGGGGAAAGGGGTGGGTTTTCTCCGTGACCACACTCCGGCGTGAGAATAAGTATTTGTATATTGCAAAGTAATAGCGAGTGAGTAGTGAGTGAGCAGGAAAGCATGTTAGATGCCTTTACCTTGTGGTTCGATACTCATTTAATAGCCGAAAGTAAGTGGGTTTAGGAGATGGGTTGATGGGCCTTGGGCCTAACCCAAACGACTAGGGTTATCCGCTCAGTACTCTGCATCGATCATTAAATGATCTATGGCAGGAGGTATGCTTTGTCAGATGTTGAATGGTGCCACGTGTAAAGGCAGCTATCCCTGGTGTCGGACCTGCTATCAGCCGAAAGTGGAGCATGTGTGACAGTCACTGGCGTGAGTGGGTTTGGTGCACCGTCTGGCCTCTACGATACTGTTCATGCGATGCAGTCTGACACAACCTGCCAAGCAACCATTGGGTCATAGCTCTGCCTCTCTGAACCCTTGTATATAGTCAACGCCTCTTTGCACTTATCCCTTTTGCGAGACTTTGTTAGTGCTTTTTAGCCAGCTGTGAGTTGCAGGGATAAATCCTTTTGTCCACAAGACTATGAGTTGCTCTCATGTTTGTCTTGACCTTGCAAGGTTTGAGGCTTCACGGCTATAGGGTTGTTTAGTCCGCGCAGGGTCAAGTAGCCTGCGCGTCTAAGTCTAACTCGCCGTTGTGCCGAGTACACAAGGTTCGTTGTGTGAGTCATATTGTTTGGTCTAACTTGTTGTTGTGCTGAGTGCGTAAGCCTTGTTGTGTGACCTTTATGAGTTGGTCTAACTTGCCGTTGCGCTGAGTGCGCAAGGCTCGTTGTGTGACCTTTATGAGTTGGTCTAACTTGCCGTTGCGTTGAGTGCGCAAGGTTCGTTGTGTGACCTTTATGAGTTGGTCTAACTTGCCGTTGCGGCATGTACACAAGGCTCGTTGTGTGACTTGTGAATATGTATTACCATTACGCGTTGCGCGCAATGTTTGTCTGTCAACACAGGGTCAAGGGGCCTATGCTTCCAGGTCTAACTTACCATTGCGGAGGCTGTGCAAGGTTCGTTGTATGACCTGCTAGTTCCAAGAAAGGCGCACTGTTGCGCATTGCGCGCAAGGTTATTCTTGCAGTATGTTGTTGAGGATATGGTTCCTCGCGCAGGCGCCGAGTGTTCGGGACCATACCCCTCCAGATAACACGATTAAATGTGCCTCTACTATTTCTGTACAAGGGCAACACTTGGAACAAATTCGGTCAGCAGTTAAACGCTAACCCAAACCTGAAGCTCAAGAGGCTGCGAAAAATGAAACAAGTGTGGGAAGTGTTGTAAATGATATCTTTTTGGTTAATTATGTGTGGTAACTTGCAACCACTACAGTTACTGTTGTTATTGTCCTCTAGTTCTTTAGAGTTTTGTAATGTTTAGAAACTGGACTAGTTATTAAACTGGTCAGTCCACCGGTTCATTGGCGGCACCGGTTGAACTAGTCGAACCAAACTAAAAAATTGGATGATTTTATAACCAGTTAAAAATTTTAGTAGTTGATGTATAAGAATTTATACATCTTTTAAACGTCAAATATTCCCCACTTATGCGAGAACTCGTTGTGTTTCCATTGATCTTTATACTCATTTGAGTTGTTTGGAGCAATTTGGAGCCAAAATTGAACATTTCAGCCAAACTGCCAGATATGGCACGACCGTGCCAACCATAGGCACGACCGTGCCAAGCCTCCGGACACCGACACTATAAAGAATCGATGAGCATGACCGTGCGACCCTTTGGCATGATCGTGCCACCTTGGGGAAATTTTAGCGGGATCTTTCCGGATTTGGTAGCAAACATGGTCAACAGCTCAGAAAGGTATCTGACATTTACCAAGCACGACCGTGCGAAAAGGTAGCACTATTGTGCCAACTCTCCAGCAGCATAAATGTGTGGTTTCAGCTCATTTGAAGGGGAGTTGGAGCATTTTGGTGAACTTTTCTCTCAAGATTCTGGGCTTGGAAACTTGTAGAGTGAAGAAGGAGCCTTGAGGAAGGTTGTATCACTTGATTATCAATTCATTTTACCATTTATCTTGTCTTAAACTTTAGTTATCCACTTTTATTCATGAATAATTTATATTATCTTGCATTTAATTTAGTTGTCATGAGCCTTGTAGGCTAAACTTTTATGTTGCTTAAACAATGTTGAAGCTAATGAACATTTGATAACATGGAAATAGATGTGGTGATTGTTGTTTGTTAATCTTCATGATGATATTTGATCTTGTTCTTGGAGTTCATATGCATGTTTAAAGTCCTTGTTCTTGAATGTTTGGTCATAAGTATTTACATGTTGTGTTGGAAAGCCCATGCAGAGATTATGATTGTTGAATCTTGTTAACTTGTTGATATGATTGATAGCATGAAACTAGGGATGGTAATTGTTAACATGATTAGAATAGTGATTTGAATATGTGTATGAATTCTTGCATTTAGATTTGGAAATATCATATGAATGTTTATATGTATTCTATAGTTTGTGTTTATGTTGGGTTAATGATTTAGGCCAAGATTGTTTTCTAGCATGACCATGCTTGTGATTCATATCAAGAACATGTTGAAGATGTCATTTACTTGAAACCATGTTAGCGTGATTAGTGTGTTCTTCCTATTAGTTTTGTTTAACTTGTAGAGTTAGGAGTTTTGACAAACAAATAACTCATTATTGAAGATTAACATCAACTTAGCAAGTGAACTTAAAAGACTGAATCTTTGGTGATTAATATGTTGTTCATTATAATTTTCCCAAGATTTATATAAACTAGGAAACCTTGGATGGAAACTTAGTTGACTTTAGAACTTGCATCAACACAAGTTTTCCTTAAATGTTGTTATATGTTTATTAGTGGATACTTAGTTTAAGCAACCTTTCTTAATTATCATTCTTTCTTGATTTAGTTGGTTAATTGTTATTTTTGCATTATAGTTTAAAATCAAGAAATCAACTCATCTATTGAAAAAGGCTTAAAAGTAACAAGGGTTTAGTACTAAGACACCGAGTCCACGGATTGATATCCGGTTCTTACCAATTGACTATACTGCCACCTGACGGGTACACTTGCCCTTTGTGTGTGTAGTTAGTTTTAAGTAAAACCATTTTTTAAACCCAATTTGTGTGAAAGGAATTATAGCTATAAATTATATTTAATTCACGCACATCAAGGTTTTGGCGCCGTTGTCGGGGACTCGGTCTTCTTTGGAATGGTTTAAGTTACTTATTAAGCCACTGTGAAAATTGTATAAAGTTTTTATCTAGTTGTTTTATTTGCCTTTGCATTGCAGAATGCGGTTCATTTTTATGGTAAGGATCACGAGGATCCTAGTATCCATATTGCGGGTTTTCTGGAGGTTTGTGCCACATTCACGATTCGTGATGCATCATCGGATGCAATACGCCTTCGGCTCTTTCCGTTTTCTTTACGTGATGGACCTAAGGAGTGGCTTCTGCCACTTCCAGCTGGGTCTATCACCACATGGAATCAATTAGCTGAGAAGTTCCTTCAGAAATATTTCCCTCTAGAGAAAACTGTTCGGTTGAGAACCAAGATTCTTAACTTTCGTCAGGATGATGATGAGCCCCTTTATGAGGCATGGGAGCGGTTTAAAGATCTCATGAGAAAGGTCCCACACCACGGTTGCTCAAGTGGCAACAATGTCAGATCTTCTACCATGGTTTGGATGGTCAAGGACAGATGATGGTCGATACATATTCAAGCAGAGACATTGGCACGGAAAATGCCAACGAGGCATTTGAGATTTTAGAGAAATACGCCTTGAAGAATCGGACACAGCAGCCATCGAGGGGGAAGAGTTCTCGACAGGGAGTTCATCACGTGAACGATTTCACCGCCATTACAACACGTATGTGCCTTATCTTCAAAGTTTGATCGAGTGATGAAGATCCGCTCGAGTGGTTCCTCGAGTGGGGGAGCATATCATGTAGGCAATTTTCCGACGGGAGAGGTATCACACGAGCATGTAGATTATATGGGAAACCAATACCGTCCTCAGCATAATCCCTGCAGTAATACCTACAATCTGGGGTGGAAGAATCACTCAAATTTCAGTTGGAAGTCTGAAGCGTCGAATCAGCATCCACCCATATTTGCTCCACGTCCCATAGCTCCTGGAGGGTATGGTGCACCTTGGGCTCAGCAGATGCCTTCTACTAATGAACCTAGTGTGCAGGATATGTTTAGTCAACTCTTAGCTGGTCAAAATTCTCAAAGAGTCGAAAATGAAAAGCGGTTTAAGAAGTATAACGGTCGTTTCATGAGGCACGAGAGTGAATTGAGAAGCCAAAAGGCTTCCATGCAGACCATTGAAAACCAAGTTGGTCAGATTGCCAAGATGTTGTCTGAGAGACAACGTGGGGACCTTCCAAGCAACACAGAGCCAAATCCAAAGGCCACTGTGAAGGTCATCACGTTGAGAAGCGGCAAGATCGCTGAGCCCATCACTTCGGCTGTTCCAATAAAGCCGATTGATGACGAGATTGTTGAGGAGATGGAGACTGAGTCTCCGGGAGAGGTGCAACTGAGGCGAGACCCACCAAGTACAGCACGTCCCAAGGAGCCATTGAGAGAGTATGTCCCTCCCGTTCCATATCTGGGGAGGTTGAAGAAGCAGTGAATGAAAGAACACTATGGTAAATTCCTTGAGCTTTTTAAGCAACTTCATATAAATTTACCATTTGTCGAGGCACTTGCTCAAATGCCTAACTATGCCAAGTTTCTAAAAGATATCTTATCTAACAAAAAGAAACTTGAGGAGCTTTCGCATGTGACCTTGAATGAAGATGTTCAGTAGTTCTTCAGAACAAACTACCACGGAAAATGAATGATCCTGGGAGTTTCACTATCCCATGCTTGATTGGTAGTTTGTCGGTCAGTAACGCATTAGCTGATCTTGGAGCCAACATAAACCTCATGCCATATGCGGTTTTTGCTAAGCTGGACTTGGGAGAGCCTAAGCATACTCGTACGAGCATTCAGCTAGCCGACCGTTCAGTGAAGTATCCTCGAGGTATAGTTGAGAATATGCTAGTAAAAATCGACAAGTTTGTCTTTCCCGTCGATTTTGTGATTTTGGACATGGATGAGGACAAAACTGTTTCTTTTATCCTAGGTTGGCTATTCCTGCCACTGCTCGAGCATTGATCGATGTCTGCACCGACAGACTTACTCTAAGAGTAGACGATGGGGAGGTGACCTTTGATATTGGGAAATCCATACAGCATCCACAGAGTCATGATGATACACTCTACTTTATCGAGACTATCGACATGTATGTGAGTGACCATCTTCGTAGCACATTTGAGGAGGATGTTGTAGACACGGAGTTACTTGGAGAGGAGACTTTTGGTTCACCTACTATGGACCGGTTAGTCAAAAAGATGACCTGTCTGATAGGTCATGTGGCTCCCCCACGTCTTGAGGTTTTTGAGGTTGTGGATCGCGTTGCTGAGCCTAAAGCACGCCCTTCGGTTGAGGATCCACCTTCAGTTGAGCTTAAGGAACTTCCAGATCACTTGGAGTATGCTTTCTTGGAGGGTGCGACTCATTTGCCCGTCATCATTTCTGCGGGATTATCGGAAGAAAAGAAGGGTCGATTGCTTGAAGTGTTGAAGCAGCATAAAAAGGCGATCGCTTGGAAGATCATGGATATACAAGGGATCAATCCATCCTTTTGTACCCATAAGATCTTGATGGAGGAGGACTTTAAACTTGTAGTGAAGCATCAGAGGCGTTTAAATCCGAACATGCAGGACGTTGTGAAGAAAGCGGTCATCAAATTACTTGATGCAGGTCTGGTATATCCGATCTCCGATTCGCCTTGGGTTAGTCCCGTGCAGGTAGTCCCGAAGAAAGGAGGGATGACAGTGGTGACTAATGAGAAAAACGAGTTGATTCCCACTCGTACTGTCACCGGGTGGAGAGTTTGCATTGACTATCACAAACTCAATGATGCCATGAGGAAAGATCATTTTCCGCTCCTTTTCATTGATCAGATGTTGGAAAGGCTGTCGGGGAGGATGTTCTACTGTTTCCTTGATGGTTTCTCTAGCTACTTTCAGATTCCTATCTCTACTGAGGATCAAGAGAAGATGACATTCACATGTCCCTATGGCACATTTGCCTACCGGCGAATACCCTTTGGATTGTGTAATGCCCCAGTCACATTTCAAAGATGTATGGTGGCTATTTTTCATGACATGATCGAGGACTCCATGGAGGTCTTCATGGATGATTTTTCTGTGTTCGGGAGTTCCTTCGATCATTATCTCGGGAATCTGAAGAGGATGTTGGCCAGGTGTGAGGAAGCCAACCTTGTTTTGAACTGGGAGAAATGCCACTTTATGGTGTAAGAGGGCATTGTGCTTGGGAACAAGATTTCATAGGCGGGACTCGAGGTTGATCGAGACAAAGTTGAGACTATTTCTAAGCTCCCATCGCCCACATCCGTGAAATCTATTAGGAGATTTCTTGGTCATGTTGGTTTTTACCGGCGATTCATAAAGGATTTTTCCAAAATCGCCCGTCCAATGACCCAGCTCCTCGAGAAGGATGCCCAGTTTATTTTCTCCGATGAATGCCTGAAAGCATTCGAGCTGTTGAAGGAGAAATTAGTGAATGTCCCAATCATGGTAGCTCCCGACTGGGAATTACCATTTGAGTTGATGTGCGATGCGAGTGATTTCGCAGTCGGGGCCGTCTTGGGTCAGAGAAGAGATAAGCATTTTCACCTGATTTACTATGCGAGTAAGACCTTGAACGACGCTCAGGAGCATTATACCACGACAGAAAAAGAGCTCCTAGCCGTGGTCTTTGCCTTCGACAAGTTTCGATCTTATCTCATCCTCTCCAAGACTATTGTGTACACGGATCATGCAGCGCTTCGGTATCTTTTTGGCAAGCAAGATGCTAAACCTAGATTGATACGATGGATTCTTTTGTTGCAGGAATTTGACATTGAAATCTGTGACAAGAAAGGGGGCGAAAACTTGGCAGCTGATCATTTGTCCCGACTTGAACATTACGAGGGAAAAGAAATTCGTGGGCCCAACATCAATGACAATTTCCCCCACGAGTTTCTTATGCGGATCGAGGCAAACGAAGATTCCCCATGGTTTGCTGACATCGCAAATTACCTAGCCAGCGGCATCCTGATCAAAGGGATGACCTACCAGCAGAAGCGAATTTTTTTGCGATGTTAAGTACTATCTTTGGGATGACCCTTATTTGTTCAGGGTGGGCGCGGATCAGATGATCCGGCGCTGCGTGCATTGTGATGAGGCGAGGGATATTCTTCGCCACTGTCACGAGGGACTTACAGGAGGTCATCATGGGACGAACAACACAGCAAAGAAGGTGTTCGATGCTGGATTCTTCTGGCCTTCTATCTTCAGAGACGCCCATGAGTTTGTGAAATCCTGTGATGCTTGCCAAAGGGCAAGCAATATCTAAGCACGCAATAAGATGCCGCAGAACGGCATTCAAGTCTGTGAGGTTTTTGATGTGTGGGGCTTAGACTTCATGGGTCCCTTTTCGACATCTTTCGGCAACCGCTACATCTTAGTCGCAGTCGATTATGTATCAAAGTGGGCAGAAGCGCAAACTTTACCCACCAATGATGCTAGGGTGGTAGTTAGGTTTTTGAAGAGACTCTTTGCTCGCTTTGGTGCTCCTAAAGCGTTGATTAGTGACCGAGGGACACATTTTTGTAATACTCAGCTAGAGAAGGCATTGTCCCGGTATGGTGTGCAACACCGCGTTTCTACACCATATCATCCACAGACAAGTGGACAAGTCAAGGTCACGAATCGGGGCATCAAGCGTATCTTGGAGAAAACGGTTAGCGCAAGCCGTAAGGACTGGTCTGAGCGACTGGATGATGCACTGTGGGCCTTTCGGACGGCCTACAAAACCCCTAAAGGCACCACACCATTTAAGTTGGTCTATGGGAAGTCTTGTCATCTCCCAGTGGAGCTCGAGCATAAGGCGTATTGGGCTTTGAAAACAGTTAACCTTGATATGGCAGCTGCGGGTGAAAACAGGTTTGTGCAGATCCACGAGATCGAGGAGCTCAGGAATGATGCGTATGAAAGCTCCAAGCTATACAAGGAATGGACTAAGACGTTCCATGATTCCGCTTGAAGGACAAGAAAGGATTCCAAGTGGGTGATCGTGTGTTGTTATACAACTCACGTCTTAAGTTGTTTCCTAACAAGCTTAAATCTCGATGGTCAGGTCCTTACACTGTGTGATCAGTGTTTCCATATGGAACAGTGGAGATAGGCCATGAGTATGGCCGATTGTTTAAAGTCAATAGGCACAGGCTGAAGGCGAATGTTGGTGGTCCCGTGGATAAGAGTGAGGAGGTTGTTACCCTCCACCCCAAGAACAAATGAATTCGGGGTGGTGAGTCTAGCTGAAGACTCGTAAATAAACTTAGCATGTTTTTGGGGTTGATAGTTGTTTTTCCTTTGTTTGCTTAGTTATTTTTCAGGTTGTGGTTCGTCCTGGTCGCGAGGGATGTTGGAATGCGTCGCCGATCTTCAGGTATGTTAGTTCGGCTCTTTTTCTTGATAGGAGATGTTTCGTGAGTAGTCTGAATCCAAGTGATTTTTACCTTGGTTTTATTATTGTGAATAAATAAAATAATTAGGGAAATAACTAACTCTTGTAAAAAAAATTCCGAAAATTTAGCACTACCAACAGGGTACTTTTCTGGCACTACCAGATCTGCTAGTGTCAGTGCCCTTTGTAGAATTCAAAAAGCACCCTTTTCTTCTTTTAAAACCTTCATCTTGTTCACTTGAATCCTCCACACTTCCTTCCTTCCTTCAAGAGATCTGTTATTCTTTCATCCCAATCAGCAATCCAGGTACGAATCTTTCTCTTTTCTTATTAGTTGTTGGGTAATTTTGGGGTTTGTTCTTCAAAGTTGATTTTTTCTAAGTTTTTAGGGTTTGGTCTAAATCATCCGATTTAAGCCCGTTTTTTGTGTTGTCGTGAACCGCACTTGACCAATTTACAAAACCCCCAAGTGAAATTGTTAAAAAATCGGGTTTTGGGTGAGTTTTGGAGGCTGTTGCAGGTTTTGGTTCCATCACGCACGGTCGTGCCAAACCCTGGCACGACCGCGCTCTTCATAAAATGTGGATGAACTGATATAAAAATCCCAGAAATTCATCCCGCACGATCGTGCTCTTCATATTTTTGTGATGATTCTGGAGAACCTGCCCAGAAATTCAACACGCACGGTAGTGTCTTAGGTTGGCACGATCGTGCCTTTCATAAAATTTCCAGATTTCAAAAATTTCACCCATAATTGGTTTAGCACGAGAGTGCTCATATATGGCACGATCGTGCCTGTTAAAGAACAAACCCAGAAAACTTCAAAATTCAAAAACTTCATAAAAATCTGCTGATATCAAGCACGCACGATCGTGCCTTAGGTTGGCACGATCGTGCAGATCTGTCCAGAACCCAGTTTTTGTTCGGTTTTTAATGTTTTAACTGTTAATCTTGTTGCATACTCTTGTAGATGGATTACCCATTTCTTAGGTTTAGCAACCATGCCAAGGAAGGGCATTGCATCGCTAAAGTAGAACGATTGTGGGCTAGGAGGCACTTAATTGAACCGATGCGGGCACTTCAGACTGTCGATCTCGACCTACTTGGTCAATCCGAACGGTTTGAGGATCTGATGACTCCACCTTGGACCAGCCTCTTCGCGATAGCTGAACCACAATACATAGAGCTTGTCATCGAGTTCTTTGCTTCGTTCTGATTTGTCTTTTCGTGCCCGGATGTCTACGAAAAGCGGGTTGGGGTTAGTTACCGTTTGGGACGGAAATGGAACCACCAATCCATCAGCAGGTTCGCTCAGATACTCGGGTTGTATGTTGATGACGAGATTGACTCTGAGCTCTTTCACGGTAGTCTTCAAGAGTGGGAAGCTGACGCAGATAAAGCCGCTTTCTGGGCCGAGTTCACTGTACCGGGTCGAGAATGGGACCCAAGACGAGCTAAGGCTACATGGATTCTCTACCCGTTGCACCATATTATCGAGCGTGCTATCTTTAACGTCATCGGGTGTCGGGGTGACAGTACCGGAAACATTTCCACCCGCGACCTCTTTCACCTTTATTGCATCATCTCTGGATCCAACTAAAACGTAGCTGTCAGTGTTGCCGAGTTAATACAGAGGGGGATTGGTTCGACACCCACTTCGAGAATCTGCGGAGGTGCATTTGCCACCAAGTTAGCTAAATACTACAGGGTGCGGTTAGATAATCTAATCGTCGCTTGTGATTATGGACTTCTCGATGTGGCACAGTTGACCGCTATGCACATGATTCGAAAGGTAAACGGTATTTCAAAGCTAGTTGATCGCTTAGGCCGGATTTGGGATCCGCTTCCTTAGGATGATAGTGATCAAGAGGGAGGTAATGTTGGTGGTGGTGGCGACGACGTCCATATGCAGGATGCCCCAGTTCACGGGCAAGGTGAGGCTGCTGGGGGAGTAGACCCTCACATGCAGATAGGTGATTTAGGCTAGAGCTTTGGAAGCTCAAACTAGGAGCACTGGTATGGTGGTTATGGTGGTGGGTTTGAGCAGGGTGCATACGACCCGTATGAGCCGTCGTTTGTTGATCTATGGAGACGCATGGACAGTTTGGCTTTGGACCAGCAGACTGTGCGGCATGATGTGGACTTGATCCGCTCAGAGCAGCATCGACAGGGGAGCTTTTTAGAGGACATGTATGAGCAGAGCAGGCGTAGCTTTGATTGGCTTTTCGGTTCACAACAAAACATAGCGAGCTTGCTCGGTTCCCCCTACACACAGTCACCGCCGCACTTCACGCGGAGATCCCGGTTTGACCGCCGGGATGACGCCGGTCCCTCGGGATCTGGCGGCAGGTCCTGATCTTGCCACATATGTTGTACTTTTGTTTTCATTTTGTGTTTTAGGAGTGTGCCATTTTGAACTGTCCGTACACTCCTCCATCTTGTTGCTTTAAATTCGTATGTATTGATTTAGTGGTTTGCATTCATAAACAAAGACAAGGGAAATCTGGGTTGGGTTATTTCTTGTGAGCTTGATTGTGTTTGCTAGTATGCAGTATTGGTTTGATGATGTGCTAGTGGCTGGATGGCGTGGAAGTTCGTTGGAAATGCTACTTATTGCCCTCTTTTGCTCCATTATAGCCTTTGCCTTTCAGGGGAGTTTTCGTGTTCCCGCTTCCTCCACTTTTACTATATTTGCATTTCATTATGCTTGTTTTTTGTTGTACATCGAGGGCGATGTACAATTCAAGTGGGGGGAGGTGGCTTAAAGCTTGTTTTTGGTTGTCTGATAATAATAATAATAATAATAATAATAATAATAATAATAATAATAATAATAAAAATAATAATATAATAATAATAATAATAATAATAATAATAATTACAATAATACAAACTCTATTGAATAATCAAATAACCATAAGTTTTATATAAACACTAAAGTTTTTGATAAATATACAAGTGTAAATGCAAAAAAGGAATTGCTCGAATAAGGTTACCATCTAGTAACAAATTTTTTCGTATTAAATTGAGTATGAGAAATCAAGCAACCTACCTACTTATTTGCCTTGCATATTTACCCAATACGCCTGTTTCCGTGAGTTATTTTTGAGCCTTATAGTTTTAGGATTATTTTTGCTCATGTTTTTGCGGGCAAAGATTGAGAGTGCCGGATGACTTTTGCGGTTTAGAACTTGTGTTAGGTATACATTTCGAGAACACGAAGCAAGCACATAGCATAAAAATGATTGAGGCATTAAGAAACCTTTTATTTTAACCATTTTTATTTAGTCCTACACCCAAATCACACCCCTAGCTAAACCAATTTGAGCCTTTCCCTTTCGTTTTTTTTAAACCACTAAATATCGCCACTTAGCTAAATTAGCCTTTTATTTTTGAACCCAATTTTTTTTTGGTTTGAAGCCCGATTCGGTCACAACTAACTTGTTAGCCTTCTTGTATAGTTTATCGATTTATTAGTTACAACCCCATAGCTAAGAGTATTTATCTGAGTAGACGTACTTAGTTCCCTCTAAAGCATGAAAAAAAGTTGAAAAAGCCTTGTCAAATGGCTTTGTTAGAGCACTTTTGGGGAGATGAATATCTAAGCCGATTGGCTAGCTCTCGGTTAGTTATTAATAAGTTGTATAGTTTTATGTTTCTTTGATTCAAGTTAGGCGAACCGTCGGCCTTTAACCGTTTTTAACCACTTTTATAAATCCATTTTCACACCCTTAACCCTAGCTGATGTGTGTGAATTAAATATATTTTTATTACTCTGATTTTTGTTCACACGGATTAGGTTTTAAAATGGTATTTACCTAAAACCAACTACACACACAAAGGGCAAGTGTACCCGTCAGGTGGTAGGACAGTCGGTCGGTAAAAACCGGATATCAATCCGTGGACTCGTTGTCTCAATACCAGATCTTTGTTACTTTTAAACCTGGTTCAATGGATGAATTGATTTCTTGAAATTTTTTTTAACTATAATGGAAAGAAAACAATTAACTACTCGAATTAATAAAGAACAATAATTAAGAAAGGTTGCTTAAATTAAGTATCCACTAACAAACATATGACAACATTTAAGGAAAACTAATGGTGACGCAAGTTCTAGATTCAACTAAGTTTCCATTCAAGGTTTCCTAGCTTTATAAATCTTGGGAAAATTATAATGAAACAACATTTTAATCACCTAAGATTCATTCTTTTAAGTTCACTTGCTAAGTTGATGATTATCTTTAATAATGAGTTAATTGTTTGCCAAAACTCCTAACTCTACAAATTAAGGAAAACTAATATGAACAACACATTAATCACCCTAACTTGGTTTCAAGTAAATGACATCTTCAACAAGTTCTTGATATGAATCACAAGCATGGTCATGCTAGATAACAACCTTGGCCTAAATCATCAACCCAACATGAACACAAACCATAGAATCCATATAAACATTCATATGATCTTTCCAAATCCAAATGCAAGAATTCATACTCATATTCAAATCATCATTCTAATCATGTAAGCAATTACCATTCCTAGTTTCATGCTATGAATCAAATAAACAAACTAACAAAATTCAACAATCATAATCTCTACATGGGCTTTCCAACACTACATATAAATACTTATGACCAAACATTCAAGAATAATGACTTTAAACATGAACATGCATACCAAGAACAAGATCAAATATCATCATGAAGATTAACGTACAACAATCACCACATCTATTTCTATGTTGTCAAATGTTCATTAGCTTCAATAAAATTCAAGCAACACAATTGTTTAGCCTAGAAGGCTCATAATAACTAAGACAAATGCAAAATAGTGTAGATTGTTCATAAATAACAAGTGGAATACTAGAGTTTAAGACAAGATAATCGATAAAACGAGTTGAATATCAAGTGATACAACCTTCCTAAAGGCTCCTTCTTCAATATCCAAGCTTCCAAGATCAGATTCTTGAGAGAGAAACTCACCCAAATGCTCCAACTCCCCTTCAAACGAGCTGAATTCACGTATTTAAGCTACTGGGCATTTGGCACGATCGTGCCACCTTTTGGCACGGTCGTGCTTGGTAATTGGCAGGTGCCTTTCTGAGTTGTTGACCAAGTTTGATGCCAAATCCGGAAAGATCCCGCTAGAATTTCCCCGAGGTGGCACGAGCATGCCGAAGTGTGGCATGGTCGTGCTTATCGATATCGTACTCAGAAATGATTATGTTGATCTCATAAATTAGCTGATCAGAACTTATGATAGCATGAGCACGGCCGTGCTTGGGGTTGGAACGATCGTGCCATACGTTGGATTGGCTTGGTTTGTGCAACTGATGGTAGTGCTGATGATAGTGTCGGCTTCCGAAGGCTTGGCACGGTCGTGCCAAGGGTTGGCACGGTCGTGCCATATCTGGCAGTTTGGCTGAAATGTTCAATTTTTGCTCCAAATCGCTCCAAAAGTCTTTGTTTCTTCACCGGGCCGAAGCCCGGACCTGTATTTTCACAAACAACTCAAATGAGTATCAAGATCAATGAAAACACAACGAATTTCTGCATTAATGGGGAATATTTGACGTTTAAAAGATGTATAAATTCTTATACATCAGTAGCCAAGTTACAACCCACGCAAGATGTAACATTCGTAAAAAACGGGTTTCAAAACCCGCTTCGTTTAATAACCAAGTATTCAGTTATAAATTTTCGTTGCGTAGTTATTGTTCAGATTATTTTAAATAATACATAATTAATAAACATTTTAGAATTTAAAAACCATAATTAATAAATAATAAAAATAAGTGAATAGAAAATAAAAGGGAGCCGCCGGTCTCGAACCCGGGTCTCCCGCCAAGTCAAACACACACCACCCCACTCTGCCACACGCCACTTTTGTGATTAATACTGAAACGAATAACATTTATAATAAAAACCGAAACTCAAATTTGTAAATCAGCGCCCAGAACCCGCAATCACCGGAAAAACCGGAACACCGCGATTTTGGCTAGTTTTCCTTTGACTGAAACGTACAAACTGAATTCGACATCAGTTATAACCGTTGCCGGCAATCAATTTAGTCAAAAACCGTCGGAAATCTTTAATCGCGATAGTTGACCTTAAATCAAACCCAATCAACTGTTCCTCCTTATAAATACCCACTCCAACCTCCTGTAAACTTTTCGCTCACAACCACGCTCACTTCCTGAAGCTTTAGTCCACTCAGAACACGTCGCCGAAAATTCTCGCACTCGCCGGAATATAACCGGAGAACGAAGCCTTACTCCTAATCGGTACAATCATCTAAACCTTTCTTGCTATCTCTTGATTAGTAATCTAATTGCTCAACACAATAATCGAAACTGTTAAACAGTTCACTCAGCCGAAAATCGCAAATCAGAGCCGACGAAATCTTGCCAGAAATCTGAAGCAACTCGCTGTTTTGGTATACCATATCACTTAATCTTCTTTCCATTTCAATCAAGTATAAGTTGTGGTCAATTAAACAGAACAGTCGGATTTCACTGTTCGGTATTTTTGTAAGTGAAGAAGATGAAGATGAAAATGTGTATTAGTATAATTAAAAACGGATATTTAACCGGGTTAGACACACAGTCCAGCGGTGGACTGTGTGCAAATACAATACACACGTCCGAGTTCGAATCGCACATGTTACCAACTTTCTGAAATAAAACCAACGTTTTTAAAACCTATCCAGATCAATCCACAGAATGTATATAAGAGGAATATAATCCAGTTGTTCTGTGCGCACTCGAACCGGAGGTTCCGAGTTCGACCCCGGGTCTCTACAACCGGTTCGGCCATATTAAATCATTTTTAATAAAAACTAAATAAGGTTAAAGTGAATTAGTATATATATATAATTAAAACAGAGAATATTTCGGGTTAGACACGTAGCTCAGTTGGTAGAACTGCGTGCACACAAACGAAAGGTCCCGAGTTCGAACCCGCGCGCCGGATAGAATAAACACAGTCTGACCGGTCAGACCTGGTCAACTGTCAGAAAGTCAACCCATTTTTTATTATTTTTATTTATTTATTTAATTGGAAAATTAATTAAAAATACTTAAAAATAGGATTTTTAAAGTTAGAAAATTTCCTCAAACTCACAAAAATAAATCTAAAAATCCCATTAAGAGCACTAATTAAAAATATTAATCTCAAATAAATTTATTTATTTATCGAATCATTTTGTTATTATCTAGGTTAGTTTTTCCCTCGTCGATTGAATCATAAATTCGTGCGCATTCATCGTCATCAAAGAACGCACCCATTGTGAGTGAATCTCTACCAATTCCCGTTTTAATCATGTTTTGGGGTGTATCATGTGTCGTACAATTCTTTTATTTTATTTAAACACTTGTGCATATATCATATCCGTGATCAAATGTGTATCAATTGTTGTGTGAATTATATGTAGATTGAATTTATCATTTTCAGTGCACGCATTTCATTAGGCCCATCAGTTCCCCGTGGGATACGGGTTGAGCATCAGGAGCCTCATTAGATCGGCTCCGTTTGATTGAGCCTTGATCATCATTCATGTCATATACTCATCCAAAGTGGTTTGTGATTGTTTATCTATATATGTTTGCTCACATGTGATTATTGCACGATTTTTCTTTATTAAATAAAACAAGAAATTAGTAAAAATGTTTTATCAAGGTTCACTCGCCAACTTTTGTTGACCCAAAATCTCCCCCGTTTTACACATGATACAGGTGATCCAGCTGAGACAGGAAACACTTAGGAAGGCCTAGAAGAATAAACAAGTTTAAAATGCTTTGGAATAATTATGTAGTTTCATTTTCTTGTAATTGTATGAATTTTGTTTTGGATATTTAAGTTTGTAATTTAAATTTAATAAATATGAAACAACTTAGTAAACACCATGAGCTTTGGTGATAACCCAATTATGCCCCGACTTTTATTCCGCTGCGGGTCGGGGTGTGACAGATTGGTATCAGAGCTTATGACTATAGGGATATAGGATAGGTTATTAGACCCCTATACTATAGTTGATTAAATTTTAAATTGTTTATGCGTTACATACAAAATTCATGATGTTTATATGCTTTATGTTTATTTTCACACTCAATGTTATGCAAGCATGCTCACAAATACATGTTATTATGCAATGCTCATCATGAATCATATCCTCATAACATATCATATTCATGAGAGCACACACCTCACGATTCCCATGATTTTTGCAATGATTTTTGTATTTTTCAAATCACATCAAAGTGAGTTCTCATGACGGGCATGTAGTAACTGGAAGGGTACGAGTACCGGTAGTCGGAACGTCCTGTCTAGGCTTGGCATTCGTATAAATCCAAAATAAAGGACCAGTTTGCCTACCTGGGGACTAACGATGAGAGTATGAAGGACCTATTAGGCCAAAGCATGCTATACCAAACGTCGTGTGAGCTAACCCCACTTTGAGTTGTCATTGTGTCTACACCTGGACACCCTCCTACCATACATCTCGCAATCATATTTACGATTTTCATTCGGGTGATGCGAGTGTTAATCCGCCGACACCAAGTGAATTCTACCAAGCCCAATAGTCATGGGGGCCCACATGACTACACAGGCAATGGTATGGGGGACATTGGAGGCCCAAACATGAGCAAACCCAAGACATCCTATGGATGTAGTTAAATTATTGCCAATTATGTTGTTTTTCATTCTTTTTACGACACATGACACCTAGAAAATTCTTAAACTCACAATCTTCCTATGTATGTTCCTGTAGATGTCGGCTAGGCAACTACGTGGAGGTAGAAAGTCAGGAAGATCAAATGAACGCTTGGCCACACAAATTGCTAAACAAATAGCCGCAGTGCTTCCTGACATCGTGATTCAAGTTCAACAAGCTCTCACCGCAAATCCATCAACCCTCCAATCAAGAAGACCAGAGCGTCGCCAACCCTCCTTCCAAAAAGTGCTCCTACAAACACTTCAAATCTTGCAATCCCCCAAAGTATGAAGGGACCGAAGGTGTTACGCCCTCCTTCACTGGTTTGAAGAAATGGAGAACACTTTCCTCAATTGCGATTGTCCGAGGACCGTAAGGTACGTTATGCAACTGGAAGACTGTTTGGGGTAGCCCTTACCTGGTGGAACACGGAAAAAGGTAAGCGAGGAGTTGAAGATGCCATGGCCTTAACATGGGAAGAGTTAAGGGAACTCATGACAAGACGCTTCTGTCCAAGAAGCGAAATCAAAAAGCTGGAAGACGAATTCCACTCACTGAAACAAAAGGAAGGAGATCACACATCCTATAATAAGAGATTTCTCGAGCTGAACCAGATGATCCCTAATTTGTTCACCCCCTTGTACCGCTTGGTTGAACATTACATTCGAGGTCTCCCCTCGAAAATCCAAGATTCGATTTTAAGCACTTCGCCTGCAACACTTGAAGCCGCAATGGAATTAGCTACAGAACTCACTGAGAATCGTATCCGAAACGACAAATTCAAAGATGAGAAGAAGAAAGCACCCATTAGGCCCCAACTACAAACCACCCAGTCTCCTCCTCGAAGTTTGCTGGTAAGAGGAAACGAAACAGCAAGAATTTTGCTGTCACTCAAACCAACCCTCCTATCACTGCTGCACCAATCACCCAAATTGCTCCTTCAGTTGCACCATTCAAAAAGCCATACACCGGCCCACACCAAAATGCAACCGTTTTCAATACCATCACCCTCCCGAAAATCCCTGCCAACATTGCACAAGCTGTGGCCGTGCGGGTCACACCATCCAAACCTGTCGTACCCTTTAACGAATGAACCGCAATCAACCTCCAACCCAAACCCACAATCAGATAGTGGGTCAAGCCCAACAACCCTTAATTCTACCACCTGCACAACACGTAGCCCAAACTTACTACCAACCCAACTACCCCATGATGCAACCCATGCGAGCTTGTTACAACTGTGGGGACCCAAACACTTCAGGAACACTTGTCCACGCTTAGTGAACATCATCCACGCCCAAGCTCAAGCAAACCCGGTAAACCAAGCTAACCAAGCTCCCCCACCTGCCAGAGGGAGAGCTTTCAATATCAATGCCAACCAAGCCAGGGCTGACAACAACGTGGTCAACGGTACGTTTCTCATCAATGGTAGTTATGCATCCATATTATTCGATACTGGTGCCGATAAGAGCTTTGTGTCCTTAGAATTTGAACCTATCCTCAACCAAACTCGTGTTAATCTCATGGAATCTCTAACGGTGGAAGTTGCTGACGGAAAACCCGTTTCATTAAATTCTATTATACGCAATTGTACCCTCACTCTAAACGATCACGATTTTCCAGTTGACCCCATTCCTATGAAGTTGAGAAGTTTCGATGTTATAATTGGTATGGACTGGCTTAGCCCGCATACGCTGAAGTAGTGTGCCACGAAAAGTTCATTCGCATTCCTCTTGCAGACGGTCAGACCCTACGTATTTTTGGGGAAACCCCTTCGAAAGGACTCAAACTAATGTCCTGCCTTCAAGCCCGAAGATATCTTCGCAAGAACTATGTCGCATTCCTAACTCACGTCGTCAAAAAGGGAAACAAGGAGAGGAAACTCGAAGATATCCCAGTTGTGAAAGAATTCCCACAAGTCTTTCCCGACGACATTTCGGACTTCCTCCTGTGAGAGAAGTCGAATTCCGCATCGATCTTGTACCTGGCGCTACACCAGTCGCAAAATCTCCTTATAGGTTAGCCCCATCCGAAATGCAAGAGCTGGCCAGTCAACTACAAGAGCTGACTGACAAAGGATTCATACGTCCTAGCTCCTCGCCTTGGGGTGCACCTGTTCTCTTTGTGAAGAAGAAAGATGGAACGTTTCGCATGTGCATTGATTATAGAGAACTCAACAAGTTAACGGTTAAAAATCGCTATCCACTACCTCGCATCGATGACCTCCTAGACCAACTTCAAGGCGCCACCTGCTTTTCAAAATCGACCTTCGTTCTGGTTATCATCAGCTCAGAGTGCACGAAGAAGATATCCCAAAAACCGCTTTCCGGACTCGTTATGGTCATTACGAGTTCATGGTCATGCCTTTCGGTTTAACCAACGCCCCCGTTGTCTTCATGGATCTAATGAATAGGGTATGCAAACCCTACATCGACCGTTTCGTCATAGTCTTCATCGACGACATCCTTATCTACTCCAAGTCTAAATCCGATCATGAACGACACATTCGACTCATCCTTACACTCTTAAGGACTGAAAAGCTCTACGCTAAGTTCTCAAAATGCGAATTCTGGTTAGGAGAAGTACAATTCCTTGGACATGTCGTCAATGACAAGGGAATTCATGTTGATCCTTCAAAAATCAAGGCAGTGCAAGAATGGCAAGCGCCACGTACCCCTACCGAGGTAAGGTCATTTCTTGGTTTGGCTGGTTACTATCGACGCTTCATTGCCAATTTTTCCCGTATTGCTGTACCACTCACGACTTTGACTCATAAAGGAAAACCCTTCATATGGGGACCTAAACAAGAGGAAGCCTTCCAAACTCTAAAGCAAAAACTTTGTGACGCACCTATCCTCACAATCCCTGAGGGTTGCGATGACTTTGTGGTATATTGCGACGCATCAGGGCAAGGGCTAGGCTGTGTATTAATGCAAAGAGGAAAAGTGATAGCCTATGCTTCTATGCAACTCAAAGTTCATGAGAAGAATTACACCACCCACGACCTGGAACTTGGAGCCGTTGTGTTCGCCTCTCAAGATATGGAGACATTACCTCTATGGTACCAAGTGTGAAATATACACTGACCACAAAAGTCTCCAGCATATCTTCAACCAGAAGGAGTTGAATATGAGGCAACGAAGATGGGTCGAACTTCTCAACGACTACGACTGTGAAATTCGGTATCATCCTGGCAAGGCAAACGTGGTGGCTGATGCGCTCAGTCGAAAAGGTTATGCGAACTCCATTCGTCTTCTATGTTCGCAAATCATAACCGACATCAAAGATCGAATCCGAGCAGCTCAACATGTTTCTGTAACAGAAAATGACGTACGCGATGAGCTGTCATGTGGAGCTGAACTCAAAATCGAAACCAAATCCGACAGTATTCTATACTATTTAAATCGCATATGGATTCCTGATCGCGATAACCTTCGTGATTTCCTCATGAATGAGGCGCACAAAACACGATACTCTGTACACCCAGGAGCCGACAAGATGTATCAAGACCTACGATACACCTACTGGTGGCCTGGCATGAAAAAGGATATCGCTGTTTTTGTTTCCAAGTGCCTTACCTGTTCCAAAGTAAAAGCTGAACATCAAAGACCTTCAGGACTTCTAGTCCAACCCGAAATACCTGTATGGAAGTGGGAAACATAACCATGGATTTCATTACCGGGTTACCTCGCACCTCCAGTGGGTATGACACCATATGGGTAATAATCGATCGTCTTACAAAGTCATCTCACTTCATCCCGATTCGCGAGGACTTCAAGAACGAGAAGTTAGCTCGTATCTACATCAGCGAGATCGTAAGCCGTCATGGTGTACCATTAAGCATCATTTCAGACCGTGATGGTCGTTTCACTTCACGAACATGGCGAGCCGTACAAACCGCCTTGGGTACACGATTAGACCTCAGTACCGCTTTTCATCCTCAAACTGATGGCCAATCTGAACGCACCATCCAAACCCTTGAAGACATGCTGCGAGCATGTGTCATAGACTTCAAAGGGAACTGGGACGCTCACCTACCATTAGTGGCATTTTCGTACAACAATAGCTATCATTCAAGTATCGGCATGGCTCCTTTCGAAGCTTTATATGGTCGTAAGTGCCGATCTCTAGTATGTTGGCACGAAATTGGGGAAGCGCAAATCACCGGTCCAGAATTAATTCAAGAAACAACCGACAAGGTCCTTCAAATTCGAAACAATCTTCTAGCGGCTCAAAGTCGTCAAAAGAGTTATGCAGACAAACGACGAAAGCCCTTGGAGTTTGACATTGGTGATCAAGTACTTTTAAAAGTATCACCATGGAAGGGAGTGGTTCGTTTTGGCCAGAAGGGCAAGCTAGCACCACGTTACGTAGGACCTTTCAAGATACTCGAAAGAGTAGGTCCTGTAGCATACAAGCTTGACCTACCAGAAGAGCTCAACAGAATTCATCCCACATTCCACGTATCAAACTTGAAAAAGTGCCTCGCCGATGAAAACCTCCATATTCCTCTAGAAGACATTCAAGTCGATGAATCGATGCATTTCGTTGAAAGACCGGTAGAAATCATGGACTTCGGAGAGAAGCGTTTAAGGCGAAGTCGTATTCCAATTGTCAGGGTACGTTGGGAGTCGAAACGAGGACCCGAGTTTACTTGGGAACGTGAAGACTCAATGCGCGAAAAATACCCACATCTCTTTCCAGTTACCACCACTACTTAAATTTCGGGACGAAATTCCTAAAAGTAGGGATACTGTAAAATTCGTCGAAAAACGGGTTTCAAAACCCGCTTCGTTTAATAACCAAGTATTCAGTTATAAATTTTCGTTGCGTATTTATTGTTCAGATTATTTTAAATAATACATAATTAATAAACATTTTAGAATTTAAAAACCATAATTAATAAATAATAAAAATACGTGAATAGAAAATAAAAGGGAGCCGCCGGGTCTCGAACCCGGGTCTCCCGCAAAGTCAAACACACACCACCCCACTCCGCCACACGCCACTTTTGTGTTTAATACTGAAACGAATAACATTTATAATAAAAACCGAAATCAAATTTGTAAATTAGCGCCCAGAACCCGCAATCACCAGAAAAACCGGAACACCGCGATTTTGGCTAGTTTTTTTTGACTGAAACGTACAAACTGAATTCGACATCAGTTATAACCGTTGCCGACAATCAATTTAGTCAAAAACCGTCGGAAATCTTAATCGCGATTGCTGACCTTAAATCAAACCCAAATCAACTGTTCCTCCTTATAAATACCCACTCCAACATCCTGTAAACTTTTCGCTCACAACCGCGCTCACTTCCTGAAGCTTTAGTCCACTCAGAACACGTCGCCGAAAATTCTCGCACTCGCCGGAATATCATCGGAGAACCGAAGCCTTACTCCTAATCGGTACAATCATCTAAACCTTTCTTCCTATCTCTTGACTAGTAATCTAATTGCTCAACACAATAATCAAAACTGTTAAACAGTTCACTCAGCCGAAAATCGCAAATCAGAGCCGACGAAATCTTGCCGGAAATCTGGAGCAACTCGCTGTTTTGGTATACCATATCACTTAATCTTCTTTCCATTTCAATCAAGTATAAGTTGTGGTCGATTAAACAGAACAGTTGGATTTCACTGTTCTGTATTTTTGTAAGTGAAGAAGATGAAGATGAAAATGTGTATTAGTATAATTAAAAACGGATATTTAACCGGGTTAGACACACAGTCCAGCGGTGGACTGTGTGCAAATACAATACACACGTCCCGAGTTCGAATCGCACATGTTACCAACTTTCTGAAATAAAACCAACGTTTTTAAAACCTATCCAGATCAATCCACAGAATGTATATAAGAGGAATATAATCCAGTTGTTAAGCGGATTAGACACACAGCCCAACTGGTTGGGCTGTGCGCACTCGAACCGGAGGTTCCGAGTTCGACCCCGGGTCTCTACAACCGGTTCGGCCATATTAAATCATTTTTAATAAAAACTAAATAAGGTTAAAGTGAATTAGTATATATATATAATTAAAACAGAGAATATTTCGGGTTAGACACGTAGCTCAGTTGGTAGAACTGCGTGCACACAAACGAAAGGTCCCGAGTTCGAACCCGCGCGCCGCATAGAATAAACACAGTCTGACCGGTCAGACCTGGTCAACTGTCAGAAAGTCAACCCATTTTTTATTATTTTTATTTATTTATTTAATTGGAAAATTAATTAAAAATACTTAAAAATAGGATTTTAAAGTTAGAAAATTTCCTCAAACTCACAAAATAAATCTAAAAATCCCATTGAGCACTAATTAAAAATATTAATCTCAAATAAAATTTATTTATATATCGAATCATTTTGTTATTATCTAGGTTAGTTTTTCCCTCGTCGATTGAATCATAAATTCGTGCGCATTCATCGTTATCAAAGAACGCACCCATTGTGAGTGAATCTCTATCAATTCCCCGTTTTAACCATGTTTTGGGGTGTATCATGTGTCGTACAATTCTTTTATTTTATTTAAACACTTGTGCATACATCATATCCGTGATCAAATGTGTATCAATTGTTGTGTGAATTATATGTAGATTGGATTTATCATTTTCAGTGCACGCATTTCATTACGCCCATCAGTTCCCCGTGGGATACGGGTTGAGCATCAGGAGCCTCATTAGATCGGCTCCGTTTGATTGAGCCTTGATCATCATTCATGTCATATACTCATCCAAAGTGGTTTGTGATTGTTTATCTATATATGTTTGCTCACATGTGATTATTGCACAATTTTTCTTTATTAAATAAACAAGAAATTAGTAAAAATGTTTTATCAAGGTTCACTCGCCAACTTTTGTTGACCCAAAATCTCCCCCTTTTTACACATGATACAGGTGATCTAGCTGAGACAGGAAACACTTAGGAAGGCCTAGAAGAATAAACAAGTTTATGCTTTGGAATAATTATGTAGTTTCATTTTCTTGTAATTGTATGAATTTTGTTTTGGATATTTAAGTTTGTAATTTGAATTTAATAAATATGAAACAACTTAGTAAACATCATGAGCTTTGGTGATAACCCAATTATGCCCCGACTTTTATTCCGCTGCGGGTCGGGGTGTGACACAATCCTCTTGATTTGTGTTATGTGTTAGTCGAGAGTTTAGGTATGATCCTTACACAAGCTTATGATATCGCATAGTCATTGTCTGGGCATCGAGTGTTCTAAACATACTCCATGAATTGTATGTTCTCTTATATTAGTCGAGTGTGTGTGAACATTGTGAGGATGTATGGTGAGCTTGTGGGGATGTCAAAGATGGATCATTGCTCATAATCATATTTTACATACTTTTTGGTTTTCCTTTAATGTCGAGTAGTCCGTTTTTGTTTTAGCCCGAGTTATTTATTTGTGCTTATTTAATGCTAGTTCAGATGATTGTCGAAGAGAAAGTTTTTGTTTATTTTAGTTTGTTTGAGGACAACCAAAGTTCAAGTGTGAGGATGTTTGATGTATAAGAATTTATACATCTTTTAAACGTCAAATATTCCCCATTTATGCGAGAACTCGTTGTGTTTTCATTGATCTTGATACTCATTTGAGTTGTTTGTTAAAATACAGGTCCGGGCTTCGGCCCGGTAATGAAACGAAGGCTTTTGTAGCAATTTGGAGCAAAAATGGAACATTTCAGCCAAACTGCCAGATATGGCACGACCATGCCAACCATAGGCACGACCGTGCCAAGCCTCCGGACACCGGCACTATAAAGAACCGATGAGCACGACCGTGCGACCCTTTGGCATGATCGTGCCACCTCGGGGAAATTTTAGCGGGATCTTTTTGGATTTGGTAGCAAACGTGGTCAACAACTCAGAAAGGTATCTGCCATTTACAAAGCACGACCGTGCGAAAAGGTAGCACTGTTGTGCCAACTCTCCAGCAGCATAAATGTGTGGTTTCAGCTCATTTGAAGGGGAGTTGGAGCATTTTGGTGAACTTTTCTCTCAAGATTCTGGTCTTGGAAGCTTGAAGAGTGAAGAAGGAGCCTTGAGGAAGGTTGTATCACTTGATTATCAATTCATTTTACCATTTATCTTGTCTTAAACTTTAGTTATCCACTTGTTATTCATGAACAATTTATATTATCTTGCATTTAATTTAGTTGTCATGAGCCTTGTAGGCTAAACTTTTATGTTGCTTAAACAATGTTGAAGCTAATGAACATTTGATAACATGGAAATAGACGTGGTGATTGTTTTTTGTTAATCTTCATGATGATATTTGATCTTGTTCTTGGAGTTCATATGCATGTTTAAAGTCCTTGTTCTTGAATGTTTGGCCATAAGTATTTACATGTTGTGTTGGAAAGCCCATGTAGAGATTATGATTGTTGAATCTTGTTAACTTGTTGATATGATTCATAGCATGAAACTAGGGATGGTAATTGCTAACATGATTAGAATAGTGATTTGAATATGTGTATGAATTCTTACATTTAGATTTGGAAAGATCATATGAATGTTTATATGGATTCTATAGTTTGTGTTTATGTTGGGTTAATGATTTAGGCCAAGATTGTTTTCTAGCACGACCAGGCTTGTGATTCATATCAAGAACATGTTGAAGATGTCATTTACTTGAAACCATGTTAGGGTGATTAGTGTGTTGTTCATATTAGTTTTCCTTAACTTGTAGAGTTAGGAGTTTTGACAAACAAATAACTCATTATTAAAGATTAACATCAACTTAGCAAGTGAACTTAAAAGACTGAATCTTTGGTGATTAATATGTTGTTCATTATAATTTTCCCAAGATTTATAAAACTAGGAAACCTTGAATAGAAACTTAGTTGACTTTAGAACTTGCATCATCACTAGTTTTCCTTAAATGTTGTCATATGTTTATTAGTGGATACTTAGTTTAAGCAACCTTTCTTAATTATCATTATTTCTTAATTTAGTTGGTTAATTATTATTTTTGCATGATAGTTTAAAATCAAGAAATCAACTCATCTATTGAAAAAAGGCTTAAAAATAACAAGGGTTTAGTACTAAGACACCGAGTCCACGGATTGATATCCGGTTCTTACCAATTGACTATACTGCCACCTGACGGGTACACTTGCCCTTTGTGTGTGTAGTTAGTTTCAAGTAAAACCATTTTTAAAACCCAATTTGTGCGAAAGGAATTATAGCTATAAAATTATATTTAATTCACGCACATCTAGTTTTTGGCGCTGTTGTCGGGGACTCGGTCTTCTTGAGAATGGTTTGAGTTACTTATTAAGCCATTGTGAAAATTGTATAAAGTTTTTGTCTAGTTGTTTTATTTGCCTTTGCATGCTTATTTGAAAAAGAAAAGAAAAAAGAAAATATGATAATTAATTGGTAGTTGTTTTCATTCTCATGTATATATAGTGCATTGTATTCCTTCTTTTTCCTTACAGGTCGTGCATGTCCTCACCCCAGTTGCTGAAACCGTTGAGCCTTCATCGGAACCGGAGCGCAATCTTCATTGGAGACTGCGAGAGCGGTCCCGCTTGGTGGCCGCTACAATCGAGGTAAACGCATTGGGAGACGACATATTCCACGAGGTTCAAGTAGAAATGGTAGATGAAAAGGAAACGAGGGTCTTAAACGACATTGGAAAACCTTCACTTGAGGGCTTACCTGCGAGCATCAATGCACCCACAATTAATAATAATAATTTCAAGATCAAATCCGGTACCATATCGATGTTGCAGAATGCGGTTCAGTTTTATGGCAAGGATCACGAGGATCCTAGTGTCCAAAGGCAGCTATCCCTAGTGTCTGACCTGCTATCAGCCGAAAGTGGAGCATGTGTGACAGTCACTGGCGTGAGTGTGGTTGGTGAATAGTCTGGCCTGTGCGATACTGTTCATGTGATGCGGTCTGACACAACCTGCTGACCAACCATTGGATCACAGCTCTGCCACTCTACCCTTGTATATAGTTAACGCCTCTTTGCGCTTATCCCTTCTGCGAGACTTTGTCAGTGCTTTCTTGCCAGCGTAGAGTTGCAGGGATAAATCCTTATGTCCACAAGACTATGAGTTGCTCTTATGTTTGTCTTGACCTTGCAAGGTTTCAGGCTTCGTGGCTAGAGGGTTGTTTAGTCTGTGCAGGGTTAAGTAGCCTGCGCGTCTAAGTCTAACTCGCCGTTGTGCTAAGTACACAAGGTTCGTTGTGTGACTCATATTGTTTGGTCTAACTTGTCGTTGCGCTGAGTGTGCAAGGCTCATTGTGTGACCTTTATGAGTTGGTCTAACTTGCCGTTGCGCTGAGTGCGTAAGGCTCGTTGTGTGACCTTAATGAGTTGGTCTAACTTGTCGTTGTGCTGAGTGCGCAAGGTTTGTTGTGTGACCTTTATGAGTTGGTCTAACTTGCCGTTGCGGCATGTACGCAAGGCTCGTTGTGTGACCTGTGAATACTGTATTACCATTGTGCGTTGCGCGCAATGTTTGTCTGTCAGCACAGGGTCAAGGGGCCTATGCTTCCAGGTCTAACTTACAGTTGCGCAGGCTGTGCAAGGTTCGTTGTATGACCTGCTAGTTCCAAGAAAGGCGCACTGTTCTGCATTGCGCGTAAGGTTATTCTTGTAGTATGATGTTGAGGGTATGGTTTCTCGCGCAGACGCAGAGTTTTGGGGACCATACCCCTCCAGATAGCATGATTAAATGTGCCTCTGCTATTTCTGTACAAGGGCAACAATTGGAACAAATCCGGTCAGCAGTTCAAACGCTAACCCAAACCCGAAGCTCAAGAGGCTGCGAAAAATGAAACAAGTGTGGGAAGTGTTGTCAATGCTATCTTTTTGGTTAATTATGTGTTGTAACTTGCAACCACTACAGTTACGGTAGTTATTGTCCTCTAGTTCTTTAGAGTTTTGTAATGTTTAGAAACTGGGCTAAATATTAAACCGGTCACTCCACCGATTCATTGGCGGCACCGATTGAACTAGTCGAACCAAACTAGAAAATTGGATGATTTTATAACCAGTTAAAAAATTTAGTAGTATAAAAAGATATGTAAATGAAACAAAAATAAATAATATTTTACTTTTAGCCCTTACTTTATCCGACCCAGTTTAACCGATATTACTTACTGGTCCGATCCCAAGCGCCCACCTTGGTGCATACCAACCTATGGAGAGGTTGATTACTGATTTAGAGTGTCCAACCGGCCGACCTAGCTTTCAAAAGCATGTAATTTTCTACAATGTGTTTGATGCCTGGACCATGAACAATTTGTGGCATCGTAAGTCTTTGGTTCATTAATTTGTCCAGAAAGGAGGGAACTGGAATATGACTTTAGGAGTAGAATCAAATACAAACTAAGTTTTATGTAAAAATAGTAAAAAACCAATACCAAGCCATCACATGACATCCATTTAGTTTATAAAGAGGGCCATTTTTGCACTTTTCTTTTAATGTTGATTGTAGGGATTCCTATTTTTATGCAACTTATTAGTTTTTTTTACTACAATTATATTTTCCATAAATACATAAAAACAAATTTAAAAAAATCAATCCATTAAACAATTAAACAATCAATTATTGCTTGAACTCATCGTCTTATTAAACATTCATATTCTTTTTTCATCCAATCCAAATTCTATATGTTATATTTATTTGACATGTAATTATCACCTATTAATGTAAAGTTACTATTAACATGTCAAAACCATAAGAAACATTTTGTGCTAATTAATATATATATTATATATATAATATATATATATATATATATATATATATATTTGTGTGTGCTAATTTCATAAATTGATACACTAATTTCATAAAATAATATGCTACTTATTTAGATATTTGTGTTAGTTATATGAATTTATGTGTTGATTGTATAATTTTATGTGCTAAATTCATAAATTGATGTGTCAATTTCATAAATTGATGTCGATAAATATTTGTGTCACTTATATAAATTTATGTATTGAAACTGGCAGATACAATTTCAAAACTAGCATATATATAACCAACACAAAATAGGTTTGAAACTAGCACAAACAGTTTTGAAGTGTTATTTTCAATCCTTTAAAAAATAATGTCATATATATATATATATATATATATATATATATATATAACAATATTATACTCATATTAAAGATAAAAAGTTATTGGTTTTATGGTGTATTTTTTTAAATAACAAAGCATATAAAAGTTATTTCGTTTTCAAAAAAAATGGTGGAACTAGTAGGAAAAGTCAACATAAGAAAATTGCAATCTTAATTCTCATATTTACTATAATAACAAATTACTAAAATACCCTTGAAGCTACCATTAGATGTTACTAGTACCAAGGGCTTGATGTGTAATCAATACCAATCATTGATTAAATATAAAGACGACTCAGATGTATTCTCACCATTTTTACTATTAACATAGTTTGTGCCTGATCTTAACTTATGACGTTATGAGCATCTTTGAATAATATTTAAAACGTATATACAACTTGAACCTATAGCGATAAAATAAATATGATTATTGGTTTTATTATATATATATATATAATATCTGAATAATAAAATGTACAACATTATTACATTAGAGCATTCATATCCGAATTTTTATCCATTGCTATACAATTTAATTAACAAACACGTTTACTTTATCAATTTAAAGATTTTCGAAAAAGTCCTCACATCCTATTCTTTGAATTTAACTTTATTAAATTAAATAATACATTTTTTATCATTCTTTCTCTCTCTCCCACCGAAGAAAAATTAAAGTTATATACTAATTTACCACCACGTCAGTTTTGTTAATCTGTGGATGTTGGATCGTCGCGAGCCAACTTCTAGTCTCTCTTACGACACGCCAAGGACCAGTTCGATGAAAAACATGATTTCTTCACATATTAATCTTGTTATCAACCAAATTCGACCCAACTCCCCAATTGACGAATTCTAGAGCTTCTATAATACGATTTCGGGTGTTTCATGCCAGGGTGGTCAATCACGGAAGCAATACATACATATAAGGAGATTGATGGAGATATATACGGGGAATAAGCGAGATCTACATATGGTGTTCATTGGCCTTGAAAAGGCGTACGATAGTGTGCTCCGTAGACTGATTTGGGATAGTTTAGAGTAGAGCGGTATCCGGGAAGTATATAGACTTAATTAGGGATACGTATGTTAGGACTAAAACTAGTTGTTCAAGCGCCTGTAGGGGATACTGATTTTTTCCCTGTGGAAGTATGACTCCATCAAGTATCTGCCTTAAGCCTTTTCCTATTTGCATTTGTTCTAGATGAGTTGTCAAAGTTAATTCAGGAGATAATTCCTTGGTGTTTGCTTTTTGTGGATGATATTGTGTTAGTTGTAGAGAGTAAACTAAGCTTGAATGAGAGGCTAGAAGAGTGGCGAGTTGCTTTAGAGGGTAAAGGGTTAAGGATTAGTCGATTTGAAGACCATATACATGTAATGTGACGTTAGTAGAGTAGGCGATGATGAGGAAACACAGATCACCATTGGGGGTCAAATGGTTCCGTAGGTGACTAAGTTTAAGTATTTAGGATCATTTGTACAAAGGGATGGGGAAATCGATAGTGATGTAGCCCATGCATCCAGGGGGATAGTGTAGGTGGAGAGTAGCAACTGGGTTTTTGTTCGACATGAGGTTTCCATCTAAATTAAATGGGAAATTTTATATGGTAGCAATTAGACCTGCTATGTTATATGGGACGGAATGTTGGGCCATCAAGAAAACGCAGTCGCGCAGGATGGAGGTAGCTAAGATGAGGATGCCGCGGTGGACCTGTGGCCACACACAGTTTGACTGAATAAGAAATGAGGTTTTTAGGGAGAGGTTGGGAGTAGCTAGTTTGTCAGATAAAGATAAGAGAGGGGAGATTGAGATAGTTTGGGCATGTGAAGAGGAGGCAAACGACTGAGCCAGCTAGAGTGGTAGAAACCCTCACTATGGAGGGGAGGAGGAGTAGAGGCTGACCTAAATTAACTTGGGACGAGCAGATTAAGCAGAATTTACTAGGATTGCACCTCTCCGAGGACATGGTCAATGATAGGAGTTCGTGGAGACGTAAGATTAGGGTTAATGACTGCTAGGGGAGGGTATAAAGGCGTATTAGTTGTGGCATAGGGACCTACGTTTTGTTTGCTCATTAGGTACAATTCACATGTGATTGTTTCTTGTATATACGGTTATAGGTTGTTTCTAATGTTATATTTGCTATTTTAAACCATGTATTCTTTCACCACCTGTTATTAGTGGTAGTTTTCTATATGCACACACACACATACATAGTACGTACGTACATACGTAATATACTACTCAATCTTCATGCTTTATATATATGTCCGTATGATTTGAGCCGAGGGTCTCTCTTGAAGCAGCCTTTCTATCCCCGGGAGGTATGGTTTTTCTACATCTCACCGTCCCCAGACCCTAACAATAGCTTTGCTACTTGTGGGATTTACTGGGTTCGGTTTTTGTTGTAAAGCTTAGAGATCAAGCAGGTTGGTTTAATTCAAGTGCTTTCGGTTTGTCATTCATACTTCCGATTTGACTTTGAACTTGAACTCGTGTACATGTTTACTGAATTACTTTGGTTTGAACTTGCTTTTATTTTCATTTTGAACATGGTTTTCGGTTTGGATAATTGATGATTTGTGACGTATGCGTATATATACATGTTTTTACAATGAATTTTACACACAAACTCATTTTTAGTATTTATAAAAATGATTTATACATTAACATTAAAACACACCACAAAAGGACAAGTGTACCTATCGTATATGTAGTAAAGTATGGGTAAGAACCAGATGTCGCATGGAGCGGGCAGGCGCCTATGTACTAAACCTTTGTCATTTGTCTACCGGTAAAAAGATATGTGAAAGAGTTTTTAACTAACAATTTCTAAAAATATATTTTAAAACATATAAGACTCCAAATACAAAATTATAATTTCTTTTTCTTTTGTCTTGTTTTATAAACAACCTAAGCATGTTAACTAAATTGGAAATACCGCAAAGGCACTTGATCAATCTTCCAATTATAAAGACAATTAGTATCCCTTTCGGGAATCCTAACATGATAATTATTCGGAAAGTTAACGCGATAAACACACTTTAACCACTAAAATTATTCATTAACGAGCTATTGATATATTTTCATGGAATCTTTTAAAAATAAGTTAGTCAACCCTTAAGAGTTTTCTAACCTCACTTTATCAAGGAAAGCAATACCGATAACACAATACAACCACCGAGAGAAGCATAAAGTAGATCGTATCGCAAACTTATCATTTTGCAAGTCTTTAACATAATTCTACCAAGTTGGCCATTTTAACAAAAAATACTCAACAAAGATTATGACCCATGTTAAGAACTCGCAATAACACAATCTAACCCGTTAGAGCCCTTACGTGTAAGAAAGCATTCTTGATCAAAATGGTTTATCTTTTATTAAACCAATACGCATTTCTAGTTTCATGGTGTAAACACATTAACAAGTTAATAGTTTACTAACAAATGAATAATTATGGGATTTTATCAACTTATCCTAACTAACCATTTATTAATCATCCAAGATAAACAACCACGATCAAGAATCAAACATCAGTGAACCAAGTTTGCCATATGATCATCAAGATTCAAACATGAACAAGTTGCCTGAGCTTCATTCAAACAAGATTACAAACAAAGATTGTTCATAAAACAAGTATCTTAATAGCATTCATAATAATACATAAACATCAGCTCAATGCTTGCAAATATGCTTAAAATGTATGTTAAGAACAAGAAATCAAACCATAAACAAGCAAGGATTTGATGGATTGGATGATGGATAAGCTTCTTGCAACCTTGAGGCTTGAAATCGTCCCAACCAGGAAGCTCTTGGACCTCAAAAATCGCCCAGAAACTTGGAAAACTACCCAATATTTCGATCAGTAGCGTCTGCTCTGTTTTATAGAGAAATTCATATCAGCACGGCCTGCACTTTATGTGCACGCCCGTGCAGTCATCAGCATGACGTAAGCTGCTAGGGTGTGGGTCGAAAAAGTGGACGTTTGGGCGGCAAAGTCTTCAGATGTGCACGGTCGTGCACTTGGTTCGCACGACCGTGCAGGTTCTCCAGATAACCTGTTGATCGATGTTCAGCTAGTGCACGTGAGTGCACCTGGGTCGCACGGCCGTGCGTGCCGAGAAGTCAGCTGCACTGCCTTGTGCACTGCCAGTGCTCCCGAGATCGCAAGTCGCTCACGGTCGTGCGTGATCTGTAACTTCAACAGTTTCTGCAGAATTCATCCGGAACATTCGTCAATCCCATTTTTTTCTCCAACTTTGTCTGTGCACGCCATTTAGGAACCTGAAAATATAAAAGTGACCGAAGTACCTAAACGATGGAGTTTAAGCCAAAAACGCATGAAACGGGAGTAAAATGGGGTACTTAAATATGTATATTTTAACGTATATCAATTCGGCCAATGTTTTGGTAAAAAGTGTATCTAATCAGGTTTTGGTAAAACAGATAGATCACAGCACACACACGTGGAGTGATGGAAGTTCACAAACAAAACAACATTTTCCGAAAACCTAACCGCCACTGCCACCGCCGGCTGCTAGGCTCCAAACACCCTCAACGTGCGACAAACCGTAACTATTTTTCAACAAAACAAACATCAACAACAAACACTACAGTAATCATGAACTAAAAACGGCACCACCACAAAAAAAAACATCGAAAGTTAGATATTAGAAGCAAGACCTAATTAGTAAACATATAAAAGGGATTTTAAACTTAGAAGAACAAACCTGGTTACATGTAGCACTCAATCAGAGCACCGATTTAACAGTTCTGGATGAGGGATTGCAACGGTGGTAGTTGGTTTTCTAGAGAGAAAAACAAAAGGGTGGGTGGTGGGAGTGAGTTGGCTATCACATATAGCAAGAAGAGTGAAACAAAAGAACGGCTATCCACATCAAAAGATACATGCCACATGGTGATGTAGCAGTATAAACCTCCCAAATAAGCTAATAACAGACCAAAAAGCTCTAAAACTGATACAACACTTTGAAGCATAAAGTACCACAGCAACTACAACAAAATGTTGTAAATTAGAGTATATAAATTACATGTTAGAAATATTTTAATTAATGATAACATATGTATTATAATCTTTAACTGGAATATTGATTTGGAGATAATTCATTCATCCAGAAAAGATAAACGTAAAAGAATATATCAATCTAACTAATATTTAATAATATTGTACATATATATTAACTGATAACACATCAAGAAATAGTAAAGTTTCCGAATTCTCATTTAGGTCCCACTTGATTGTCTGTATCAAATATAAGAATATAAATAGAAGATTGAAATAATCTCAATCAATTAAAAACAATTCATATTATTTTTGTTTCTTTTCTAATTCAAAGAATTCATATATTATTAATTTGTAACTTTCTATTATACCTCATGCTTAGTATGTTTTTCGAAAAAAAAAATTTGTTTCTTTTTAGTTTTTAGTGTTGACCAAAAATTTTCATCTTTTGTGATTTAACCTCTTAAAATTTGATTTTTTTTACTTGTAACCTAAAACGTTTCATCTTATCAGTTTAACTTCTCAGTTTTTTACTTTTAACTTTGGTCCCTTATACTTTTCATATTTCGTAAATCTTCGTTTTACATTTCGTTCTAAATTTCGCGAGTTAACACGACCCAACGTACGTGCGTGGTTCAACATTTTTATATTTTTCTAAATTTTGCGAGTTAACGGCGCAACATGCGTGTTTGGTTAAAAGTTTTCATGTCTATTTTTCCCCGTTTAACAGGTTTGTCGCAACGCACGGTTCTTAAATCGACTTAGTTATTCTATTATGTGTTTTACGTTTCGGTTTAATTTATAACACGCCACAACTTTAGTGTTAGTGGTCGCTGACGGTGGTGTAGCATTGATGCTATTTGACATGGTTTCACTCCCCCACAGTAACGCGGGGGCTTAATTCTAATTATTAATAAACTAAATGAGAGACTATCATGTTGCATGAACGGAAATCATTTATTGGAATTTAGATTTATAATAATGTAATTTATACCATGTAAATACTATTATAAATATACAAATAATAAGTTCTCTAGGTTGTAAGTCAAATCAATTTCGATGTATAAAGCTCGGTTCTAACTCTTTTATAAACCAGCTATAATTTAGACTCAACCAACCGATTCACTTAACCTTCAACTCTTAACTCGATTTATATACACCCATAGCATCCGTAACATTGTATTTAGATCATATTAAGGAATATAAATTACATTTAAAGTTATTATTATAAGTTAGTAACAACAATATGTTAAGTTTGGATGTTACCATAGTATCATGGGGTCGTCTCTCGAGGCCCCGTGTGGCGTCATCGGTTTGTCCGGGGATAAGCCAATCCATCCGCTTTTAAGATGAGTTATTGGTTTCGTTCTGCCATTGACTCATCAAGTGAGCGGCAACAACTCTCGACCAGTTGTGTGTTCAATATATAGATGTAAGACCCGCCTCATGTATATATGAATTTAACGTTTTTAATGAAAGCTTTTAACAAAAGATAACATGTTTTATGGTATTAAAACACATACTAACACAAAGTAGTGATAATTCGATTAAAATACAAGTCCACATATTTTAAGTTTCAAAACACTTAACAAAAGCATTCGGGAAGTGTTGGGTTCTTGACGTGGCTTAATCTTTATCCGGTGATTTATTTAGATTTTACCTATCATAAACACGCATAAACCGATTAGTGTTTATGTTAATAAGTGGAAAACCAACAAGAAAAAAAATTTGGTTCGTCTAGGCGAAATGCCTAGCTCGTTAGGTATACTGCCTTGTAAGGCCTCCTAATCCTCTCTCGATCACGGATCTCGCTCAAACACGAACACACGGTGTGCGGAATCCATCGCACAACAACCACCGTAGAGATTTGGACAAGAAAGTGTAGAAGAAGAAGATCTTGAGAATACAAAGAGTATTCTCAGATGTGACGTCACACATAGTAGCAGCCGCCACACACACAATGATTGGGGTCTGCTTGCCAAGGAAACTTTCCACAAAGAATTATTGTCTTGTCATTCATTCCATTAAGATATAAATATAAGACATATCCGGAACACACATGCTGCGGATACACAAAAAAGACCTGGCGCAATAGGCCCAAAACATCTTAAACTCGAAAACCAATAAAGGTATTCCGAGTTACTACATAAACTCAGATTGAGCAACTATTACACATATCCGGACAAGCTATCATATACATAAACTCGGATAACATACTAAACTCGGACTGGACTTGTTAAATACGGACATACTATAAGGTATTACAAGTTTACATTTGAGACCCTAGACTAGACTTGTTAAAGTGCATTTCTTTTCTGTAACTTAACTTAACTTTAGTGTTTCCAGGTATACTGTTTGGCTCACTAGTTAAGCCTGGCTCACTTGGATACTACCCGACTCACTAGTTATGCCTGACTCACTAGTTTTGCCTGGCTCACTAGGCATACTATCTGGCTCAATAGTTATGCCTGGCTCACTGACATAATGTCTGGCTCATTAGTTATGCCTGGCTCACTGGACCTAATGTCTTATAATCAGTCCAAAAACCTTATTTCGTCATGATTTATA